>JACCHR010000041.1:0-110831 GCA_013433145.1 Ascaris suum
CCACTCAGGTTTTTTTTTTTTGAAGTGTATCCGGCTAACGTGATCTGCTGTTATGACATGGAAGAAAAGAATCGTTGAAATTAGTCCCCCTTCTCCATTTTTTTTTGCTCGTGTTTCTTGTCGGAGGGAAATGTAAACTATGGAATTTCAAGGAAGTGTAAACTATGGAAATTTCGAGGAAATATAAACAATTTTCTTTTGTTATTATCCTTGATTTTGTTTTTCTTAGAAAATCTGGATGCAAAATTAATTAGCAATATTCATCTTTTATCAATTGTTTGATAAAATTACAGTGGAAAAGTTTAATTTTCTTTTCAATTTTGCTCAATATAGAGCGTTAACGAAATTGCGATAGAGGGAAAAGGATTATTTCAATAATCCTTTCCCCTCTATCGCAATTTGATTGGAACTTATCACTTGTAATCTGATTGATAATCGCAAATGCTATGATACAGGCCACAGATATTGACAGTGACGTTGTCAAGTTTTCGAGAGTGATATGGTCGGTCTTATACTAAATAGCTAAAGGAATGCCAGTTTATTGGTACCAAAAGATGTTATTTTATTTGGTTTTTTTAATGGCGTTGTAATACAGCAAGATGAATGTAGGTTACTGAATCCATTAAGAATCTGTTGTTGATCTTTTGTATAATTTAGGATGCTGGACATAATCTTGTTGGGTGTTATTTCTTATCGGGTAATAGTTTGAGCATTTCGTGTCGGGTATTCCCTTGTGCAACTAGTTGTTGATCTTGTTGTTGCGCCTTATTGCGCTTACCTACTTACGCCTTATGCGGGCAAAGTACGTGGGGAAATTGGAAGCGTTTGTGGAAACAAGAAAAACGAAAAAGAAATATGAACTTACGGATGAAATCAGTTTCAAAAGCTTGAAGAGGAATATTTCAGGTTTGCCAGTACTTATTAGAAGATTTCCTATTGAGAGATGAAGGAGCTCAATTTGCGGCAATTGTGACGCAACCTCGACGCATAAGTGCAATCACTCTCGCTGAACGTGTAGCTGAAGAGCGTGGCGAGATATTGGCAATTCGATTGGATACAACGTTAGGTATTATTCATTTGTCAGTATAATCTATTTATTTTTTATTGAAGCATAGTATCGCTATAAGAATAGTGGTGCAAATTGCATGAGCGAGAACATAGTGAATATTATTGCCAGTATTTAAGGAAAAAATTTAAATTTTTTTTAATGCAGCACATTTCACAGTTAAGGATATCGATATAGGGTAAGTGATGTAGTATAGGAAGGTAGAATGGAATGAATGAGAAAGATGAATTATTTGAGAGATTTGATTTTTCCTTAACTATGTTTCGTTATTTAATGATATTGTTGAGCATTGTGAACTCTATGAATGAATGAGAAGCGAACACCTCGTGTTAGCTCCATGTCTACAACTTTGACACGTTTATTTTTCTCTGAATTTCGTTTCCTTTTATTTGCAAAGGTGCTTATATTTTTATGTCGTGCCATCGCCACACTGATTTTAATTTTTAAACCAGATTGCGTTTTATTAGTTTTTGAGCGTTTTTCTTAGATCAGTGGCAATGTTTTGTAGAGTATTTCGTATTGAAATCTGTCGTCCATCTTATCGGTGCTACTACCCTGTAATGTGGTGTGTGAGATTGCCTTAGTGCAAACATAAATTCATAATCTCTAAGTGGAAGCATATCTGTTCTATAGTTTTATGGATTATCTATATATCTGTATAGTCCATATAAATGGTGAAGAAATTTACAACTGATATTGAGCATGAATTTTTATGTTCATTTTTCAAGGATTAATTCGATGAAGATTGAAGAGGTAGTATTGTTCTGAGCAATATAAGAAGTGAAATAATTTCCACTACACTGAGGTGATTATTAAGATTTGGGTTCCTTTAAAAGTTGACAGATCCCACCTGAAGCTAAGAGACTATCTAGTAAGGGGAATTAGGATTCCATCCGTCGGGCTTCCTAGGTGTAGTGGGAAGGGCCATCATTGCAAAGATTACAGATTGAGGAATGTAAGATTCTCTAATTTCATAAAATTTGTTAGGTGAACGTGATGTTCTCATTGCCTTTGTCGACATCTCGTTTCTTCATTATAAACATCCAACATTTCTTTGTGATCATAATATTACATCGTGGATCGTTATAGTTGCTAATTTCAGATTCGATGCGGTTTATCCACGTCCTTATGGATCAGTGATGTTTATGACGGTGGGCGTTCTATTGAGAAAACTTGAATCCGGTCTACGGGGAATCACACATATCATCATTAACGAAATTCATGAAAGGGATATCAATGTATGTTATGTTCATCCATTATTTACAGTAATCACTATCGATGCCTTTATTTATAAATAAGCAAGTTCCAATATTTACTGTTATTCTATTTCAATTCTTATCCATGTCGTTAAGTGACTATATATCGTTTTCTCGACTTGTGTTATCAATATTTGCCAGTTTTGAACATATCTTACCCGAGATTTTTTACACAATCACAACTAGAGGCTGTGCAGTTTGTGGTGGGGTCTTTTTTGCCGTTTATTTTCTAATGTTTTAAAGGAACATCGTGTTTAGAACAGATTTTGTGCTTGTCGTACTTCGAGAAATGGTGCGACAATATCGTGATATTCGAGTGATTCTCATGTCCGCATCGATCGATACTGCTTTATTCACGAATTATTTTGGCGATTGTCCTAACCTTCAATTGCAGGGTCGTACTTTCTCCGTTCAGTGTGAGTTTTTGGCTTACTTTTTTTCGCTTCTGAGTACGAGTTAATTAGTCTGATGATTATCAAGAAGGGTCGACTATTATTTGTCTCATCTAGCTTTCTTATTTGGGTCCGATTCAGAACCGAATAGTTCACCTGCTAGTGCTTGAGTGTTTTGGGGGGGGGGTGGGGTGGGTGGGTGGAATTTGATTCTTAGGGAGGATATCACTGTGATTTTCAAGAGTGCATGGCGTATCTGGAAGAGGGCCTGAGCATATTCTGATCTCGACATTGACCCAGGTGTTTAGGTGGGCAAAGTGTTGCCTGGAAGTAATATATCTTCATCTTGGTCGTTGTCGTTGCCTTGAAAGAGGCATTTTGCAACGCCAACATTACCACTTCTAAGTCAGCAGCATCCTGTAACGAATGCAAAATAATGCCTGCGAGCAGATGCATGAACATTGAACTATCACTATTCAGGGAAAATTAATTACGATGCTTGTAAATGCGCAGATAAGAGTAGCAGGTTGAGGAAAGGAGTAGAAGTGGGGACCTTCAGGTTTGTGTTTTTGTTTTTTCTTCAGGGTTTTTGTGGACACAGAATTTATTTTCAGACTTCTTCTTGGAAACATAATGCAACAGATGGGACTGATGCCAGCAGGTATGGAGGAGGACGGGGAAATCAATGAGGTGATGGATGCAGGGGATGAGCTTATTGAACAGGTTTATTCTTCATCTTTCATACTTAGTTTGTAGCCGTGCAAGAAGTGTGTGCTCATATTGTATTACTCTGTTAGGTGAGAGGAGAGTGGACCGGTAATTTTCTGCAATGTTTTAACTTGATACTGACCTAATACGATGGGTACAGGGTTTGCCATTAATAAAGTGGCGATTTTTTTTATTAACTGCGAAATTTTCATCCAAAAATGGGCTTATATCAGCTTAATTGATGCTATGTCCTAATATATAGGCCGTCAATATATTTACTGATTTATTATTTTTTTTCATCATTGCAAAATGAGAGAACATTTTTAAAGAAAGGGTAGATGAGCATGAACGACAAGGAGAGCGTAAAACTTTAGCCAATGATAAGGGAATACAATTCGAGCTAATAGGCATTCAGTAAGTAAGGGCAGCGGTAGTGTGTAGATAGAAACGGTTAAGGAATAGAAGTTTATTTTGCAGTGTTGCTAATTATCGGAATTTTTAAAGATATTTCAGCCTTTGTTTTATCCTTTGAGAAATTCTATCTGATATGCCATATTTTGCAGCATTGAAATTTTGTAAGTTTTGAAAAAATCTCGAAAGAAATATTTTCGGTTTTGAAATATACGCTTGATATATTGCACTCAAGCGCATTATCCCATTTAGTGAGGCATAACAGGTGAGAGTCTAGTAAAAGAAGATTTTTCAAAACACTATGAGATAACTATTGTAAGCGTATTTGATGATTGATTCATAAGCTCTCTTGGTAAAAATATTTCTACTTGGGATGTTTCCTCGAAATGGAACCTGATATGGACTTGGCTTAACAAAAGCTCGAGAGTGTAATCGGCGGAGACATATGTTCTGAAAATATCGTTCGAATAATTTTCCTGCTGTTTTTTGGCAATTAAATGAGATATTGGTATTAGGTGGTAATCGTTTTTTTATTGTTTTGTCAGTCGTCGCAAATTTGGAGGTTTTAATGGTAAAGGTGCGA
The DNA here is from genome assembly GCA_013433145.1 of Ascaris suum. Taxonomy (NCBI): domain Eukaryota; kingdom Metazoa; phylum Nematoda; class Chromadorea; order Rhabditida; family Ascarididae; genus Ascaris; species Ascaris suum. The sequence continues at coordinate 4,417 of JACCHR010000041.1, forward strand.
TAACAGAAGGAAGGGTTTATTGCTTCAAAGTTGTTGTATTGATGAGCGATAATTAGAAGGTAATAAATGAAGTAGGTGAAACGTCCTTCCTTCAGGTTATGGTCCTCCAAGGGATTGTTTTTTCGGATCCGAGCTCCAAGTAGGTGAATTGCGGTATATACCGGCAAGGTACTTACAGATGGAAAATGCGAAATTTGAAGGATAGTGAGGAGCACGATGTGGAAACAAAGCTTGCATCGACTCATACGTTGGAAGATGATATTCCGCTGGATGTTATTGAGGTAATCCACGTTTTTAACCTTTATGGTTTTATAAGCACGCGTGAAAACATTTGATCTCTTGTGGACCGCATTAGTTTGCAATGGGGTTTTATCGCTGTCGATCGGCATAGTTGCGCCGCCTCCCCCTACCTCCCTCCCCACTTCACTGTTGAAGTTGTTTTGATGAGAAAAAAAAAAGATTTTTTGAAAAATTAAATCAAAATTCCAGATTTTCTTCTTCAGTTACGCTAAAAAAATGTCAGCATTCTTGGATGCTATTATTTTGCTTCGATTAAATGAAATGTATCATTGCAGTTTTTGCTCTAGCGAAATATTTCCAGAAATTCATGTGTATTTTTTGAATGAAAATTTTGCAGATTTTTATTATTTTTTCTTCTGTTTGATTCATCTTCATCGAAATTCTTTTTGAGATGTGCAGAATTCACCCATCTACCGTATGATATTTTATTCATTTTAAGATGCGCAAGTAATGCGTGTTCGTTGTCTTCTTTAACAATGTTTTCAATAGCATACAGCTATCACCTATTCCATCCGGCACACCGCAGTTCGTTTGGCCATTATTATGTAGTGCATGCTGTTTGAACGGACGGAGTTTCATCCTCCTTTGAAAATTTTTTTCTTCAATATTTTTAAAATTTCTCTTTAATGAATGATATTCGTAGGTGAAATCGCAACCCCATGAACTATACAGTAATTTGTAGTGATAATTATGAGACTTTCATTTTTGATGCGTATGATTTGTAGGCGATTCTAAAGGAAATCGATGAGCGCGGTGAAGATGGTGCAGTGCTTATATTGTTACCCGGATGATGAGCGATATAATTCAAGCGATATCATTCTTCTCGAATCATCCGATATTTGGTTCGTTTCTAGTTGATACGTTGCGATTTGCGGGTATAAATTGTGAGCGAATGAGTCCGTAGAATATTTCGGGAAAATTGGAGGGAACATATCCATAATTTGTTGTTCTTCCCTTAATATATGGTTTTCTGCCTTAATTTTTTTGTGGTGATTGAGCTGCTTGATTGTCGATGAAATGCTTTCTAGAAGTTGCAGGTCTGTATAGAATTGACAAGAAAGTTCGCGCCGCATCCATGAACCATTCATTGCTAAGGCAACTGAGGCTGCGGATTGGATTGGCATTAGCTCTTTTAGAGCGGCTTCTTGGTCAAATTTCACCTCCTCTGTTTAGGTAGCTTTCATGGATAATCTCTCCCTCCTTTAATACTTCGGCTTATTTTCTATGAGTGATCGGTTTTGGTAACATAACAATAGTTCTATTGGAGATAGTTAGTTGAAGAGGCTTTGATTGATGAAAAAAAAGACTGAGAAGCGGAAGATTTCTGATAATTTTCGTCGTAAAATAAAAAGCTTTTGTAGACGGAAGACTTCATATAAAATTACACCTATTTTTATAAAGTTTAATGGACGATGGAGGCTTGTTGCTTTAGAATGCGTTGAAATCGTTGCCATATTATAGCTGTCTATATTGTGCTTATGTCAGTTTGATGCAGATGCAGATTTTTTTCAAAGGTTCCATATTTTAGGCAATAAGGATTGCTTTGTGATTCTTCCCTTGCATTCACATCTCTCTTCAAAAGAACAACATCTCGTATTCGAAAGTGTCTCTCCAAATCAGCGAAAGGTTATTTAGTTATGCTGGAATGGTGCTATCAGTTGTTTCGTCGTAAATATAGGTTTTAGGATTGACTATCCCCAAATAAAGAAATTGGAATGGCAACGAACGTAGAACGGTTGGAGTTGAAATCTTTAAACCTTAATCTCTAAGCTTCGATCGAAATTTTTTGATGTACCTGTTTGGAGTGATGTAATTTTAGCGGATTCGCGAGTAGCTGACTGACTTTCGATGAATGAATTTAATATCTCAATGGATATTATATTAAATATGCAGTAATGGGAAGAGGAATTTTCGGATTGAAGCGATCGAACGGCGATGGTATTACTGATTGTTGAGATACACTGCAATGTAAGGTGTTAGACAATTATTTTTCTTTTGAGAATTAGCGAATTTTGTGAAGTTAGTTTTTTTTTTGAAGTCTCAAGTATCCTTGATTATTCAGCGTCATGAAATGCGCCGCTTCTTTCAACTTTAAAATATAATGGAGCAGTATTTTTTTTTTTCTTCATGATGATTTCATTAGCTTTTTTTCTCTCTTATGTCGATGATTTCTAAGTAATAGTTCCTAGATTAGATTATTCAATTATTTAATAATTAGGTTATTTCGATTGCTCGATTTTATTCGGTTATTAAAATTCACTCAGCAAATAGCTATTTATTATTTTTGCATTGTTTTGTGTTTTGTAGATAATCCTTTCAACGAATATCGCTGAAACGAGCGTCACAATAAACGATGTCGTATACGTGATTGATTCATGCAGGTATGTGTCTGGATTTATGAATTTCCTCAGGTGTGTTTAGAGTGATTGAGTAAATGAGGTGAGATGCAATGGGAGTGAAGAAATGCCTTATTACCTGAAGGTGCAATCTGTATAGTGCAATGCATATATAGGTCAGCATAATTTCTCTTGCTTTGCATCCTCCTGTCAACTTCTAGTCAGAGTTTCTTGATAGTCTATTGCCTTTTTATTTTTTCACTGACGATACACTCTTATAATATTTGTAGGGCTAAAGAAAAGACGTATACATCGCGGAACAATATGGCTCATTACGCAACGGTATTGGCATCGAAGACGAATCTCCAACAAAGAAGAGGTCGTGCTGGTCGAGTACGGAATGGATTCTGCTATCATCTCTGTTCTAAGCTCAAATATGAAACGTAAGCTAGTTTTAGAGCTGTAGTCGGTTTTCTAATGTATTTATTTCTTGTAAACACAAACATGAGTTTTTGATTTATGGTTGTTAGTGGAAAGATAAGCAATGAAGCCATTTTTGGATCATGTACAGCAAGTTTTTTCCTCGTTTCCTTTTGTTTGATGTATGTGCTTTTTAGTTTTCTTTGTTTTTTTCATTTATAATAGCATAGCTAGACAATATTTAAATAGTGTTGAGTTTAGTAGATGTGTTGTGCTAATAGGTTTACGTTATACAGTATTATATAGTATATAGCCTGGTTGAATATGAGCCTCCTGTTGTAACCAAAACTTTGCTGAGATGACGAAGTGTTTTTTATTATTTATTTGTGTTAGTTAATTGTTAATTATGAGATCGAAGGGCTGTGTATGTTTGCGTTCAAAAAATGTTCAGACTGTTAGGATGTAAGATTGGTGAGGGTTTTTTTGTAAAGGTGGGGAGGAGAGGTATTTTCGACAAAGTATTGCATTATGCACAACAGTGAAATATTGCTGCATGTAGGATTGCTTTAAGCGCAGTCGACTTGATGATCCTTTTGTTCGCACATTTTTAGTTGGAAGAAGGCCGTCAAGCGGAGATGTTGCGAACGCCATTGTATACAATTGCGCTTGCCGTTAAATTACTGCATCTGGGAGATGTCGGTGAATTTCTGACGAAGGCAATCGAACCACCTCCAAAAGAAGCCGTCGTTGAAGCCGACTTGCTCCTTAGAGGTAACGCTAAATACGTCTGCGTTAGTTTTAGATGTTTGGACATTGTCTGAGGTTTCTGATTATGCGAGTCGACATATAGAGAGCAGAAGGTTGGAGCTCGAAACCGCGCTTCATCTCTTTTTTTATTTGCACTCTTGGGCTGTGGTGATCGAAAATTAAGAGATATGAGTGGGGATATTGTCGTTTAGAAACGTGATTCCATAGATTATCTCACATCTTTTTTCCTTGATGTTCTTGCGAATCCTTCAAAGCAAATATGCACATAATTTACAAATTTGCATGCAATTTATTAATTTTTTTTTCATTCTTTCTAGTCGATCAACAGGAATTCTTTCTCATTCCAGAAAACCTGGCACCAGAATACTTCTTTCTGAGGGCTTCCAGCAGGTTTTAACCTTCCCCGGAGAACTAGCATTTCCTCATTCCCTGTAGCGTTTCATCACGTACCCCTGTTACGATGTTACCATGAAAAGCTTTTTTCATTCTTTTCAGGCAGTTATAATATCTATTAGCAGTACTTCTTACATTCCTTGCTCTTCTAGCGACATTCCCTAATTATTTGGGGCTCATTTTTTGGTTTACTTGCGTACTTATCCATCTATTCTTTGTTTACAAATACATCTAGTTATTATTTGTTCTCCTATTTATTTATTCGTTAGTTATTTGCGCGTTTATCTATTTATTTATTTGTTTATTCACTTACTTACTCATTTACTTATTTATTTGTTTATTATTTGCTTACTAATCAGCTTATCCATTTATTCGTTTTGTTTATCTATCTATTTATTTATTTATTTATCTTTTTTAAACCACTCGATATCGATATCGCATCTGAATTGACGAAAAGTTTTCTTCGCATTAACTTCACGAATAATGTACGTATAATGTACCCTGATGAAGATGATACTGAGGAAAACATCTAATAGCTATGTTTCTTCTTTCATTTCTCGACAAGGGAATGATCAACGCAGCAGACTTCGTTTGATGAATCTCACCTTGAATTGATTTTCTACCTTGCCGAAACTCTGCTGTCCAGAAGTACGTTCGATACTGAGAGAAACCCATCATAAACAACTGCAGACAACATCTACAGTTGTTTATGATGGGTTTCCATATTTTTAGTTCTTTAATGGCTAAAATGGCTAAAAATTCGGTGATATTGCGATTTTATGCGCATGACATTAACAGTAGGTAACAGTAGGTAATAGTATGATTCGTAAACTATCAAATGACTGTGGTAAATATACGCTTGTGAGGCGCTTATTTTTTCCCCAATAATTAATGGATGAGCTTTTGAAAATGTTATCGAATCTCATAAAGAGATCTGTTAGAACGTTTATTGGTGGAGATGATGAGCCAGATTACTTCTAAGAGTGATAAAGATGCTTGTTAAGGAAGCATAGAAGTGCTTAATTGTTTATAAACTTTAGGCTGTTGTTTCAGAATTATCTGCTTTGGATTCGAATGGTGAGCTCACAGAGTTGGGTGAGATATTAGCGCGTCTGCCGGTTGATCCAATTCTTGGAAAGATGCTCGTCGTTGCCACTGTACTTGGGTTAGTTTTCATTTGTATTTTTTCGGTGGTATAAAAAATATCTAAGTAGGAATATTTTTCTGCATTTGAGGAGATAAAGAAATAGCGCATATTTAGTTATGCGTTGTTTGAGAAAGCCGGAAGGATAATACTGTTTTTATCGTTTCACTTCAATAGAAATTACATGTGAGCATAGATGGGTTTTATGCGGCAATAAAAGAACGCTTTCGAGAATTTGTACATTGCGTGTATGCGTGGTAAGAGCGAGAAAGAAGCGATTTCACTAGCCGTGTTTGTTATTTTAAAAATACTTTATTGTTAACTCCTCCATTCCCTCGCTTCGCATGAAGGTTTCTGAGATGGAGACATTGGGTTTGGTAGTTTTTTCTAGTACAACTAGCCGACCGAGTACTTGGGTCGTAGCCGAGGTTCCTCCGAAATCGAATGCGTTTCAGAACATTGGTCGGTCACAGATTGATGGCATTCTGCTATAGCTGAATTTCGGTGACACTCGATTGATGGAAGAAGTGAAAATCGGCTTTCGGCCGATAAATCAAATCTTCTGAGAACCCGATTCCCTTAAAGAAGTTTGGTCGGTCGGTTACTATTACTAACATATGCATCATTTTTATATGGTTAACAAATGTTTCCTTTGTTTTTGTTTAAAATGCAAAAATAGTGGATATAGGGATATGAAATGAAGAAGCATCAATGAGGTTAAATTTTAGCAAATTGAGGCTGCTGTATAAAAGTGGGGAACGAAATGCGTGATAATCTCAGTCTTCCTATTATGCCTCTTATTATAGGAATGCTAGATCGAAAATAGCAATGAGCTAATATACAGAAAGCATATAATTGTTCGAAGACGTACAGAAAGTTGCAGAAAGTCATTTGACCAGCTGACGATCCGTCCATTCGCCAAGAATCGGAGCCGACTTGTCATGTTCCATTCGCTCGTATTTTGCGCACTCTGCTGCCAGCGTTGACCATTTATGGTCAGCCCGTACTAGTGGTTTTCCCACTTCATTTGCGGCCTTCCACGCGGCCTATTTATTCCGTCATCGACAGGTCCACCGGTTTTCAGATTTTGGTACCATGGCCTGTCCAACTTCATCTTACTGCATAAATTTCAGATACCACCTTATTTATTCCAGTTCTGCGTCGCATTTCTTTGTTGCTTAACCGGTTTATCCCCGTGACGCCACACGTCCTTTCTTTCGCTCTCTAGTAGAAGAAGATATTCGACCGATTGGAGGATTCCCAGCCTCTAGAAAAGTGATTTCTTCATTAACTACTAGCATTAATTATTGGGTATTTAGAGTGGGCGATCTGATGTGCACACTGATTGCTGCGCTCTCATCTAACCCGCCATTTATTCCACACGATCGTACCGATTCGAAATTAACGATGGAACAACGATCTTTTTCGGGAAGCGATTCTCCGACCATATTGCGTTGATCTGTGTTTTTAATCAGTGGAGAGATGCGTGCGCCGATGGAGTACGTTACGAAAGAGATTTTTGCGAGCATTATTCACTCAATCGGATGGTGCTGCTTTCGATTAGGTATGAGTTTTTTTGTAACTGATTTTTTTTTTTTGTAATTGCTTTGGCAAATTTGCATTTGCTTAATACCTCCCATGAAGAATGGCTTTATGTATTTATGTAAGCACGCAAATTTACATATATCTATATTTGCGTATATATCTATGTGTAATAATGCATGCTGAAATTTGATTGAATACTTGTGATTTTGTGGTGCTGGTGGTATGTGGCGTGGATGCATTTGGCATTGTGGTATTTATTGCCCAGTCTCGTTTAATGGTTGCGCGTAGAGATTATTGTTGTGGTAAAGAGCGGGGTGAAATGGAAAATTGCAATTCAAAAACGCAGTCGACTTTGTACTACTGAGGTGGCAGTCGAAACGAATGGAGATGAACGTTTGGAACCTGGAGGTTTTTCCTAAGTAGGTATTTGGCGTAGCCGTTTTCCATATTGTAACCTTATCCATCTTGCAAACGAGCAGTCCTGTGGACCTCCCTTGAGGTTGTGTGGTAATTGTGGAAACTGCAAATGAAATGAAGTTAGTGTTGGATTGCAGGAACGTGAAGCAACAGTTGATCCATGTACTTGTAAATGAATGCCGATTTCCGGAGTCGCTATCTGCCGAGATACGAATTTCAAACACGCAGCCGGATGCGAACGTCGATCTTATCATCTCTCTTCTGGTCTACGGTAATCTTACTTAATGCGTCCCTGATATGTGAAGTAGATCAAATATATATATTTATTCCATGTGCTACCTGCTTTATACTACGTACTATGTGCTACATACTGTATACTACATGTGGTCATTGTTATTACTACCATTACTTATTATTTGTTATTTGTTTATTATTTACTTATTATTATTATTTGTTTATTATCCGTTATTTATAACTTATTATTCATTATTATTATTGTTGACTGCATAAGAAGTGAATATTAATGTGCATACACAATGAATTAAATAAATGCATGAATGGAGTAAAAAGGAACGTTATAAATTATAGGGCTATACCCGAACGTATGTTATTTTCGTAATGGTCGGAGGTATTCACACTGGAATTGGCCACCGCATTGATCAACAAGCAGTCAGTAAACGTTCCAATCGATGGCTCAGAGGCGTTCACTTTCCCCTCACGGCTGTTCGTCTTCTCGAAAAAGGTAATGGCAATCGAATCGTTTGTTTTTATAAATTTTTATTTCGCGGTGAGGGCCAATCTTTTAGCATTCTTTATCTCCGAAGGATTCGGTTGTAGTTTTCCAAGTTTAACCGACGATGTTTATAGGGGGTTTTATTTAGGAGTGCACGGTAAATGTGTATTTGCTGAATTAATGCGGCAGGTCTGTTAAAAAGCTACGATAGCGGAATTTTTTTTTTTTTTTGTTTAAATGAAATTCGCAGGATCCGTACCCGATCTTAGAGAAAAAGTTTTTACGACCGGATTTCCCCTTATATGAAATGATATAAAATTGTTGCACTATGGAGAGGATCCATTTGAAATTAGCTAGACTGAGGCAGAAAATATTGGCGTTGCAATATATGGCTAGCGGTGACGAATTTATACGTTCTATTGTGAACGATTTATTTTCTTTTGTTTTTATGAACTTCATCTTATATCTTTATAATTTTCTGTTTTTATTTGATTGTTTATGGTTTGAGTTTTTATGTTCTACATTCCTTATTTTATGGAGTTTGAAAAATATTTTTATTAAGTTCATATAAGTTTACAAAATTAAATCGCTTTTTTTTCTTTCTTCTTGTAAACACATTAATGGGTAAGTGTTGAATGCTTTGCAATAAACGTTGATTATGATTCCGCAGAGTTTATATTTGTCATTTCGTTTACTTTTTAGTTCATTACTGTGATTCGGTTTTTTTTTTTTTGTTTTTTTTTTTTTTTTTTTTTTGCAGCTGTCATCGCCCACTGATCACTCAACTTGATTTCTAGTTGCGATAACCGATCACCATCCAATTTCTTATGAATAAAGGGCAGTTATTATTCGCTATAAAGCGATGGGCGATGTTGAATATTTTCCAAATTCTTTTATTAATTATATTTGCGATCATATTGTATTATGATTGGCGAATATTTATGATTATTCATCATATATTATTCCAAAGGGCAAATTTTTTGTATTTATAAGTTAATTACTCGCGAATTTTTGTAGTTTTATTTTTGATTTATTGACGATTTTATGAGATTGCGGCGAAGAGGAAGTAGTCAAAGGAAGCGAATTCCAACAGGTTACGGTGAATATTTTTAAATGAAGCGAATTTACAATAGTTTTTTTTTCAGTTGCAATCGAAAGTGATCTCGTGCAAGCAATTGTCAAATATTACACCATTGCAAGTGCTTCTATTCGGCAGTCGAAGAGTGGAATGCCACGGGATGGATTGCATCAGATTAGATGATGTGTTTGTTTTCTTTATTCTCATCTCTAACATTTATGAGATGATTAGTTTCTTTCGCATTTAAATATTTCATTTGAATACGGTGTTTAATAAATGCACTGCTATATTCTGCATTATTTTTATAAGAAAAGTTTTTTTTGTTTATAGAATGTGGACGAATTGCAGCGGGGGGGGGGGGTGGGGGTGGGAAATTATCATAGTTTTATTACATGTGCGTTTTTCCCGGGATCTTTGTTTCTTTCGTCGCTTTTTTTTCGCCTCGATTCCAAATATTTTAACAAGGTTTTTTTTGATATGGGTAGATATGATTAATTGATAATCCACCGAAAGGGCTTTTTTAGATTTGAAAATTTATTTGCATATTTGGGAACAGATTATATATGCCTATTCTTACCTGATACAGAATCTTTGAATTTATTTGCTTTTATTTCCATATACAACGTGTGAAATAGATTTTCTTTTATAGCGAATTTTACTTAAGGATTCCGATGAAAATGGACGCGCAGATTGCTGCCCGAATAGTGGCGTTACGACCGTGCATTGAGGCGTTCATAGTTCGAAGTTGTTTGCATCCGGAAAGAGCGGGTTCGGTGTCGGATCAAGATAAAAGCTTATTGGAATCCTGCAAGAAATCTCTTCGCCCACAGGATGGTCGACGGAAAGCTTTCGTGAACGCTCCAGTGCTGAAACAAATTCCGCGTCAACAGGGCAACAAATGTAAGTTGTTGCATCTATTTTTGGTCATTTGCTGGTCACTTGCATTTACAGATGGACAGTGATGGCGTCAGAGGTCGTGCAGAGGTTTTTTTTTTAAATATTGCCGCGAATCGCTTCAAATGGCGATTTTATAACGTCTATCTGAGGATCCTTTGTTTACTGCGGCATATGAGAATGTTTATTGATTGGTCTCTCTTCCTAAATGGGTAGTTACAGCGGTGTTAAGCATCTATACATGACGTGAAAACAGCAGTAGCAGCGTATTCGTCGGTAACTTACTATGCTTGTTTTTCTTATCGTCATAAAAATTGTTACGGTCTACATCTCTTCCCTCCTCCTTGAGCGACTTTAACTTATCTGTGCTTTCATTGTATTTTTACTTTTACACTAAATTGAGTTCAATAATGCAGCAATATTTCCTCTCGTTTTATCTATACGCCGCCCCATCACATTGTGCGTTATTATTTTAAAATTACAAGCAATCGCTGGCAGTGTTGATGTTTTTCGAGAGCAGTCAACATTTGATGGATGGCATTGGTCGAATGAAATTTCGCAACGAATGGTGTGGTAACTGCTGGGAGCATTGTGGTTGCTTTTATGATCTTGCTTACTTTTTACCTTAGTAAGTTGTTACATGTGTTGCATCAAATTTCATTGTTGGAAAACGGGTCTTGCGAGTGACACGGAATGGGCTGATTATGGTGGAAAATAAGGTCGAGAAGATACGAGATGAAAGAGTGGTCATGTTTTGAGCTGTGATTAGCTGGAGGTTCCTTTGAGATGTATGCGCTATTATGTAGTTTGTTTGTATTATATGCAATTGCGTCATGGATTGCAGATTCTTATGTGGATGTAATCCTTCTAGTGTTTTTACGGAGGCAGCAGGACGTTGAGAGTAAGGAGAGAGGGATGAGGTGAGGTGGGAAATAGTCATCATTCGGTGGCGGACCAGAATGTTTGCAACATAGGAGAAGTTTAATTTTTTTTTAAAGGGAACCACAAATGTGCGAGTGGGAAGCGTTAGATGACAAAGGAAGTGCGTCACTGATGACGGAACAATGTCGTGAGTGGGCAATGGTCGACACCAATGTGAACAATACAATGCCGACCCATTCAGTCAACAACATCACCAGATCGGATGTTTACGCTGAACAGTTATGTGATGCACATGGTAAGCTTGTCTTCTTGGAAAGCGATTAGCTGTATTTAGTGGTTCGATAGCTAATAATGCTATTGATATACGGTTTAATTGATTTCATTGATTGATTAATTCGTTTGTCTCATTTGATGTATTAAGATTTGATTGATTGTAAGTGTTTTATGACTTTAGGACGAATAAAAATTTTGCTAAACTGTTTTGAAAAAGAAATCGAAGTTTTCATTGGAACTAAATTACATAATTAGGTTTAAAACTGACTGAAAAAAATTTTGATGTGGAGTTAAATTTTAACGGAAGTGAAATTAATTTAAAACTAAAAACATCGAACCAAAAAATGATTTATTCTTAGTGAAAAGAAATTTTAGAAAGTTGGAACATTTAGGTTAAGGCATTTGCTTCCTCAGTTTGGCTTTTTATAGAGAGAGAAGAAATTGCAGAGGAAATCTAAAGAGATAAACAAACGGAAGAGAAATTGTTCTCTTTTCATCAAATAATATCTTCGTTTTATTTGTTTATTTTCTTCTCACTCACCTGAGATTTGCTGCTTACTGCCTTTTCGTTGTTGAGTTTTTGGGGCTAGCGATTTATCGGGAGATACGAGAAAAGAGGTATGTGTCATTTATGCTTTCTTTTAACTCCTTTTATCGCTCTCGTTAAAGCAAGCTTATGGCAGTTCGAAAATAAATGGTTCAAGTTTATTTAATATTTGGATTTTCTGGATTTCGAGAAAGGTTTTATAGAAGAACAATTTCTTATTTATATGCTGAATGTTTAGAGGGCACGCGTTCAACGAAATTGATGAATAACACTGCCGGGATTAGGCCTTCAAGCTCGAGAACGACGTCGATGATCCCGCACGCGATAGAGGATGTGAGGCGATGCAGTGGTTTTGGACGGGTCATATTCCAACGACAGCTTTATAGTCTTCATACTTCAGTGGATACAATTCGAGGTCGCTTCCACTTCCATTTGTTTCCTTTTTTTTGTTTTTAAAGCAAAAAAAAATTCGTTTTTTGGATATAAATTGCGTTAGATGATATGTTGATTAAATGTAGTGTAGTGATCAATCATGGGAACCTCGATTGTGATGATTAGTATTTTTCATTGCAATTTTGTTGAGAAGCGCCTTGATGATTAGTGATTAAACATTTACTTCCATAGTTTTAGATCTTATTGCAATATGTATGCAATTGCAATGTTTGATTGCAATTGCAATATTATTCATTGTTTAAAGTAATTGAGAATATATATGTATTTTTTGAGCAATGAATAAAAATGAGAAAGAATTTAGGCGAAGCTGATGTTTCTACATGTGGAGCTTATTTTTGTAGAGCGTTTCTAGGATGTCTAGCTTTAACAAGATTCTAGTTTACAGTTATTATTTGCTTACGAAGTTTGAGGTTATTTATTATGCTCATTTAGATGTTTATTCACTGCCGAAATGTTATTCGCTTATTTTTTAAATTTTCTCTTAGAATAATTTTTGCAGTTTTTGCATTTTGCAATTTTGCAGTTCTCATATTTATATAAGAGCATATTGATGCGATTTTAATGCGCCAATTTGACGATTGCTCTCAAAAAATTTACTTTAATAGAAGAATACATAAAATATCGCCTAATTAGATTTGAAATATATTCGAGCAATTATACGGTTAATTTTAGAAAAAAAAGGAAAAGATATTGGTCAGATGTGAGTTTCTATGAATATTGATGTTGAGGAATGCAATGTTGAAATGATGAATCCGAATCGCCAGTGACTGATGTCGTTGAAGTTCTGAAATTTAGAAAGGTTTTATGACTGATCGTATGTGTCGTTCGAAAATTAGAATATAGAAATTGTCGGGTGTATGGAGAGAGATTTCTTTTCAGCTTACATTGGCGTATATATTAATATGTTTTGTTTTGGCAATAGAAATTCTGTTTATATGTTCAATCGTATTGAAAAGTTTTTAATCGGCGTAATATTGATATTAGTGTGTATTCCTTTTTTTGTGCTATAAATAAAAATAATTTCTTTGTTGTTCATTTTTTTTAAATTTTTAGGCGGGGGAATTTTGCAAATTATTCTACGATAGAAATTTTTCATCATTTAGAATGAGAGTGAAATTTGTTGAAGTGAAATTTTTTTTTTTCAATTTTGAAAGAATTTTTATCGACCCATTCTTTTCAACTAGTTCTAAATATTCTACTGTTCCTGTCGATTTGATGATAGTCTCTATCGTATATAAAACTTTGAAAGAGATTTTCTCAACCAATTTATATTCATTTTTATTATTTAATTATTTAAATTATTATCGTTATTTACTACTCGTTACTTTTTTTTAAAATTTTTAGTCAATTTCTTAGCGATCCATAAATTGAAAACTTATGATAATAGCAAGAATTTGTTACTTTTATTCAGCTTGAATTACTTTTGTCATTTATTATTTGCTATTGGCAATGTTGTATTTTAGTTTTACGGTTATTCGCTATTGTTGTTATATTTATTTAACGCATCATTGTGTGCAATTTTTGACTAAGTTCTACCCTTTAAAAGAAATGCCTTTTATTGAAATAACATATCAGATTTTTTGTTCAATGTACTCAATTCTTTGTAGTTACGAATTTTGTGCAGTCTTTACAAAATGCCACTCTTCACCTATGTCAGTTTATTCGCAAGATTGAGTACATCAAAAAGTATGCAAAAAATATGGGTTGGTTTTTTTTTTGAGCGATTTGTGATTGATATGTTAGTGGAAATGTTTAGAAGGGAAGAGGTCGGTTTGTTACAGACGATAATTAAGGCATCGGAAAGGATCTTACCTGCAGTTGGACCTTGATCACCTATCTAGGGATCAGGTAAATGAACCTTTTAGGTGATGAGGAAATGAGGAATAATAAGAGTTAGGGGAGTAATGCTACTGTTGTGCTTGGTGTGGGGTTCTTTTATGTGTACGGTAAGTATGCATAGAATGGAATGCGATGCTGTAAAAGCGGAAATTGCTAAAGAATCCTCTGATTGGCAGTATTGCTTTGATTGGCGAAAATGCGGCATTTGATTCCGTTTTCTGTCGAGAGGCAGGAATGATATTGCTTTTTTTTGGAGGAAGATTCGGTGGGAGGGGGTGGTGGGGAATTATTGTTGTGCTTTCTTATAACATGTTTCATATTTCACTCACCTAAGTCGTCAAGTGCGATAGCTTTTCAAGCATTTTGTACAATTTCCACAATGCTGACAAATAAATCTTGGTTATATCTGGTATCGCAATGTGTGATTTAATCTGAATCTGTTGTTAATGATCTGAGCAAAATGTTGGATTGAAGAGATTTATAGATATTGGGCAAAACGACGATCGTTGATTAAAGCCATCGTTCATTTGCGCCATGTAATCCACATATCTTCAACTCGGTGTTTGTTCCCATGGGTAACCGTTATATTTAAACGTTGAATAGCAATCGTCTATGGGTATAGACTCAGTGAGGGTCGTACTCTTGCATATTTTATTATTGGAGGATGCGAGATGTGTTTTGTCACCCGATGCATCCGCCTCTAAACTGATTATTTCTTGTTAGCTGTTTAAAAGCTAGCACTAGCGCATTACATCTCCGAAGATGGGCGAATCTTATTTTAGACCATATTCTATTGTTCACAATTTGCCGTAATACTTCCATTTTATTCAGTTGGCTTTTCCGAATGGAAACATCAGAATGGCATATTCACTTAAGGAGATGGTGGGAGAGGGGAGGACAGGGAGGGAGGGGGGGGAAGAGTTGAGGTTTCGCACTTAATTTAACTTGTTGTTGTTCGATCTCTTTCGGTCCCTTTGACTATTGTTTTCTAGTACTTTCTAATTTTCGTTCATAATGTTTACTGCAGTCATTCTTTCGAGGGTTTTACTCCACTCGTGACAGTTTCCTTCGTTCTCACCCTCCGGCGCTTTTAGGGCTCTAACATCGCATGGGAGGTCCTAATTTTTCTAATTCAGCTGTTTTTATGTGATGTTTTGAAATTTTTTTCTTGTTCACAGAAATTCTTGTTCACATAGTGCGTTACAAGTAGGCTCCTGCAGAAAAGCTGCTCTCTTTCGCCAATTAGACCGTTTCTGACACCCATCTGGAGGGTGCTCCTTTATTTAATGCTTACAAAAATTTCTGCTCTTTGCAAGTAAATTGTCCCTTCACAAAAGTAAGTTCTATAGGATTGGTAAAATGTCTTTCCATAAGGAATCGTAAACATAATAATGTAAACAGCTAAAGTGGCTAAAGCTGACCGCAAACCACTTCAGATGAGCGCGTTTGTGTTTGCGAGAACTCACTTCATTTGCTATGAATTCCACATAGACGAGTGTTATACGCTTAATTAATCAATGCCAGAACTAATCATCTGGTAGTGGGCATTCTTTGACGAAGGAGACATAAATATGTTGCAGAATAAATTTCTACCAACGAAACTATGCTCCTTTCTTCTATCTATATGTCAATTCTTTACTCTCATAGACAAATGGTGCTGACCTTTTGATGATTTTTTGCAAAGTATCTTATTGGGGAGGGGGCAGTAGGATGACAATGCATTTTCGAGTATATAGGTTGGACATGTCGCCATCCTGTAAAGCGATCATCTAGGTGCATCCACATCTAGAACTTCACATGAATTGCTCACTGCCGATGACGGTATTAAGCATGGAAGGGAGGGGAGGGGAGAGGATTTTCGTCGAGAAATGGAATGGGCAATTTCTAAAAGCTGAACAGGAGCAAACACAGCTTCCGAGTAAATTTGGTAGGTCGTTCTTATAGATAGCACTCCTTCTGAGATCAATTGCATTATAATTGTGATTACCGTATCGTATGCTTCAAAATATAATAATCAGAGATAAAGCACACAACATGATATCTAGTTAATACCACTCAAAAATTTGATATTTATTGAGCGACAAGAATTACATCTCAGTCCGATTTCGCAATGTGTTGCATTTTTTGCTATAAATTTAAATTGAACTTTGCATTACTTCATTAAATGTAACAATGTAATTTAACTAAAGTTTATTGTAATTGCCATCACTCATTGCAATAATTGAGAGCATGTAGTTTTAGGTGCAGATTTCTGGCAATTGAGGTCCCTATTGCACATATAGCCGCAAAGAATGTATCGCTTGATTGCAAACCACTTCAAATGACGACAATTGTATTTGCAATAATCCACTTTATTTGCTATATCTTTTATTCACCTTTGCATACTCTTAGTCAACGATCAACGAACACTACAACTAATCGTCTGATAATGGATATTTTTTGACGAAGGAAACTTGGCATATGCGCACGAGTGCACTTTTACCGCCGGATCTCTACTCCGAGCTTCTATCCATGTGTTCATTCACTCCTTACTCTCATAAATATGCAATGTTTACTTTTTAATGAGTTCTATGAATGTCTGAAATATGCTATGCAATTTTTTAATTAAAACATTTTTCATGCATATTATATGACATCAGTCCAGGTGGCACTAGATTAAAAAAGAGCGGGACGGAAGAGAGAGAGGGAATCACATTGTTATCATGAAGGTACCTAGATTGCCTTTAATTCAAAGTATTTCACGCAGAACTATGAGGTGAACTATTGAACTGAACGCCATCTCTCAAAATTTTCAACGCATTGAGCTAGATATATCTCTTCCTATTTTTTCGGAGTTGCAAGTCATTGTAAATATCTTCCCCCGCCATTTTCCTTTCCCACATCCTTCCTCTCTCTCCTCTCCCCTCTCCATTTCTTACGCTCTCATTGGAGAAAAATGAAATATCCCATAGATAATGAGCGTTGATGTTTGCAGAGGATGATTTATGGGAGTGGTTAGTGCAGCGATGGCATAAAAATTGCTGGCGGCTATTAGTCTAGGAATTCATGACGACGCTCAGACGGTAGCAAGAGATCACATCTTCTGAGAGGGTCTGGATGCAGGGCAAGCACTGAGGTGAAAGCGGTGAGATCGATAATCGAGCTGCTAGGCTATGAAAGCTGGAACGAACGAAGCGACACCCGTAGCTGCTGACAGCCGACGTGACACTCCTATGGGTAACGTTATCTCCGCGTTCGGATTCAATCAGCCTTTCCTGATCGCACTCTCGGGGTTAGCCATTTATCAAACGTCAGTCGATCCTTTCCAGCTATCATCATACTCTAAGAGCGATTGATTTCTAGTTTACAGAAAACCGTCCATGTGACTGTTTCACTTATATGCAGCAAGCATGAAACCAATATCTTGGCTTAACGGTGATACTATACCCTCCAGTCTAATTTCTCATTTGATTTTAGGTACTGTGATGGGCATTTTCGATAGAAGTAATATGGCTGTAACAAAAACGTCAAGAGAAAGATTAGCATCCCACATTTTTACCTGAACTTTTTTTCCGCTATTATTTTCAAATCGTTCAGTGTTTTCTTGTTTTCCAGAAATAGGAACGAAGCACGATAGCATTTCACAATAATTGAACATATATGATGGTCCTCTTCAAATAGAATCTTGTGAGTTTTTATATACGCAACCTTTTAGTGAGATCCTCTAAAAAAATCAACAGTAGGACGCCATTTAATTGTCGCTCGCGTTCTCTGTTGTCGATTTATTGCCTAGTTTTCATTCATGTTGATATATTTCTATTCGATTTTAATAGATGAAAATCTGATGTCCATAAATTTTACATTTTCTCACCCTTTATGCATATATCCTTTTTTTTCTCTCTCTAATCATATGATGATAAAGAATCGTCTGTTTCCGACGATTGGTTAAAAAAAACTCTTACGCTATAGTAGACCGATCAATTCTGCAGCTTCGGCTGTGGGAAATTCCATCTCGTTAAGAAAATTGTGTTAAAATGAACATGTTTGAAAGATTGAAGAAATTATAAGTGAATATTGTGAATATTCATTTATATTCGCGTTGCGTTGATTGAACGGAACGCATTTTCCACGACTCTCTCTTATTTCACAATCACCTAATCTTAGCATCCTTGACGTATAGGACAGCTGTGAGGTTATTATCTGTTGAGCTTATTCGTTACTATATTGGATACGATATCGAGATATAACATTGTATCATTAACGAATCAATAGTGCAATAATGATATTATATTTCGGTTATGAATGTCGAAGAAATATTTGCATATTTCCTCTTTTTCTCAGAAAATAAAAATTACAATGCATATTTGTTTTATATGTTGCATTCACTTTGTAGTTTTGCAAAAAAAAAAATCACATTTTATACAAATATTTGTTTGCATATTGCAAACGTGTTTATTGCAATTAGCTAATCGTTTCATAGATCACTAATTTTATTTTTCCGTTATTTCTTCAATGGTTTCATTGAAAATTATTCGAAAATTTTTCAGTATAATATTGATGCTTCTATTAACTGTCGTTCTTGTGAGTGGTGATGAGCCACAACCCACAAATGAAACGCATTCACATCGCACATTGGTGAGTGCTTTTTGCACGACGATTTAATGATGCATTTCAGCTTACTCTGCGATTGAATATATCTAAAAGCTTATATGCAAAAGAGAGAAAGAAGAGCGAGTGGGATGAGGCATATTCCCTCCATTGTGTGGAAAAAGTCTGAGAGGTATTTCTCCCACTTTCGCTTTGACTATAAAAGCGATCAGTTAATTCGCAAGAGATTTCATTTTTTTTAGTGATATTTGCATATTTTAATCTTTTTTTCCCCAATTATTTCGCATTTTTTAGCCATATTTTTTCGCGCTCCTATATTGCATTTATTTTCTTCTCTTCAAAATTGATTGGTTCAATTTTATTATCTTTCAATTTCCTCTTATTTTTTAAAGAATATTTTCACAATTCGAGACGTTGAAATGAATGAATAGCTCATTGCAGAATTTTCTGTTTTTTTTTTGAAAGACGATATGGTATTCACAAAGATTCATATAATATGCAGTTCGTACTAAAGAATCGTTTTCTATCTTTTTTTGGTTTACTTTGTCGATTTCTATATGATTGCTTATGGTGATATAAAGGATCATTTGAGATTATAAGGTATTATTTTTCGTATCAATTTTTCAATTTCTTTTCCTTTTCTTTTCTTCTTATTATTCTTTCAAGTGTTTTTTTTTCATTTAGTTCTTTTCTTTTCTTCTTTTTTTCCTTTCGTTCATGTTTTCAAGTTTGATGTGCTTCTGTTCGTTTAGATTTATGCTGAAATGATTAAATCTATTTTTAACTCTTTTCTCATTGAGATCTCTTTAACAAGATATAAATATTAGAAAAGAATAGTTCGTCACTTCTTTTACTTGGAAATTCTATTTACGAGTTTACTTTCTTCATTCAGCGAAAATTTTGTTCGCCGAAATTTCTAGGGTAATTTCAAGCTATCCTAAAGCAAATATTTTGTCTTTATGCTTATCTATCTATTTGATCATTTTAAATTCAGCATAAATGACACTAGAAAAAGAAAAGTGAGCTTAAGCTAGGTTAGCATCTATAATAATTCTCCATACTGGGGAATTTTTTGTAATTAATTCGGGAGCACAAAGTATAGACATTTTTCTTCTATAAGATTGATGTTAATGACCACTTCATTAAGAGAAAAATATTTAATGAAGCATTTTTATGATTCATTGATATTTTATGTGTGGAAATTGCAAAGTAGTTTGATATGTTGGTCGTTAATGAGCGAATCCTACATATCTTTTCAGCTCATTTAGCTTATTTTTTCTTATATTTTTTAATAAATTATGGTTTTTTTGTACATCAAAAAACTTTCACTCAGAGAGATGCTATAGATTTGAGTCTGAGTTGGATTGTTTAGATTGGTTAAAAGAGATCGGTAAGATTTTTGTAATATATTGTTGTGCTATGAAATTTTTATTACAATACTTCTTGAATATATAGGGCATTTTTCTATTCTTCATTTAGTTAGTTCAAAATTTAGCACGGATATCGGTACGAAGTCCATTGAGTGCCGGCATAATGCATCAACCGTTGAGGAGTGACGCACGAAAAGGTCTCTAAGCGGCTAAAACGGCGAGAGTTATTCATTCCCGTTGCGATGTTGACAGTGCCCGACGACGAATTGGAGGGGACGGGGAGGTGGAAGGACGACGCATCACAAAAGCGCAAACATAAGCCAAGTGTATAGCAATGCAGTTAGCTTTCAACAGGCAGCTAACCGCACTTAGCAACTCGACGTGTGTGGATAGCATTTTATAGTTGTACCATCTCGGATTCTTTCCTCTAGGTATTAAAAAATTGCTGAAGAACTAATTTTTCATGGATTCATCTCCAATATTTCATCGATATTCACTATATTCTCTATATTTATATTATCTGTATTAGTATTTTTATATTGGATATGTCATCGATTCAACCAATCGAATTCACCATTGAGCCATCTGATTTAAAAAAAACATCGACTCGTCGAGGATAATCATCAACGGTGGATATTCATTCAAGTGAATACGTTCACAAATTGGCTCAATGAACAGGTGTCGCTTCTTTTTTGTATATTCATTGCTCAGGTGATCAATGATTGCTCACTATCTTATGCGCATTGTATATATGTTCACAAATTGCAACCGAAACGATTCCACTCAGATCATATCGTATAAGAAGGCGATCATATTTTAATAATCTGGGTGTTACAGCAATTTTTTGATTGGATTGCATTTAATGTGCCCTTGAGGTATGTGCACTTGGTATGTGCATTTGGATATCATTATCTCGCTAGTTTAATGTTAGACAATGTAATGTATCTCAACTGTTCCTTAGTGCACATTAGTCTGTAAAATTGCATCTGTTTTAAGTTATTTATGTACTGTTTCTTTATGCCCACCTATTTTAAGTCGGGAAGTTATTTATGCATTATTTCTTTGTTACCGTGTAGAAGTTCGTCCACCATAGCATTTAAAACGTGACCAGGGCAAGAATTATGGTAAATTGTTGTCCGTCGTTCGTATTATGCAGTATTGCATAATCGTTTCTGCCATGTGCTATTGCTTTCAAATTATAGGATCTTTAAATGTAACTTTCTTCATCCTTCCGGACCTAGGAGGCGACAATATTTTTCACCTCTCAAGTGATGGCCTATAAGGAGTAGTTTGCTGGAGAATTTTTTTTTTCCTTTTATGCATTCTATTGTTAGCTCGCACTCTTGAAATATGTTTCATCAAGAAAATGTTGTCTTAAATTCTATACTGTGTTATAGGTATGAAGTAATTCGTTCATCGAGAATTGCAATTTCTTCACTTCTTGTAGTGATAAATCGGTGCGCCAAGAAAGGCGAAGTTCTCGAAATCGATGCCCCTTCTTCTTTCGTGGGCATGATATGACAGCCAATTTCTCGACGTTTCGTAACTTAATCATATTTTCCGTTAGAAAGGCATCTTTTGCGTTAAAAAGCCTCTAAATTCGAAAGGGCGATTGAAATCATAAAATATATGATGGATATAGAAAACACCAAAGAATATCGTAACACCAAACGCTAAACAAAACGGAGACATAAGATCGTTAGGTTTGTGCGATGTATAAGGTATCAGGACATGAGTATATGGACATTTCATACATATGAGTCCTGGAAAACTTCAACTCTTTTCCGTGAAATTTTATGGCACTGTGAAGGATGCCATTGTACAGGGGCACCAGAGAAGTTCATTAGAGCAGTTCAGTTTGCATATTTCACTTGAAGCGTTTCTCGAGTGATGAGTTAACTAGCAGAAGTTTCAGTTAGAGAATCTTCCCCATGGCACGTCGCTACCACATGATATTTCATTCGCATTTTTCTACCTCGAGCGCTACGCGTATGGTGCCGCGGCTCATAATTTTAACTTCTCCAGTCCATGTTTTTTTTCTCTTAAGCTTTCATTGGATATGAATTCCGCTTGAGTCGTAGATCCTAGATCGTATCCGCTCTATCATCTCCCCTTCTTATGAGAATCTCGATGTATTTGTGGTGCAACATAACGTTAGGCAATCTTTCTTCATTCAGTGCGCATGTCGAGTGCGCCTTTTAAAATAGAATTTAACTCTACTCATGTGGTACTATGTGACAAGGTGGAAAAGGATAAACATGGCAGGTTAGAAACTGGAAGCAGTTTCTATGAAATTCGCTAAGCAATGCTCACTTTTGGGCAATTTGAACGGTTCAAACCTAATTTCCTATCACTTTATTTATTATGTTTCTCTATCTCTAACAATAACTTCTCCATTTTCTCATCTCTATGAATGTTTCGAATAATAATTAAGTGCTTGTCTGCTATATCCTATTAAATGCTATATATATATATATATATATATATATATATATATATATATATATATATATATATATATATATATATATATATATATATATATATATATCGTAGCAATGGCATTTAGGTTAAGCAAGTATTTTTCTTTTTTCCAAACAAACCAATTGAATAATGCTCATAACTACAATAATTATTTAGCCTGTATTGTTGAGACTTTCTGTAAAAGTATTACTGCATAGCCGATCGACTATTCGCAAAAATATTTCGTATAGATTTTTTTTTTATTGCCATCATATTTGAACTGAATATAAATTGATAAACGCAATAATTTATTTTAAGGGAAACAATCAAAACAGATTTGTTCACCCTATTTGAGTATTTCGTTTAATGCAAAAATGTTTTGTAATGATTTTGTTATTAATGCAACGATTGCAAAGTTTGCAATGCAAAAATTATTTAACTTGGTCGTTAGGTGAACAGTTTGTATTATTTGCTTGATATTGATTTTCCAAATAGCTTTCTCGTGTTCTAGTTTTTTAAGTACGTTGAAAATTAAGTTCTTGTCGATTTGGCAACTTGTCAAGTTCGATCGGTAGAGCCGTTTTTATTTCTCAGTCATTAATGGATCGTTTCTGATCATGTGCCCTGAGCGTTCACTAGTGGATTTAACCAATGGCTGAAAAATAAAGAAAGATGAACGACGCTGACGGTTGAGTCTTCAACGATATTCGAAAATCTCTATATGTCACTTAGGGGATGACTTATCCAAGATGATGGGTCACATTAGACTGATTGGGCCATAGCACTGTCTGTTTTGTGGCACATTTGGCGAAAACGTAAAATCTGCGTTATCTTTGAATGCGACATTCCGGTCTTAGAGAGTCAATGCATCATCTAGGGTTAGAGTCATAGAGTGACATACGTTTGAATTTAGTAGTAATGAAAAATCTAATTTTATATTACAGGTAATGAGGTACATTCGTTCACAACATCAATTAGAATAGGTGGCATATTTTCAGCGAATTTTTTTTTTTCTAACTTCACTTTGTTCTATTCATCTATCAATAGATGTCACTAATTCATTGCACTATAAAAGATTTCATTTCATCATATTGCAAAGATGTATAAAATTCGCCCGACTGGTTTAAAATTTCATCGTTGGCGCATATAATATTCAAATTTATTCAATTTTAAGCTCCATTATTTTTTGCTGTATCTGAAGAAAGAAAAAAAAGGCGGAAGAGAGAATGTTGTGATGAAAAAAAAAATTCATTTCTATTTAAATAGTGAGAAAAGTTTTTTTTTTAAAGTTTGAACAACTATTTGAAAAATTTTTTTTGTCCAGAAAAATTATTAAAATCATTTCATTTTTTTCTTTTACGAATCCTCCTTGTTTTGTTTGGTTCAGAACCTCAATTTTATCGTTTCATAGAGATATTCGTTATATTTGCTCTCATCACTTGCCTCTTTCCTACTTTCTTTCTATTCTTAAATATATCAATACTCATAATAGTACTCTATTTAGAGCGTCTATAAAAATATACTCTATTGTCTCAAAATTTCATAGAAGAAAAAAAACTCGCGAAAGGAGATTTCATTGCCTTTTCAAACGACAAATCTTTTTTTCGTTGAAGAATTTGTAAATAACGGGATGAGAAGACAATTGCTCGTAGTTAATGTTTTTTTTTCCTTGTAAATATCGTTTACCGATTATTTTCGCTTCAGAATGAAATGAAGTAGAACCATAATATCGTGCGGCATATTTCTCGGAAGAGAAATTTCGAAACCCGTTGAAAGCAAATCGCTTTGAAATAATTCTCTAAATTGAAATAAGTCTTATTTTCTAATCTGTGTTGATATTATTTTTTTCTATTCTCTGTTATATTTATTTCTGATAATACTGTTCATAAAAATAACCCACAAATATTCAGAAAACGCGATATTATTTTGAAGATTTCTTGCGC
Source organism: Ascaris suum (assembly GCA_013433145.1). Taxonomy (NCBI): domain Eukaryota; kingdom Metazoa; phylum Nematoda; class Chromadorea; order Rhabditida; family Ascarididae; genus Ascaris; species Ascaris suum. The sequence continues at coordinate 28,802 of JACCHR010000041.1, forward strand.
ATTATAGCATGGAATTGTTTCGATTATAGTATCAAATATTGTAATTTGCATAATAAAAAGGCTTTCAACCATGTTATACGCTTCAGTTCATACCACCGCAATAGAAAGAGTCGAAAAAAAGTTTTGTGTTTGAATAAAGCTTTAGAGCCGATGTTTCATATGAGATCACAAAGTGTCGTTCGCCGAGTTACATCGTCGTTTTAGGGGAAATTTTATTATGAGTTTTGATAGTCAGTCATTGATCAGATTAGACTCTTTCCCTAATCAATGAATGATCGATTGTTTCTGAATCGATCAATGAATCAGTGGATCATTTCTGATCAATTTTCATGGTCAATGAACTCTTTCGCAAATCAGTTTTCGTTCGAAATGTGTGAACTGTGAAAGAATTAAGTGAATGAAATCTTGCATAATCTGGCGCAAAATATCAAGAGAAATCGCAAAATTAACATTCCGGTGAGAGCATTTCCCAGCAAAGATCGGTGCTTTTTCCTGCACTCCTCACCCTATAACTAGTATGGTTTCACTACGGGCTGTTTATTTACTGTTGATGTATATGTCCTTTTTGAATACGGCTTTATGCATGAACGATAAGTGATTTATTTTTTGCACGACTTATTGTATGGAGCTTTGTTATAGCAGGAATTTTTTTTGTAATTGAGCTACATCATATATATATATATATATATATATATATATATATATATATATATATATATATATATATATATATATATATATATATATATATATATATATATGTATATATATATATATATATATATATATATATATATATATATATATATATATATATATATATACTATATATATATATATATATATATATTATATATATATATATATATATATATATATATATATATATATATATATATATATATATATATATATATATATATAAAACAGTGATGAATAATTCGCAGCAGCGATAATTTTGAATTGCAGCTGAGCAAAACAAGTGTACGTATACGAGATCTGAGTAAGGACTTCAAAGATGGTATAAGGTTAATTCAGCTTGTGGAACAGCTACAACAGGTTATTTTTTTATCAGCTTTACTTGCCTCAACGATTTCTTCTTCTGAGATGGGAATATTTGGTAAGAAGTGAATCATTGCAGAGTCCAGGTAAGGATTATCAACTCGACTTCGAAATTTTGAAGTTTTTATGGGAGATGTTGAGAAGGGCGAGAACGGCAGAAAATTTGCATGAGTATTTGAGCGTCGCATTAGAATATATCGCAAGTGGATAGTAAACAACAAAATATCGCTGTAAACGTTGTTTGCAGACTTTTTTTAAAATTAATCTCATTCCTTGAGGATGTATGAACAAATGACCAAAATTTGAATAAATAAAAATTTGAATAAATTAATCCACCAATTCAAAATTTCCAACAAAAATGAAACGCTATCAGAAAACATTGGAGGAAAATCACAAGAAATTAGCGCCACTCCTAATAATCCATTAATTTTTTGAAGATTCTTTGTGTAGAACGTGACAATACCTTGATTTACCTTTGCCTTCGCCATATCTCTAACGCATTTACCTCGGAGAAAAATTCGACATGATGAAAGGAAATTGAAATTTGATAGATGAGGATATGCAATTTAGTCTTTAAAAAGCGAATGGATTTCGGCTTCTAAATATGAGAGAAATCTGTAGCGGGTATATTGAGCGGGCTTAAGAAGAACGGCTTATTGAAGTGATGATAATATCTCTTTCGAGTATCGGTTAGTTTATCATAACCATGAATTAAAAAAAAATCATTTTCTTCACATTTTCTAGTTAATAGATGAGAGCATCATTGGGAAGGGTCCATTTCTGAGAAGAGGTTTCCAAGAACTCGGAGGTTTTAACGATTTACGCAGTAGTATCGTATTTTTACGGCCGACGTAGATTTGCCTTGCTCCGATTAGGCATCTGCTTCATCGAATTTCTAGTGAACTATCCTATTTCTATAGTTGTTTTTTCAAGTTAAATCGAATTTTCATCCATTGATTTATAAGAAATGAGAGATTTCAGCGTAAATGTAAGGGCCGAATCTATCGTCATGATGCAAGCGAGATTCAGATGATCATGAACGTTCAAATGGCCCTTGATGCTCTTAAAGAGGATGGTGTCAAAATGGTGAACATCGGTGAGTCAGATTGCTTTTTCCAGGCGAAGCGAGAGAATGAATAACTTGAGCTGTTTGATAAAAATTTTCCATTGATGAAAAAAATGTCTATAAAGTTTTCTACGCTTGAACTTTTTTTCTGTTTGTTTCTTATTGTTGCTGAGGTTATGACTGATTTATTTCAATATTTGCTCAATTTTCTTTCGGCTCAATATTAAATCTCATCCCATTTATGAGCGGAATAGATTTGTCCCACCTATATATGGCGATAGGTTGAGTCCAATCTTGGTCCTTATCCCATATTTTATTTGTCAAAGGTACGGATTAGTCTGCACTTTTTTCTTAGGCTTTTCCGGTATATACCAAATCTCATCGAAAGTCTCACCTAATATCAACCTTATAATCCTTTTTTTTGAAAGTCATTTCTTTTTCAGACTTAACACCTCGTTTTTCAGCACATTGTTGCATGACTGCCATTCAAAACCATTTCGATAAGAACCGATGCATGACTGCAATAATGTCTAGTATATTGAGTAATGTTGCGCAAAAGATTATTTCAACGAATGTTTTCTCGATGACCAATTGTCTAGAATCGCTTCTATGACTGTTATGTAATTTTTACTCCTCAGTCCAGTTTTATGCATAAGTAATTATTGTAACATAATTTAAGAAAAGATTTTTTCCTGCCGTACGCATCTTGTAAATATATGCAATCCCCTTTGATATGAAAATGCATTAAAACAATGAAATATTGCTTATGTAAATTTTTTTTTCAGTTCGATTTTGCAGAGTGTTCCGATAAGAATTCGTTTTTTCTGATCCTGTTTGATAGTACTAATTTAAGGTGCACATGATATTGTGGAGGGCAATATGAAGCTTATTCTTGGACTAGTATGGTGCCTAATTCAGCGCTATCAAATCAACGCACATACTAAAATACCGGCCAAGAAGTTGATAATGGCATGGCTACAGGTTGATTATCTTTGAGTGTTTATTCTCAGACAGAACATTTCACTTTGTGTATTGTTTACTTGTCAGAGGCCGTCAGAAAAGTGGAATGATCATTTGATACCAATAAAAGGATGTTAGATCGGAGAAATGGGGAGAAGGGGAGAGGGAAAGGGAGAGGAGAAGGAGGAAATAAAGACATAATTTATCCTCGTAACTATGGAAGCAGAATTATTGATAAATATATTTTTGAGACTGTCCTAATTATAATTTCATTCGTTAATATTTTTTTTACTATTGTTTCAGGTTCGATTTGCAAGCATTCGTTTTCTCCTTTCTTTTAAATTATTTTAATTTTTACTTTATTAGATAGGATGAAATAAGAAACGAAGTTATGAATAAGCTATATGCAATGGAGCATTCAAAAATCAATCGTCTCCAAGACGCCATTTTTAGAGTGTATTGCCAGAGTTCAAGTTGACTAATTTCCACTCGAATTGGAATGACGGACGGGCACTTAGCGCTTTGTTGGAATATTGCAAGCCGGGTCTTTGTCCAGATTGGCAACAACTCCGAACGGAAGATGCGTAAGTTATACAAATTGTGTTTTTATGTGATTATGCAATCCACTTAAAAGCATAAGCTACCGAGTTTTCCCACGGAAAGGATTTATCTTAAACGTTTAAATGATGGTTTTCACATAAAGTTGTTGAAGTTTGGAAAGATTGTTCTATCGGCAAAGCTAAAATCCATTGCTTAGGATGAAACTGCCGCGTTTCTTGATGAAAATTCTGAATTTCTATTGAAATTCAACTCAATTTTCAAGAAACCCGATTCTTGATGAAAATCAATTCTAAACACAGAGGAGATGATTTCAACGCCTTCGACCCTTTCTTTTTCCGTCCGTCAATGAAGTTCTATAAATCAACAGACGAATTGATGATGATGAATACACAGTTTGACTGCAGATGTTGTGAAACAAAAAGTAATCATTGTAGAAGTATGTATACCAATATATTCAGACGGCATATGCACAGATAAATATTTCAGTGCACATAGACAATATATATATATCTATATATATATATATATATATATATATATATATATACGCATGTGTGTACAAAAAATGATCTAATGATCAACGGAGGATGATATTTATTTGATTGCATCGCAAATTCATATAGCGATTAGTTGAAAACAATTTTGAGAGGGAATTTTTCTGTATTTTTATGCGTCGGAAAGCCAAGAATAACTTCCTTCTTCTGAGTATTCCTTTTTCAATGAGTTATTATTGTAATTTTCATAGTGGTAGAACGTTGAGGCTGTAGACGAGGAGCCAGCTTGATTGCCGTAATGCCTCGAATATAACTCTAGGCTTCATTTCAGTTTTACTAAGTGCTTTTGTTGAGTCGAGATTCAGTTCAATCTTTGAAAGTTTCCGACGAACATTACGAGGGTAGAGCGTTAAACCGTGAAGTAGACAACTTTTCTGATTTACACAGAAGGGTGGTTTTCTTCTCTTTAGACGTAACAAAATAGTCAAGTAGATGCAAAAATTGACAGTCGTTATTTAGGTTGGAGAACTGCGAAAGAGCGATTGCACTTGCCGATCGTTTTCTGAATATACCACCGATAATTTCACCCAGTGACCTGTCGTCGGCGGAACTCGATGAGCCATCATGCATTACCTACTTATCCTACTTTATGAAGTGCAGTGGCCCAGGATATAGGGCCACACTGGAGCGTGTCCGTCAGGTTAGCTAAAACATAAAAAAGACGTTAACTCAGCTCAATTTATCTGGCACTCAATTATTGATCAAAATTTGTTGCTTAGCTTGTCAAAAAATATGTCTTTGAAGAAAAATTTAAATTTTCACGTTATTTCAATATTTTTTAAAAAGTAGTAGCCCTATAAAATCAGTACAAATCGTAGTGATAGCTAAGCTTTCGAGTGTTTTTCTTTACAGCAACTTTTCCGTCCAATATTCCTTCCACAAAGTTTCCTCTCACCCTTCCATTTTCAGTGGAATATTTTTGATATTTCTTTGAAGATGCTCCCCAATATTGAAGTGCACGACTTCGAAGATTGTTGGAAAGATGGTGTCATTCTTTGCGCACTCGTTGAAGCGGTCGGTGGTAGTATCGATGGGCCGATGAATATGGCAGTTGCAACAAATGCACAACGTATCACCAATATTCGCCGAGGTTTGTTACCTTAATGCATCATATCACTGTTAGCATCATTTTTATGACGCAGTTATACATCAGAATTTATACATTTATCAAGGAAGCGCTATTGGGCTGCAATAGTTGTCATCGTCAATTGTTCGCTTCTTTTTTTCTAAACAGAGTAATTGAAGTGGCTGTAGTGAGAGTATTACAATGCGATATGTGACGAGTAGGTAATATTTTGTTTTATATGCTATCGGTTTCCTTTCAAATTGCTTCTTTCTAATGGTTCCTTAAATAAATTCACACTGACTCCCTTTACGAACATACTCAATGCTGCATACTTGTGCCCTCCACTTACCGTACTGCCTATTGGATTAGGTAATGCAGTAACAAAAAACTGCTTCCAAGCGAGCTTGAAAAGATGCAATATTATGCAGTCTTTGCAAAAGTGCACTATTGCACCGTTGTATCTGTGTTGTATGTATGTGTGTATGCGTATGTTTACCTCTCCGCTACTTTCAGCCTGACTACCATTAAAATTAGGCTTACAAAACTTGGCCAGTATAATGTCTAGCGTTAAAGGGTCCCGTAAACAATTCTGTCATAGAAAGTACTCTAAGATGAGCGTTGAGCGGAAGAGTGGATCAACCTCAAGTCCTCATTGACTCAATGTTTACATGGATGAACAATTAGCAAGTATTCATTCCGTATTTTGTCGCCCTTGTTAAAAGCTCTACTTTCTTTCGGCTTGCGAGTAATCTCTAAAATTCAATCGTTTGCAGCGGTTCATTTTGAATGAGTAGATTTTACCGGTTAATCTTCCGATATTCAAAAGTCAAACAGCGAAATTATTCACAGTTCATTTATTATTGAATCGTTCACTAAGTAGAAAATATAGTTGGATTCAGCATATTTCGGCTTTTCAAGCATATTGCCTCGATTTGAAAGCTATGAGTGAGTTATGGAAAGAGGAATTTAGTTCTTCACTATAAAGTTGGTTCCGAAACGCAAAATTGAGCTGATGTGAATTTGTGCTCTCTATTCCGAAGTTGTTCACAGCATTCGTTGTGGGCCAAATTTGCCAAGATTTCATTTCAAAGATTGATTTATTGGGCATTGTGAAATGTTATTGCAGCACTGAACGGAGCATCAAAATTAGGCGTGAACTCATTGGTGGGTGCCGAAGATATCGCCGATCCACGATCCGATCATCTTGGTTTGCCTTTCAACACACTTCACTATTCCTAATTTCGACAACCATACTCTATGGAATATTTTTATACAAATTTTTATATGCAAATTTTTTTACACTGAATTTTAATTTATTTTAACTTGAAGAGTGTAATTATGATTATGGCGATCTTTATTGTCACAATCGAGAGCAATCGATTTTCTGCATTGTATTGAGCTGGTTTGTGTTTCGAGCAATCGAGAAACTTGTTGCTGCAATGATCTCGCATGACTTCATCGTTCCTCCTACTTCCTTGCCTAAACATCTATCGCATCATCATTTGAAATTCTCTTATATGCGTTTTTTATTTTTCTCGTCTATTCTTTATTCTTTTTTTATTTATTCTATTTTATAGGTGAGATTTTATTTGCGATCACATTTATTTAATTATTATTATATTGCTCTACCTGGTTAGAGTAGAATTAATAAGGATAGAGATTAAAAAATGTTTTATGTTTATTCGAATATTTCCTTAAATATTACTTTAAGGAATGTTTCAACTCAGTCAAAACAGTATGCGTTCTCATGCGAATAGGGAAATATATAAATGATTTGAATTTCTGCTCTAATTAAAGGATTCTGTTTTACAATTATAAAATTCGAACTATATAGTCATTTTGTATTGATTCATGCTTCGAAATAAGTTTTAATGAACTATACGGATGCTTCTATGTTCCCCTCTCATATTTCTAGTCTAATGTTTAAATGTTTTCCCCCTCCTCCCTTTTGGGTGGGGCATAAAGGGGAGGGGGTGAGAAGAGAGGAGAAAAGGAAGCGGAACAGAAGAACAATTAAACAAGTCCTTGAATACAGTTAGTTACTAACGCGCTGGTCGGTCGTCACATTTGAGAACATTGATATACGAATGTGACCCGAAGAGAGCGCGCGTCGACACTCCACTAGTACTGATACTTGTTTATACCACTACCAGTACGGAGGGGGGGGGGGGGGGGAAAAGATTGGTTATCTTTATGATATTTTATAAATTTGTATGCCACGTTTAATGTAGATTCAAGTTTGTCTATTAATTACCTACAGGAGAAGCTTTGCAAAAATAAATGGCAAAATAAAGGAAAACGAGTATTTTCGTTGCAAAGAAAATTCCTATGAGCGTGATCTATTTGATTTAAGAAAAAAAATCAATGAAATATTATATATATTTTATTATTTATCGGAACTGTATGAAATTATTTATTATAATAATTGAAATTGGCAGAAGTAGATTTTATTCTAGCAGTTTCCTTTCTTAATATATGCTTCTAAGCTTTATAATTTAATTTTTGATTTGTTTACAATAAATTCAACGATACAACGCTAAATTTATTACCCTTATTTGAAAATAATATTAAGCGCAATTCAATGGGATGCAAAATATTCGTTAAAATCACTTATTTTAATCATTTATCACCTAGAAAAAAAAACAATCAGATCGCCACTATCATCGAATATTTTATCATATCATTTGTCAAAAGAATATAAGCTTTATTTTCTCGATTTTTGAAATAATTTTTTTTTCATATTTTCATAAGCAATTTTTTAATGAAATATTAATAAAAATAATATTAAACAAATAAACGAGAGATGTTCATTTTATGTATATTTAATTAAATTTTTTTACGAGATAACAAACGAAGAATTTAATTAAGTAAGAGAGAATAATTAGAGGAACAACTTTTGGATATATTCGAGCATTGAAAAGATATAAAAATAAAAGAAAAATTTCCAACTATCCTCGATGAAATATCAAAATTTCATCTTTAATTCTCTTCTTCTGGACAGTTAAATAAATCATTCAAATATTTGAATTTTTATTTGCAATGCACCATTTCGTAAGATTCTATTAAGTTCGTTCATTACGAGAATTTGCGAGAAATATGCTTCAAGCATTTATGATTTTGTTGCAGAAATTGCAAATATGTTTGCAATTTTTGCAATATGCAAAATGTTGCAAAAACATATGACATTTATTGAGCAGAAAATTTGCATAAATATTGCATATACAAATTACGTTAGACATTTTACGCGCAATATCGATTGCAATGTCGATTTTTGTTGAAATATAATGAATATATTTCTAGTTTGTTGTTCAAAATATTTTGCGTCTCAGTGAAATTCAGTGGGCTTTTTGCTTGCGAGTTGCTATTGTCGGTTTTTTAAAAGAGCTTCTACACTATAAGGAAAAACTCGATCTACTCTTTTTTTCAATCTAGTTGTTTTATGGATCTTTTTTAGCTGGATTGATCTTTGATCGCCTTTCACGTTGCTCATTCTTAGTTAATGCAGCACACTAGACAGAGCACTTTACATTCTCGAAAGTTGCTTACTGCTTAGCAAAAAAAAAATAAAAAAAATGTTGTAATAGTTTAGAGTTTTCTTTTGATTTTGTTCTTTGAATAATATATGAATTATAAAGCGTATATATTTCATATATTTGGTGTTAAATAAATTAATCATAAAGCGGTATTGAAATATGAATAAAGCGAATTTTTCCGCTCGAGATGACGTGAAATTCTAAACAGTATACTGTATGCTGCTTTCGTAACGAATTAAAACATCCATAAGCTTTTAAAAATGTGCTAAAATGATGCTTGAAGTATATATGGAACAACATAGTTATTGGCATCGTTATCTATAAATGCAATGTGCAATCTAATGCACTCTAAACTAAGCTGTAAAATATTTGCCTCCGATTAATCGATTTCATTGTTCGCCGGCTGCTTTGAAAGAGCCGATATGTAAGATGTCGAAATTCACCCGTAAATGACGCAAATATCGATAAAAAACACATAAAGATGCATATTTTTCTTTGTTATATGCATCGATGATAGACTTCACAGTAGACATCTGCACTCGTTTCCGGTCGCTTTTAAAATCTCCACTACAATCAATCAATCAGTCAATATATATATATATATATATATATATATATATATATATATATATATATATATATATATATATATATATATATATATATATATATATATATATATATATATATATATATATATATATATATATATATATATATATATATATATATATATATATATATATATATATATATATATATATATATATATATATATATATATATATATATATATATGCGCTATAATGTGCGTTATATTCAGGAGGTTTCCTAACTTCACGCTTAGTGATTGTCGAGTTGAAGTTGTCCAACGAAGAAGAAGGTGAAATATTTGCAAAACTAAACGATGTAAAAATTTTGAGGTAACATCAAACGGAAACCTTTACTAGGTAGGAATCATAAAAAATATGCCTATGTTCAATAATCGTTCAATAAGCCTGTAAGCCCAATAAGCCCAATCTTCGTTGTAATGGTGATTTCATTAAAAAAAACATCTTCACGAGAATGAACCTCTAGAAAGATCGCGTGATTAACCACTTGAGAATTGTTGAATTAGTGCCAACAATTAAACAAACAATTGAAATAAATAGCACATATTAAGGCGTCATAAAGCATCGATACTAAAATATTTTCATGAAAATATAACACAGGAAGTAAAATTCGACGCTCTACTCGTATTCGCTTCAGCAGAAAAAGAGCATTCTTTGATTCTGGAATTTAATTTCTTTAATTTCAGTTTGTTCTCAAAAACCATAAAATCATTGCGTGAATAAATTTCACCACTAGCGATCAAATGGTATGATGCCTATAGAAGTATTGATCGATTAGCGAATATGTTTCTTATGTGGTCGTTCTGAAGACAAAATTTAAATTTATAAAAAAATTCAACATTTTTTGCAACTTGTTAAGTTTTATGTTCCTCACAAACCAAGAGTTTGGATATCAAATGAGCGAATATAATTGGTCATTCAATGATTAAAATCCAATCGATTTATTGTAGCATTATAGTAAATCATAATCGTTTTATGATGACATGTGTCCGTATCTTTTAGTATTGTTTATGATAAGCGGGAAGTATTCTTTCTTGTTTCAGGGCATCATAGGCATCGCTATCTAGAGCGGGAAGCGGCGAATGTTAGTTGACCCACCACGGTACTTATCAGTCGGACTCGTTTCAATCGACACGTAGGAATGATCGATATGGATTGATCGTTCGCTGATAATATTCTAAATGAGCTCTCATTTCACTGATTACATTCATTTGTTTAGATATACTTGCATAACGCTCATGAATACAACGAATCTTTCAATAGAAGAAGTCTTGTCGTCTTATCGTTTGATATTTTTGCACTTAATCGATTATCGTAGAAATATTCGAAGAAATTAGGGTGCGAATCTCTTTCCACATAATGCGTCGGATATTTTTACTTATTCGAATATTTATTTAATCTAATTCATTTAAAATTTTCAATTTTTAAACTCGATAAAGAATGCAATATTTGAAAAATATTTCGTATCCTATGAATTGATTCTTTGAGAAGATGCAAGTAAGATTTGCTTTATTGTATGCGCACATTAGTGGAAATTTCTTAGCACACAGCAATGCAATTATAATCGTATGGCAAAGTGGTTTATAAAGTGCAATGCGATTATAATTGTAAAACATAATTGCAAAATAAAGTTGCAAATAGGTGAGCAAAAATTGATAAATTATTTGTAAATTTGAACTTAGGCGTTCAACATTTTGCTTCTGGTATATACATACACAATGTGCGTTTTGTTTACAATTATGTAGAATATAGGGGAAATTTTCTTCGTCGATTAAAAAAAAATCAATTGGAATGTTGCCAAAAATTGATGGTTTGTTAGCTGAAGCAATGATCGTTCAATGAAGTGAGCCGATGAAACGTTTCTTACAATTAACACTCTAATTTTATCATTTTCACATTAAACGATATCATTAAATTTTCTTGGGGAATTTTTATTTCTATTATTAAAAAAAATTCATTGCAAAAAAAAAACAAATCAATAAAATTCTTTTTTTTTCTAAGTTCTTTTCTTCCTACCAAATTTTACTTTTATTTTTCTAACATACTTTCTACGACTAATATTTGCGCTCTATTTGATTTTTGCATTTTTTTTCAACGTTGGAGAAAAAAAAATTCTCCAATTTTTATGCATATTTTCATAGAATTTTCCGCACGGCTATCTCATATTTTCATAAAATTTTCCACATCTTTATTCACATTTTTGTAAAAATATTTTCCACTTTCTCATCTTTCTCATTTGATTGCAGCATTTAACGAAAATAACCTTCCGAAATAATCAATACAATTGAAGCATTTTTGAGATAATCGAAAAATTTCTTGAAAAATATTCACCATTTTGATGCTTACAAATTTGTTATAGGTACAGATTAGATTGCCATACATAAAATTATCAGTTATCAATTTATTTTTGCTGTTGGCAAAGCGCCAAGGAAGCTTTTTTTCTAAAATTTTTCCATACTAAACGACAAGTAAGCATAAAAATATTCACCAACAAAATAGAGAATATTATAATTTTCTAATTCATTTCATATGATTATCGAACTAATAATGTTGTCAACAAAAATAAATATTTCAAAAAAGATTTTTTTTCCAGTTTGAGTTTTTTAAATAAGCTGCAAATTTGTGTCCTAAATTAAGTCATATATTTGAAATAAATTTGAATATATTATAGTATTGAATTTAAGCATAGCGATACTGAACTATTTCAGTTAGCACATAATTTGATGCTCTAGTAAAAATAATTGCTATGACGTTTCATTCAATTGAGAGTATTACGCACTTTAGTCAATAGACTCGTATCGCTCTTTCTACTTGAGAAACGTTAGCGATTTTCATTTCATCCGAAGAGTTTTACGCTTTTGAAGATGGATGAAAGGATTGAGCCGGGATTCTAGCTTCATTCCCTGTTTGGAAAACTTCCACATTAAGATCAAACGAGCATAAATTTAATCATATTGAAATATCGATGCGATAATAATCGTGAATTTGCCTTATCGAACATCTTTCATAGCGTTTACTTTTTTTTTCTTCGACTCATTTTGTATTCATATTTTACAAAATTGTCGATAATTCGAGCAAAATTACTAAAATCTAAACTCATTGGAATATAAAATATATTCCCGCAAAAAATATGCGAATATTTTAACGCGATTTAGTCCTCTCTTAAGTTTCATATATTCATTATACGTTGGTAAAAAATTTTGTTGTAGATAACCTTATTTTACGCTTAGAGCGTTAAAATCGAGAGAAAATATACCATAATTTGCGTTATTTTAATACGGCAAACGTGAGATAAATGAGGTGAATTGAGGTGAATTTTCCAAACAATATAAGAAACATCGCAGTAGAAATCTCCAAAAGTTTTCCTCATCGCTAACAGAAAAGAAAATATGGGAATTTGAAAATGTAATTTTTTTTTGTTGCAAGGTTATCCATATTACATTATGCATTAATGTTATACGATTTATAACCTTTAGCCGTTGATTTGAAGTCATTCTCAAGATGTTTTCTTTTTTTTTTGTATGATTTCACATAGCGTCTCTTCATAACGGTCTAGTCTTTTTTTTATTTTTTTCTTGTTTATTTATTTATTATTTGTTTTTTCTTTCTCTCCTTCTCTTCTTTATTCAACGGACATTTGTAATCTATTTTCATCGAATATGAATTATATATGCTCACTATTTATTTTTACCCTTACGAGGGATACAAATTTCACTTTCATCCGAATATTTATGCAAATTTCTAATATTCTAATGAAATTTTCAATTTCAAATTCTGTTGCGTTTTTTTTCGGCAATATAACTGCAATTTTACAACGCTATTTTACTCTATTGCCTCAAAAATTCTCTAAACTGTTTTATTTTAATCTCCATATGTATACTGAAATGGAGGTTGCGTCAGGTTTGACGCTCAAGTTTATTCTTCCTCGCACTTTTCATTTATTTCTTCGTCAATGATGTACTTTTACGAGGGTTAATTGTTCGATATTAGGCGGTAGCGATATAAGAAAAATGTTGAAATGGCAATAAATGTATGAAAAATAAGAAAAAAATAAAAATATTTCGAAAAATATAGATTTAAAACTAGAAAAATAAAAAAAATTTAAATGATGAATTAAGAGTATTTATCAATAAATATCCTCTTTTTGAATCATCATAATTACTTTATGATTGAATAAGAAAATCACTTTCAATGTGTTTCAATTTTCCTAACGCTTGAATGTTTTCTTGTTTTCTAGTTTTCTTCAAATTTCATCATCTCAATAGAGTGCAATTTTTTCGACTTTCTTTTTTAGTAATTTCCTCTTTCAGTGCTTTTTCTTTTTTTTTCTCCACTTATATTATATTCACATTGCAAAATTCTCTTAACATTGTTGAGTCATGTGCAGTTTTTAAATGCGATCGTAAGTGATGATAAAGTATTACTTGGTAGAATGTTAAATTATAAGATGCTAGTAGTCATGAAAATATCCTAATAACATCTGCCTGGACTGAGAGCAATTTTAAAAACTTTCAAGATTTTTTATTATTCCAGGTATTATCATTGTGTGGAAATCTCACCTGAAATATTTACATATGATTGTTCTCTCATTGAGTATTAATTGCTCTATCCGCTAACTTAAACGCAATGTTGTCAAAAAAGAACTTTTTTCTTATCGAAGTGCTCAATAGATTCTATTCGATTTTTATTTCTTTAACTGTTGCAATTTTTTTTTCTTTTTTGGAAAAATATTAATAATTAGAGAAATTTTCTTCAAGATATTCGTTTTTTTAGTAAGATATTCTATTATGTTGGAAGTCTTTGAAGTATTGTTGATGTGAAGTAGAATTAATCCACGTCGAAATAAATGAGTGTAAATGCGGACAAGTACAAGATTAGTTAGTGCCAGCCACTTGCCTTGCTAAATCCTTGGCTAAATAATATCCCTGTAGATATTCCTTTCGCAAGTGTGTTAACGCTGACGCTCATTTATTTACCTCCCGGCAAGTATGATCTCATTTTTTTGGGATCGGAACAGATAATCTTTTATAGGGTAGGGCAATAGCCATCGGCGATCCCATTTATCCCATATATTTCATAGTGAGTAAATGAGTAGTAATTCCTGATAGGCCTCTATTAATTTCATTAATATAAGCAGTTTTTGAGGTAATATCTTTGTGCATAAAGATTTTGTTATGTTGTGATTATATCAGTGAATATGGGGTTGGCTATTTACTTCAGAAGTGAACATTCGAGTAGCATAACATTTATCGTTTTTGTGTGCATTTTTTAGCATTCGAAATTAAAGAAGAAAGTCGACGTGGAATGGTACTTTAATAGACAGTCAAATTTAGGATTGGGAGGTATTTGGATTTCAGATGTTTCCAGCAATTTTTGCTTCTCTCTACCATCTACGCTTCTAGTAATGTCTCTTTTAAAATATCGAGTGTTTTATTGTTTTAAACGATATAAAATGTTGGTGAGATGGGGAAAATATTTATAGAGATTTTTATATAGTCATAAAGAGGGGAGGAGATTGATGTGACACGGAAATTAATAGAAATTAAAAAATGATGAAAAGAGTAAAAATTAAACAAACATATGACTTTAGAAATAAAACTCACAAATATTTCGTTTTTCTATTAAAGTTTAATATTGTTGCTGCATAATATAATGATAGAATTCAACGTAATTGAATATTAAAGATAAATTTAGGCATGCAAAATAATTGAATTGAATAAATAATTTGTGCTATCAAAGCTAAAAAGAATAGAAGAGCTTCATAGAATAATACCTAACTTAATTGCAATTTCAATTGTTTATATTTACATAGGCTGTTTTTGCAATTATCGTTTTACATTTTTGCTCATAAATGTTTTTCAAAAATTTTTATTTTTATATCTATTGCTCATCATAACATTGCATGGATTCTTGATTAATTATCTATACTTATAATGATAAACGTCTTTAGACGCTCACATAGCAATAATCACACATTAATGAGATTGTACTTTCCCCTAACGATTAAGTAAGTAAATCCATAACTGTAAATGATTAAGTAAACACGAAAGAACTTAATGTACCCTTGGGTAGACGAAAAAAAAAGCCAACAAACGAATAGCTCATATATAGCAAAATTTGTTAGTCATAAGAAATGTCCAGTTAAGAAGAAAAAAAAATTTTTTTTTCATAGCATATTCTTTTTATAATACAATTCTTTATAAAGCTTTTTGCAATTGTTGCAAATTGCACTCTTTTCAAGTATCATTGCAATTTTATTTGTGTGGTTATGCAATTGCCCTTTTATTATTTGAATGCAAAAATTGTTTGCATTGCAATGATTTCTTTCTTCTTCTTTTTTTTTTAAATTTATCAGTGCGTTGTTCTAACAAACAAGCTGTGTTTAAAAATTAATGAATTCTTTTATAGCCATGTAATTACTCAATTACATTCACTGGGGACTCAAAAATCGCGCACCAAAATCTCAACTACAGCACGATTACTTGCGATCGATCTACCAGCTGTTATATTGATAATGCTTATCGTAACATACCTCTTCTTATCCGATCACCTAGTGTCTCACCTGGTCCTCCCACTTTCATAGAGGAAGCGTTGCGATTCCTCCAGTTCGCTTTAATAACTCTTTAGAGGCCATCCAAGTGGCACCTTTTGTTGCTATAAGTATCAACCGACTGTGCTGTTTTGATTGGACGTGAATTTAGCTCAACATCTGATCTGTTCGCTCCTCCAATCTAATCATCGAAATATGCAAATTTCGAACGAAAATTTGTCGATAATTGTGCTATAATTTGCATATCCTTAATAGTTACCACTTTGTCCAATCATCTTTACGGGTTTTTTTTTTCATTTTCTTTCATTTTGCTTTTTCACTTTTATATACTTATTAAAGATCGCGAGCCTAATAGTTACTTCTCTATGTTTTGTCCTCAAAATTAATCGTATTTAACCTTTTTTTGTTACTTTTTAATATAAGCATTGATGGGCGCATTATTCATCTTATTTGACAGTTTTTTAAATTTTTTAAATTCTGTTGTGAAATCGTTTAAGAAGAAATTAGGAACTCTTTCTTAATCACCTTCCAATTCGAATTAATTATTCGATTGTAATGTTGTTTGGAATTTGCAGATATTTTTTAAATGCATTCATTGTTTTTATAATATTTTCATTTCGACAAGAATTATTGCTATATTGCACGATTTTAGGCGAGGGAAATGTCCACTAAGCAGAAAATATTCCATTATTTGAGGTTATGTTTGCGACGACAAATCGCTTCATAGAGAGATGAAAACAGAGAAACTTTCATCGACAAATAAACTTCAACGAACTATTTAAGCGACACTATTGCTAGAATTGAAGCGCTAACGTCTGCCCGAATCATTAATTAAACTACTATTATATAGGAATCAGGAAGTGCTTCATTGTAGCAAGCAAAAAGAATGAATAAGGAGTCCTCTCTTCCTTAATCCTCCCACTTGTACGAATTTTAGAATATAAGGAGGTTACTTCATTTATATGATTTGCAAATTTTTTTGAGTCCCCAAAAACTTTCCGAGAAATGTTCAATTGAATTCATTTATTGAAATTATAAAGCGTGTTTATTCCCTTTCTATAGTATTTCCTCTCCAAGAAGATATGCTCATCTCAAAACGGACTTTCCTTGCCAGTGGAGAATCTTGTTGCATGGATCTATAGATATTACGTCAAAATTTGTGGAAGAATATGCAAGAGCGTTTTGCAAAATAACGTGTTGAATTTAGCATTTCAAGCGAACAAGTTGCTAAATATTAGAAAACAGCTTAATATTGGCATCATTCTTATCGCATTCAAAGTTAACGCGTATATTTCAAAATTTCTCTTTCATAAGATACGCTTTTCTAAATTTTATTCATTTTCGACTATAGTTTTTCAAGCGTTGAAACAATGCACGAGGGAACATCGAGCTGAGGTTTTACCTTGATGCGTATATCCCGATTGTTCCGTAGGTCATGCTTCATTGCTTCCTTCAAATACCTTCGGTGCTTTCAAATAATAAAATGTTGAATTTATTCGTTGTTCGCTATTTTTTAAGTAAATATCTTGAACCAACATTTTCGTGAATAGAATGCATCATTGAATATCTTATGGATTTTGTACATTAATAATCAAAAAATTCATATTACAGGTGCACGAAATGTTGAAACCGAAGAAACTTGTCAATCAGAAGGAGTTGAACAAGACAGAGGTAAGTAAATCTATTTTCCTAGCAATTTTTTAAAGCACTATTTTTGCGCATCTTTAAGAACAAAAACACAAAAATTAAGATGCCCTACGTGCAAAGGTTTAAAAAAAAAAATTATACCTCAACGATCAATCATTTGAGAGCAACGTAATTAATGAATATTATTTGGAAATATGCGACTCGCGTAAACGTTGCAATTTACATGCTCGAATTGCTCTATTTTTGTTACGATATTGTTATGCCTATGTCCCTGTATCGCTGTATTTTCTATTTATCTATGCGAAAGTTTCAGCTCGACAACCACTAATGCGTGAATTATCAATTCTGTCAACGTACACATCGCTACCAATACCGAAACGAACACATATGATTTCGTGTGGCAAAAAACTTTGTACATACATTCTGCTTTTGCATTTCCCCCATCTGGCCAGCCAATATTGAAAATGATGCGTTCAGGCTTAATAAAGTCGACTGTACGCTATAATTTCTTTCGAAAAGGGATTCATTTTCAGCTGTGAGATTATCTCCACTTCGAGTTGACCAGTTGCGATTTTTCATTATACCGGTGACTTGTGCAGTTATACAACAACAAATATAAATATAAATATATATAAATATAAATATATATATATATATAACATATATATATATACATATATATATATATATATATATATATATATATATATATATATATATATATATATATATATATATATATATATATATATATATATATATATATATATATATATATATATATATTTATATATATATATATATATATATATATATATATGCATATATATATATATATATAGACATATATATATATCACCCCTTGGGCCTGTGTATATATACGTATGCATCGCCAAATTTCGTCATCACTCTCTGTGCGTATGTATGATGGCAAAAGGGAGAGTGCTGTATAACTTTGAGACATTTTTGTTGTATAACTGCACAAGTCACCGGCTAATGAGGGTGTGGTGAAAGTATATTGGCAGAAGGGAGAGTGCAGAGGGTGTGGCGAAAGCAAGGGAGACGCTTTAGTGATATGCGGCGCACTCCATCCGTTTTTTAAGCGCTGTTTAATTGTCCCCTAAACTGCTTCGGTTTTGCAACAAACAAATGGGCGCCTTCCGCACCCCTTACCTTACCTTTCTGCGGTGAAAAAAACCCAACTGCCGAGTTTCGTGTTATGCAACGGAGGCTCACATGAACTATTCCATTAAATTACCTGCTGAAATTGTCTACGTAAAAGACTCTTATATGATAAAATTATGAACGAAGTACTTTTTCATGGAGTTATGTATTCCTTTCATAAGATATTCATTAAAAAATATCCGTTTTATAAGCACATTTATACAAGCAATTGCTATAAATCATTGCTCTTATAATACTCTTATAATATAATATAATATAATATAATGCTCTTATAATATATAATACATTCGTGGATTTATTGCAGAGTTTTTGGAAATTACGTTATAATATCCTTTAAGGTCGTAAAGTTTGCTAATATGAGAGTGTTGAGTGTTTATCATTTGTGCGTTCGTTCACATGAGATTCTGAAACTGTCGATATGGAATTTTTGAGTTATTGCCTTTGGATTTTAACACAAACTTTATTGTTCAAGCAAATGAGTGACGCCTAATTACAAGTATTCACAAAAAAGTTGAATTTTTCAATTTTACATTTGATGCATAAAAATTAACGAGCATACTCTTCACTTAGGGTTTCATATGAAAATTAAGCCTTTAGGCCTGATATTGGTATACTTATTTGGAAATGTCGGATGTAGATGTAGAATATATCAACCGGCTTAAGAGTAAAGTATGCGGACTTTAGAACTGTTGAACTCTTAAGCTAGTGAGAGCATACAAGAGATAGGAGCGCAGATCGTTAATTATTAAGATTTAAACAGGTCAGGTTTCAATTTAAAGAACACGCCCGGTACTTCTTCATCGCTAGAATTAGCGACTTATGGTGATCACATAAGTTGTAGAATGTTTGCCTATAGTATAAATGTTGTAACTATTGCGAAATGAGATATTTCCGCCACAGACATTTGCGCCGTGGAGTATTTATGACGACGAAATCCTCTCATATTTTGTTTAACGATGCGCTTTTTCGAAAATATATTTGCCTCATAAATATTTTACATTTCCACAACGACAGAAAATCTCATTAACGGATTATCATCATTATTAGCAGCCTCTAATATCATGACTTCTAAATGCGTCAAATTCTCTATGAATGTTTAGAATGAACTGCAAGGCGCTTATCATAAAGAATGAATTACTTATTCAGCAGACGGTAATGAGTTGCTATGCGTTGTATGCGGTGATCAAGCTACTGGTAAACACTATGGTACGATTGCATGCAATGGTTGTAAAGGTTTGTTTTATTTGAATAGATGCAATAATTTATTTATTTTTTTTCTTTTTAGTTTCTAGTCAATTAGTTCACTCAGGTGGAATATGCTAGCTGCTCTATTTGCTGAATTTTATTCATAATGTTCATGTTTACATGGCTTATCGAGAAATTATTTCATTTCACGCGCTGTTATGTAAATCCGATTTGATGACTCTCTTCTTCACTCACTGCCCCCCGTCTCACGAATCCCTCCTTCTTACCTCGTCCCACTCTCCTCCCCCTTGGGTTCCATGTCTTCGCTGGAATTCGGAAGCTTTTTTGTCTGAACTTTTGGATTTCCATCTCCTTTAAAATTCTGGCAGTTTAAAAATCATATCTTATCGATTCTTGATGTCGATCGAGAGGCAGCAAACGGCTGAAAGTAACTTTTTTTTTTCGAGCACAGTTTTATGTTTTTCTTTCAGCAGTCCCATCTTGTTGATGGGGCTGCTGAAAATATCTCGGGTTTTTTTTTTGCGTAACAATATTGTGCACACGACTCACAAGGAAATTGCCTAGTTTAAAAGCCACGCGGTGAGTATCGGCACGGAACAACATGATAAACAAACCCTACTAAAGTACTTGGTAGTGAATGAGGTAATAAGGTAACCAAGTAAGCAGATGAGGTAATCGATCTCATGCTCACTTCATGCACTCCCTGACACAAAACCGATTGAGGTAGGTATTAATAATAAAGCATTTCATGCATCTCTTAGCCATTGGTGAATACCTCCATTTAGTGGTTCACATTTTCGGGTCAAATTATGACCAAGTACGAAAGCCGACGATTATGCTTTTAGGCAATAAAAGACTTGGACGAAGGAGAACAGATGAGGATTAGTGATATGCATATGTTACTCAATAATTTTTAAATGAAACGAAAGAGGAGTATATTTAACTAAAAATAGAATTTAATCCATATTTGTCGAAGCCAACATTTATTTCGTCTTATTTATTCCCTAGTTTGAGAGTATTGTTGATTAATCTCGAAAAAAAAAGTGGATTATTAGAGTGTCAAAGGGACTTGTTTTTTATTCATCTGGAAGTTGATTTATAGGTTTCTTTCGAAGAACAATACGACGTTCCTATAAATATACGTGTCGTTTCAACGGTAATTGCAATACCGATAAACGTAAGTATTAATAAGTTGATGTGAGTTGTTTTTCGATCAATGTGTTCATGATGGAATTTTTA
This sequence comes from Ascaris suum, assembly GCA_013433145.1. NCBI lineage: Eukaryota > Metazoa > Nematoda > Chromadorea > Rhabditida > Ascarididae > Ascaris > Ascaris suum. Next base: position 50,042 of record JACCHR010000041.1, read on the forward strand.
TATTCAACAACTTTTTTTTGCAGCAACAAAAATTTTTATTTATGAATGGAAAGTTATTGCGCAAAATATAGTAGATATGCTATTATACGTTTTGCATTTAAAATTGCATCACTAACAATTTGATTATAAGCGTGAAAGGGGCCGTGATGACCTATGAGGATTGGATTATAAATTGGAACGTACCGGAGGCACTTCAATGGAAAGAGAAGTGGAATAGAGAGTGGAAGAAGAGAGACATGCATGAACAGAAACGAAAGCGTTAAGGAGGATGTAGAAGAAGATAAAATGTGGAAGAAAAACAGATATTCTCTGATTTCGAGAAGGTTCTGACTGTGTTTGTGTTATTGCAGCAATAAGGATTGCCGAAACGATAGCGTAGAGAAGATCATTAAGGGCATATGTACATTAATTTTCGTATTATCACTGTGAATGATATCAGCAATAACACCTACATTCGTGCAGGTTTTCTTTTTCTAGTTGTTGCCGTAAAATGTACGCTGACCTAAGGACACAACGATCGTCACATCACCGATTTTTGTACTCGTGTATAGTTAGCCTGATCTAGCTTTCCAACTTGACGCTTCCTGTTTGTCTTACTCCTCTTACTCCTCCTTTCCCCCTGATCTCCTATGCCTACATCCTTCGTACTGATTGAAATCCTCCACTAATCACCCGCATATCGTAACGTGATCCTCGTATGCATCAAGCTTCCTGATGAATTTGTTGGTTGCTAAATAAGTGCGAATATCGTTTTTAACGACAGTACTTACAGTTGTAATGTGCACTGTATTTTGCGCATAAAATCCGCTTCAGCAAGCAAAATATTTCTTTATTTTAAAATATTCTTCAAATGAGTCGCATAATCGTATTTCGAAAATCATGTGATTCGTTCCTGTACTCTTGTAATCACGCATACTTAAACAGACATACAGATACATATATACACATACAAATACGTACACACATACTCGCACATATGCGCTATACACTTATTGTTCGATGAATATAGCAGTCGAATTTCTTTAATAAAAGATCTATGAGCACCTTTTGCCTCCTCTTACCCCGCAAATAGGGGCGAACTATTCAACTATAGAATAAATTAGTTGCTAATCATATTCACATCGTTCAACAAATGTGAAACTAAAAGCGCAAAAAAAATTTTTTTATTCACATATTTTGATAAAGAAATATTTGAGGAAAATTAAAATTGAGTGAATATTGCGGTTAAGCATTCCAGTGTCAAAGGTGCTTCTACGTTAGTGCACAGCTTATGATAATCTCTATTTTTATTTCTTACTTTCAAAGATGCAATATGCGTGAAATGTACTACGTTTCAATCGTTGCTCTCATTGTTTTAAACTTCAAAATGCTTCTATTGTTCTATTATTCATGTCAACTTAGGCATTTTCCATCCAGAATTGTTGTTAATCCAGGATGCGATATGCTTCTTGGCACATTGTCAGTTGAACGGTTTTTTCTTCTGGCTTAATTTTATCTGGCCTTATGGTACGATGAAACAGGTAGGTATGCGCGGGCGTGCGCGATGTCCTGCGAGTCTGTTAAATTGTCATTGCATTTTAGACAACCGAGCAGTATGCCGTGCATGTCGCTATATGAGATGTATCAACGCTGGCATGAAAGTTGATGGTAAACATAATATCATCCAAGTTTTTTTATTTTTATCGAACAGACTCATCATCGTTTCATTAGTGAATGAGTGTGACAAGAAAAATATGATTTGTGTGTTTTTCTGCGATATGTTTCTTGGCACATTGTCGATTGAATGGTTTTTTTCTGGCTTAGTTTTATTTGGCCTTATGGTACGATGAAGTGGGTAGGTATGCATGCGTGCAATTGCACATGCAGCACTGAGCGGAACGTAAACGATTGAACGAGCAAATGACTTACCGTATGCGGAGTATGCTGCGCTCATTGCTGTGAACAGTGATGCACGCTTGTGTCCCCGTCTGTCGTACTGTATCGTAAACACTTCCAGCAGTTCTAAGTGAAGGAACTGAATGTATAAAGGTACAATTCTGTGCTTTTTTATGTTCAACTTACCCATCTCCATTCATCTCATATATTAGCGGCCATAGGAGATGAGTGATCGATTCAGTTACATAACGCCTAAAACCTGCTCTTAGTTTGTAATTTTGAGAGATTGCAATTTGGACTCAGAAACACTAAAGCAGATCAACTGGAATAATCGATCGATAATAACTCACAATGCTTATCACTATTATTTCTCTTTGGTTTTCATTCGTGGTTTTTAGGTGACAAGGAAATTCTAAGATTGTGGGTGTAGAGTTTCGCTTCATCAATTTCTTCATCTGCTCTTTTGCTTTTAGGTTGTGAAGCAACTTTCTTAGGCGAGATATGTTATTTCAGCTGTGCAAAATGAACGAGATATTATTGGGAAACGCCATCGGGCAGCATCTGCGTCGAGTGCACCGGGTAATGGATCATTGCACAATGCTGGTGGCATCGCTGTCTCGGCGGCCAAAATAAGCAACAATCCTAGACAGTCCCTCGTAAGGCGCTTATCCTGGTAACTTTTTTTTTCATTATTTTACCGCGTTAATTTCGTGCCCAAGTACAGTCGACCTTAACGACCATTAAAAGATAACTGTTCAAGGAATCTCCTTGCTCCGTGTCGCGAAAGCGAAGAAAGCATCGACGATGAATCGGTCGACTTCCGGCGTCAAACAGGTGCCGCTAGGTCAATATATTCATCTCAACCGATGAATCGCCCCGTTTCCGATAACGACAGAGTGCAGCGAAAAGAAGATCTTTGATTCCGATCGCGATTGTAAAGGAATTGACACATCTGTGCCGTTTCGAGACAAAGTGCAGCGAAAAGAAGATCTTTGTTTCGATCGTGATTGTAAATGAATAAACATGTTTATGACTTTTCGAGGGTCATATAAGCAGCCCTCGAAATATCATAAATTATGACGTTTCGAGGGCCATATAAGCAGCCCTCGAAACGGCTAATTATTCACTCGCTCTATCTTTCAGCTCGCTCTCTGTGCCTTCATTCATTATCGTCATCACCATTATTATCGTCATCTTCGTTGTACCAAAATTTTCTCTTTATAATTGGAAGACTTCGGTTCGTTCAAGGTCCTGGTTCGAAGTGGGTTCAGCCCCCATATAAAGAGAAAATTTTGGTACAACGAAGATGACGATAATAATGGTGATGACGATAATGAATGAAGGCACAGAGAGCGAGCTGAAAGATAGAGCGAGTGAATAATTAGCCGTTTCGAGGGCTGCTTATATGGCCCTCGAAACGTCATAATTTATGATATTTCGAGGGCTGCTTATATGGCCCTCGAAAAGTCATAAACATGTTTATTCATTTACAATCACGATCGGAAACAAAGATCTTCTTTTCGCTGCACTTTGTCTCGAAACGGCACAGATGTGTCAATTCCTTTACAATCGCGATCGGAATCAAAGATCTTCTTTTCGCTGCACTCTGTCGTTATCGGAAACGGGGCGATTCATCGGTTGAGATGAATATATTGACCTAGCGGCACCTGTTTGACGCCGGAAGTCGACCGATTCATCGTCGATGCTTTCTTCGCTTTCGCGACACTCCGCTTCATCTCCTAATTGAAGGCATTACGTTACTGAAGGCTGATAATTTTGAAATACATGAAGACACTTCTGGCTTAAGAGCGTGATAGACAATGGGGAGAGGGGAGTGGAGGGGGGGGGGGGAAGGACGAAGCCCTTGTTCTGAAATTTTGCATAAGGCAAGGATTCAAGAAAGAAAAAATAACGAAAGTAGAAAAACAATATGGTGATTCTAGTGAGACTGACTGTTTCTTCTTCCTCCCGCGAAAACTGCAATGCATTTTGATTGAAATATCAGTTTATCTTCCCGACTTGCACTCAATGGAAGCTGCTAAATTTGCATAAAACGCCATTCCTTTCATCTATACAAGCCTATCCTTAAAATATTCCATTTATAAAAATGGCTGAAATTTTCAGTGCTTATGAATTATGTAAATTATTGAAGCGTTGTGAAGTTGTTAGAATATATATTAATTGTCTAACATTTATCTTTCATTCATTGTTCAGTTCTGCCTTGCAAAACATTACTGGTAGGAGAGTTTATGAGCCATTTTATATGATATGACACATTCTTGATGGTTCCGCTTTACGAGAGTGATTTTTGACAAGGTGGAAGGCGAGAAAATGAAAAAAAAAAAGAAAGTCCTGCCAATGTTTTGCAATCGCTGATTGGAATATGAAAGTCAACTGTCAATTTCTCATAAATCACATATGTTGAATGCCACCTATTTGTAAACTTCAGCGGCTTTCGCTGTTGAGACTTGATATCTTTTAAGCTTAAATCGGTATGCTGTTAATGTAATAGCTGTTTATGTGCCTCTTTTTGATCGCCTCTTGCAAATGCGTAGCAAAAATTTGTGATAGAAGCAGCTATGATGGACCCTAAGGATTAATTTCCTCTTTGAGGCTTTGAGAGGAGTGCGCAAGTGATGAAAGCGGAATTTCGTTTTATCCCCCCGTTCTTTCTCTCCCTTTCCCCTCCTTCACACCTTTTCACATCGATATTGATAGATCAATTCTTTAGCACAGAAAATAGCACAACTTTTTCCGACCTTAAGTTATGAATATGCTCTTATTATTGTGTGATATTTAATGCAAAATTTTTCCATAGTAAGAGCTGGATTTCTATTTCTGAAGGATGTTCCTGGAAGTGTTAAATCCGGTTTCTCAACACAGTGTGGAAGATGTCTCGCAGTAAAATGCTTCGACTGCGTTTCCACCGAATACAGTAAAATGTTTCGCCTATATGAGAGCTTATTTTAAGACTAAATAAAATGCATAGGTGATAGACAATTTGGCCCAATTATTCAGTTGAAGTGCATCGATCATTGTTTTCAGGCATATTTTATAAGCAGCAATCGCTTAGTGAAGCAGCTTAATGATCGCATGATCATTAAATTTTATTATCACCTAAGTGATATTTTATTTTTAATAGCACCTTTCTAATTATGCCTCAAAAAATAATCGAATACAATGAATATTTTATTTTATTATCGATATATATATATATATATATATATATATATATATATATATATATATATATATATATATATATATATATATATATATATATATATAATAAAATAAAATATTTTAGTGATCTTTCAATATAGAATGATGCTCAACGAATCTTATATGAACAAATAATTAGGCGAAACGATTTGAAGATATATATATATATATATATATATATATATATATATATATATATATATATATATATATATATATATATATATATATATATATATATATATATCTTCAAATCGTTTCGCCTAATTATTTGTTCATATAAGATTCGTTGAGCATCATTCTATATTGAAAGATTGCATTGATTTAAAAGCTACATTTTTCATATAATTTTTGCCATTTATTTATTTATCAATAGTATTAGCCGATAAAGTGAATATTCGCTTCAAAAATTATGCAAACCTATAGACGAAAGAAAATATCGGCTAAAGAGGTAAAATATTGATAAGCAACCATATCGGTTGTTTTTCACTGATCTTATTTGTGATATTTTCTTCTCCAGATTACGAAGAGTTTTCTCCGTTTGAAGCATATATAAGGAATTGAATCTACTTTAATAAGAAATGCTCTCTCTCTCTCTCTCTCTCTGCCAACGATGGGCGACGATATATTCGACAATGAGTCTATCGAGACCGATCCCTATTTACTTGGTTTGCGCGATCGCTATACTCTATATACCTAATTGAGAGGCGAAATTTTGTTTATGGATTCCATAGGGCACTTTATGATACGAGCCAAAACGACCGAAGGGAATTGAACTCGGCATCATTCCACTCACTAATAGTACCATTGTAGTGGGCCTTTATGCAAGCACATATATATTCGTTTTCAGTAGATATGCAGTTATAGGTGCGACGAAAGTCACTGCAAGCGCTCATAGTATACGAGAGTCGGAAATATTGTATTTGAGGAAAGGTAGGTTGGAATAGATGCAGCTTGATAGTACGATCTTCACAGCTTTAAGCGACAAAAATATGATGAGCCACTGCCATAAATTATAGGCTGCTTCAAAAATAACACCTCATTACCTGTGAGTTCGGATGTTTTTCTTCACTTTTCAGAAAGTTGTTCACACCGTAGCACCAGGTGTGTTCATAACTGCCACAGTTTATGACTTGAATCCGATTATGAAACTTTTTTTTTGGGGGGGGGGGGGGGGGGGAGGGAGCGAGCAACTTTGATATTAGATCTCTTCGCCAGAATCTCATAAATCGTTGCCTTTTATATTTCGATGACCTTATCGAGGGAATATGCTTCATTTTTCTGATTCTTGAAGGTATCAGTCAACAAATTAGTACTCTATCTTTTCGTTTTATCATTAATATTGGTCATATTTTATGCATAATGTAACCTTATTTTTCTTATTATCGATTTTTTGCGTTACTTCATGGCGAGATTTTCAAAAATTTTTTTCAATTCATATGATTTATGTAATATTAAGCGAATGCAGTAATTACCACCGATGTTCATCCTTGCGTACGCTTTTACCACGTGCTCTTATTCATAACACTTTGCATCTAAAGTAGCATTCAGTGATCTAGTTACTCCTACCGCTTTGTCAACTGAATTTGCATGTTTAGTAAGATCGAATCCAATGATCGCTAACTTAATTATATGACGACTAAGCAGATTTGAATATTTTTCTTAAAATATTGATCGTATAGCTCTCCCTCTTTGAAATGCTAGTGATTTTTCAATGATTCTCATCAAGTCAATTCAAAAGTTTTTGCCTGCTATAATTAAATGCAAAAATATTTCAAAACTGCCTGCTTGAAAACAATCTTTGAGTTCATTTCTCTGGATATTATCCGGAAAATATATTTAGAATGTAGTGTTGAAAGGAATTGAGAAGAGATGCAGCTGAGTGCACAAATTCGGGTGGCATACTCTTAGAGAGCGATATGCATCATTGCATAGATCAGTAGTAATTTAATGAAGACATCGAAATCCGCTAATGAGTCATGTCGATCTACTCCTTGAGCGACATTCTTATGCCTGCAGGGGATTTGTAGAAATTATTCTCGCTGCTATTCCATAAAATTCTCAATTGTGGAGTATAAAGTAATTGAGTTGATTGAGATATTTATGATTAGTGTTTTTGAGTTGCCATATTCAAAGATTCATGGATATTTTCTAAATGGAAAAAAAATGGAAAACGGTGAGATAATTTACTGTGGATTTTCAAACGTGTGAATCACTTTCGCACATTTTTTTTCTTCAAACAGAGAAAATAAATTATTGATGAAATTGTTCATTAATAAATTTAACTTTGGAATGTATGCAAATTCAAGAATATTCTCCCTCGTAAAGTCATCTTCGTTCAACTTCTTTATTTTCTTTTTTTTTACGAACTTTTTTTAAAAAAAAAAGAGCATAGAGCAATTTTGAATATTTTTTTTTGTGTTGCTGAAATATTCAGCGCGATATGAATGAACTTTGCGAGTGTGTTGTTGAAAATATTGAATAAAGAAGTGAAGCAGAAATCAACGCCTCTCGAAAAATTTTCAACACATTGAAGCATGATTGCTAGCAACTCACTTCACACTATTCGTCGTTATAGTCATCATTTTGGGTGTTATGCTATTTGAGAGGAACGCTTCGTGGCGGGTAAAAAGATATTTATATTTTCAATGCCTTCACTTGAAAATTTGTTTTTTTTATTACATTTTTGAATAAAAAAAAACGAATGTTTTTGTTGAATGAATAAAAAATTCTTTAAAATAAAAATCACGTAAGCACCTAGCAGAGGTTTCATTATTATACTAGTGCCCATATGCAAACGTTTTAACCATAAAATTTGGCAAGCATAATTCAAAACTAAGATAAGAACTAAACGACGTATATCGTATTCGCAGCACACATAAAGGAAGCTAGTTTCCTCTGTAATTCCTACCTTTCTACACCAATAAAGGACAAGAAGGTATAGGTGGTAAGAGAGCTGACGGTAAGCTGAGAATACCGTATAAGTGGGACTGTATAGAACGGCAGCGGAGTAATAAAGAGAATTTGAAAAAGTAGAGAGATTTTCGACGAGAAATTATTCGCGCAGAATTTTTAGCATCTTCGTTGTATTCAACACAAAATTCACTCATGCACAGACAATTCAGTTGCGGCGCATATGTCATAATTAGCATTACAAGTTTTATATAGTGAAAGAGTTAGTTGTAGAGATGTTTTTCGATATTCTTGAGCCGAATTTCTCGCTGAAATTTTATTTAGAATGGTTGAAAAGTAATCGTGGCAACATACAAAGTTGTGAGAAAATTTTGGATCAAAAATAAGAATCGATAATTTTCAAGCAAAATTAATGTGAAGATTTCTCTCAAAAATCGGAGCGAAGTAGAAGGGGACGAATGATTTAGAGTTAGTTACTTGCGTTGTTCGAACATTCAACTTTCATCTTGTCTTCATCACTGTATATAACGAACATGAGCATAAGTTTTATGGAACGAAGCTTTAACTAACCAATTCATATATATTCTATAAAGCATCATGTTCGGTGTGACGACTATATTTTTGCTCATTTTTTGTGTGTGTGTGTGTATATGTTCAATGTGAAGTTTGAATGATTGTATGTCGTTTCCGAATCTCATTCATGTAGTTCTCGGGTATCTAGTTGAAAAGCTTCACTTAACTTTGAAATATTCACTGCAAATACTCCATTGGAACATATGTGATTGTGTTGTTTTTTTGGGGAAAATCATCACATAAAATTCGAATAGCAATAAATTGGAGTCATTTGATATCCAAAACATAAGAGTTGATTACTTTCGAGAATTTTCGCTTTATATTTGCAGAGTATTCGAAAGTTTCGTTGGTATTGTGATAGTGGGAATTTTTTCACGGAATAGTTAGTGAAGAATGGGAGGTCTTAACTTGTAACGATTATGATCGTAGAGCAGCCCGATTGTGACCATAGAGCACTCGATTGTGACCATACAGCAATTCGATTGTGTCCATACAGCAGCTTGATTGTGACCATAGAACAGTTTGCATTATGAAATGCTCTTATAAGTGTCGCTTTGATGCTATGAGTAGGGCATATTATATAAGGACTGTTATTTCCTATTCTATTCACACTCGATATTTCATCAGTTATCTTCTCGGTATATTGATTAAATATGGGACGGTTATCACTGCTCTATTATTTATTCAACGAATTTATGCTTGTTAGTTAAATTCGTTTCGACTAATATCACATAGAAATTCTCTCGCAGGGTGTCTGATTGCGTACTCTTTTCGTGCATTTTCTCTAGTTCACACAATTGTTGCACTTTTCTCGATCGCTCTAACAGCTTTCATTGATGTTGAATGTATGATTTATCACTATCGACTAGGATGTGTTGGTTTGAATTACGAAAGTTCTAAGGAAAATATTATGCATTGAATAGATTAAAATAACTATTTTTCAAGAATGAAATAATTACAATCTAATTGCATTCTCAACTGCCATTGATTGTTTCTTGTTAATGTTCTGGACAGGAGTTGATTCGATAAACGTAAACGTGACTCGAAAAATGAGCCCAATTTTTCTTTAAAATCGCGCAAGTTGTCGAATTTCTTATTTTTCAAATATTTCTTGGGGGGATCTGAAAAGATGCCACTCCAAGGAAACTAAATCCAGATTATGTGACAAATGTGGTAATACTTCCCTATCTTCTCACGCAAGATATACCGGTCCTTTAAGGCGACATATCGGTTCACCTTATTGTGAACAGGAGAATAATTTCTTCCTTCAGGTTTGGATGCAATTCACTGAAGGTTTTAAGCGAGGCGCTTGAGATGCTGACATGTAGTGAAACGTTCACGACATTATTGTTGGCTTACAGCTGGTATTGGTAGACCCTATGACAAATCCACCAGATATTGAGCGTCATCTTTTTCGTGTCCAAGTTCTTTTCTCTTCGCGAGTTTCGACTTCTCTTCGGCATCTGCTTCCTAGTTTGGTTCGCACAGAGACATCACTTTTCGTGGGCGGTTGTCGAAACGACCATTGCCGGAAAAAAGTGCTTGACGGTCTGTCCATCGGAAGGATTCTTCTGTGTCAATTCCTGCGACATCCTGCAAACCAGCCTATGCGAACTGCTTGATCTCGTCGAGATGACCACAGAAGATTATACCCATCGAGACTAATCGAATCGGTCACCTCATCGAGCGGAACTGGTAGAATGAGTGACAGCGCGAAGCTCATTTCGAGCATCGTTGCCTAACGCCGGAAAAATGTTGCGGTGAATATCACAATTCGAAATCATTAAGCACAACATGGCGAGCAAAAAATGAATTTCCGAATATTCGTTTAGAAATTTTCAACTTTGAACTATTCGAGAATTCAAATTAAAAAACCTCCATATTCAAATTTCCCTTGATCTAATGTTAAACATTAAAATAAGCTCAAATGGAAAGTAAAAAATGTTCTAAATAAAAGCAAGTTTTAAATTCTGGTCGAATCGGAATTACATAAATGGCAAGAATGACTACACAAAAGGAAACATATATTTGCCTTTCAAATATTCTAGGAGATTTTGACGATAAAACGCTCAGCACTTTTGCTTCAATCTATTAGAGCTTTGGCAAAAATGCAGATAAACTAGAAATTAATTTGTGCTAAGAACTATATGAGTAACAAATAGAAAATACCCGCATTTGATATACTGTTTTATTGGAAGTATGTATAAAATATTTCAATAAATATATTATATAATTACGTAATATTTTCGCATAATGAATAATATAAACATTTAATGAATATATAAATGAGTAACATACGAGTAATGAATGTAAGTAACATTATATACTATGCATGAAATCTACCAGCATATTGTATAACGATACTGAAGATACCAATAAATTTTTTGGCAGAGAAACAATATATATTCGAAAATATTTAAAATTTATTCATATTTTAACTTTTATTTAATGAAACAATTTTGTTATGGTTATGGGAATCGCCGTCAGTGTCTTCAATTTGTGGCAGATAATAATGATGCAGAAAAAGAATATGAAAGCAATAATCCTATGAAGGTGGAAATTAAATACATATACAGAACGAGAATAACGCGACAATTTCTTACAAAAGAGAATATGTAAAAAGCGTGAATCTCTTCAGGAGTGATCGAGAACCTTTCTTATCTCAACGATCACATAATTGTCGCATTTTTTTTCGACGCACGTCTCATATTGTTCTCATTGCAGATATATCCATCTGTTTATTATGCGACTCTTTGAAGAGAACTCCACATGTACAAAAGTCATCTGTCGGTTCGTCTGTTTGTCTGCGTGCATATCAGTCTGTTTGTTTGTCTGCTTATCTGCGTGCATACCAACACATTTGTTCATCGATATGTCTATTCTATAGTTTTCGTTCTGAACCAAGTGGAAAATTTGCTACTATAGAATTTGATTGTAAAACTGTAAAATTTGCTATGTATTGTGTGATCTATATCTTTGCTACTCTGAGGCAAACCTAAATCGTCTAATTATCAGCAATATTAATATCGTTTAGCTGATCAAATAGGGGAATCCTCATTATTGAATAATCATTTTTGAAAAAATTCTTTAACGTTGTTCATATTTTATTTTTTCTTTTTTTTAATGAGATAGATGTCATTTCAATTTGATTTATGAGATTCGAATTTAGTCAATTATCCGCAATCATTTTTTCGCACTCGTAATGTCCTATTGAATTGAATTTCTTTCTGCCTGAAAGGGCACATTAAAATATCTGGTGAATGTGAAATAATATAAATAATTAAAACAAAAAATATATATATAAAATTACAAAATTTATTTACTTTTATTCCTTTCTCATTTTTTTTTCTCTGAACGAATCGATCAGCGAAAATTTCATCTTCAAGAAAGAGTATCCTCGCTATTCATCTATAGATTTCAGTGATCAACATAAGCATTGATTCATTAAATGTTGCATACCTAATTAGGTAGAAAAACATGTTAGAGAACCGATTGAAGCGAAGAGCTTTTTTGTATAGGATGGTAACCTTTTAGAAGCGTAAGGAAATCAATGTTGATTCTTCACAAATCGTACATTTCCACACTCATATTTGTTAATTCTTATAATCAGAGATAATTATTATTTTTTCTTTTCCGATATCGCAACGATGATGACATTATTTAATTTTTTTGGTCACATTTATCTGCTGGTAATATTGTATAATTAGTATATATCGTCATCAGTTGCTAACTAGTAATTATTAGTATCTAGGCTTATGAGCGGAAGGTACGTGAAGTGGGTACGCGAAATATAAGGAAGGGAGCAGAATCAGAATAAGGAGGGCGGCGGGTTGGCGTCGTTGAAAACGTTGAAGAAGACAACATGATTGTCCCAGTCGGCCATATTTCTTCCTCTCAAGTTTGCTCGATTAACTTCTCTTAGTTCCCACTTCTGCTCCCCGTCCCCCTCAACTCTCCCTACCCGACCTTCATGCCCTCTGATTCCCACCCTCATCCATCTCATACCCACTGCACAAACCTTTTTATTCGGCCGTTGGCTTACATGTTGTCGGTCGATGATGCCGTATTACGGGGTCTTATTATGACAATGGTTTTCAGTATGACTATTTCTTATTTATAGATGAGTCTCTCTGCTTCTACTAAATCTGTATCATGCAAAGAGTATCTCATTCAAAAATGCGCTGAAGTATATTGCAAACTGAAGACGTTATAAACACGCGCGAAGCTGTCTTTGACTAATTGCTATTGTTCCAAATGGAATGGGGGGAGCAGAGGAGAGGGGGAGGGGAGAGAGGGGGAGGGAGGAATGCGAGCTTATCAATTGATAGCGATTCTATACAAAGATGATATGAAATGTTCAACAAAACTTGTGATTATATTCCAAAATTGATGTGTTTCTCAGAGACAGTGCTTCAATGAGAAATTAGGTATCATCGCAGTCGTACTGCAATCGAACGCTTCAATTTTTTTTTCCTAGTACTTGAACGCTAACAACAACACACTAAGTAATGAGATTCGTCATATATATTTCACTTTGAAGATGACTTTCATTTTCACTTAGACGCACTCCGTATTGAGTGAAATTTTCAATGAATTAGAGGGAATTTAAAAATGGAAAATGGAAAATTTTTGACGAAAAATTTAAGAAAAAATATTTGCAAAAGAAAATTTTTTCGACGTTTTATTTCGTCCAAAAATTGTCACTAAGGATTGCAAACTTTTTATTTTTTTTATTGGAATGATTCAAATACAATCATTATAAAGTGGTGGAAATTTTTTAATCGAGAGAATTATAAGCGCGGAAAATACGATATAAATAAAATTCCTAGTAGTTTTTTTTGCGTACATATGTGATATATGATTCCTATAATGTAAATTTTTATTTCGTTTTATTCAATCCAGAAAATAAATATTTTTTGCTGCCAAACATTTCAATTTTCATGAAAATATTTTTTTTATATTTTCATTCATCTCATTTTTTTTTCTCTCTCTCTCTTCCTCTCTCTCTCTCTCTCTCTCTCTCTCTCTCTCTCTCTCTCTATCTCTCTCTTCTCTCTCTCTCTCTCTCTCTCTCTCTCTCTCTCTCTCTCTCTCTCTCTCTCTCTCTCTCTCTCTCAGTATAATTATTAATAGCGAATATACGTATAGAGTAATTTTTTCTCGACTATTTGAAAATTATTGATTTTACAGTGAATGCATGCTAACTTTTTTTTTTAAATGATTCTTTAATTACCGTTTATTGCAAACATTACTTCTGTGTGTTCATATGCTATACGCTTTCGTAAATCTTTAGCTGTAAAAGTGTACTATGATATGAGTGGTGTGTGCGCGCTTATCCACCATCATCCTATCTGCGCGCATATTCAAAATTGCGTCTGCGCGCATTTTTTGTGCCGTATCAGCAACTATGTCCGATGTTTGTCTGTACGCGTGTTTGTATCTTTGCTTGTCTGTCTGATAATCTCAATTTGGAAGGACGTTATGCTGATCACCTAACTTCGAGAGTTATGACTAGTGCATATCATAGGATGAGTTGTTGTGTCATCTTCTGTGTTGATCAACTAACTTCGAGAATATTTATAGGCATTTAAAGATAGAAAGAACTTGGACTATGCACAAGTCGAGTTCTACACTTTATTTCTATCTTACGAGCAAACAGCGAATCATTTACGAAAGGCTTATGCGAGTAGCCGAGTTGATTATGGATTGTTCTGCTGCTAACCATCGAATTGCTTTGTAAATTTATTATTTATCCATAATTTGCGCAGTTGATTGTTAAGATATATGAATTGCAAAATGCGCATATCGTGCCAGGTGGTGTGGCGCGATTTTCCAATTATCTATAAGTTTTTCCTCAAAATAAGCCTATGAGACGCAATATCGCACTTGCGTCGTTACTTGGATCTAAGCATCGGTGACAGGATAACTCGCCATGTACTATAGTCGACATTGGAGCTTTGCCATTTGTTCAAGTACATGCTTAGCGCGCATAATTTCCCAACCTTTTTTAAAAGCTTTTTCCTCTCGTAGAGGGAGAATGAGTTGTGATGTTCCATCATATATTTTTATTTTTTTTCTACTCTTGAGACGACCATCATTGACTCCTCAATCGTTACCACAACCTCCTTCTCTATATTCTCATGCTGTTCCTCTTTCTCCTCTACTTTTCCTTTTTTTCCTCCTTCTGCAGCGAGTGAGGTAGGTGGCAAAGATATGTGCTGAACGAACGAGTGAAAAGCATAGCATAAACATAATTTCAAAGGAAGTGTTCGCTTCTTTTAATGTGCATGTATATATCAACGATATCGCTTCTTCGTTGATTTATTCACTTCATAGGTGAAACGATTTGTTAGAAATTTTAAAAATGTGATGTGCTGGATGCGCTCATAGGAGATATTTTTTGCGGGGGTTTATCACTTTCTTACTGCCGCATTTCTCTAATTGATAGTGAATTCCACTGAAATATATACTAATTCTGAGCATTTGGAAATGGCAGTGCAATTTTCATTTGAACAGGTGAGTTTTATTTAAACGCAAAACAATTCATTATGTGAGAAGTTTTTAAATAAACACATTTTTATTCGTGCATATTGCCTTGATACTTTGTCATAATCGTTTAGAAAATTTCATTTCTAGAGAAGCACAAAATCTGCAATCGGCATATTATTTGATATGCATTGATACTGACCAAACTCTGTCTTCCAATCCCCAGCCACCACTACCGCTTCGATGTGTAATCTTCTGTTGTATTGTAGTCGAAGAGCTTGAGCGCGTCGTCTCTCTCTCTTTCTTCTCCCCTCCCGAATCTCTCCCTCCCCTTTGATCTGCTGTCATTCAAGAGAGGGTTAGCATACTTTCGAAGAGGAGGTGCGACATCTTGAAATGTGAATATGATAGTGCAAAAGATCTGTAAGCACCGTGCAGGTGATAGATGCCTTTTGTTTCTCGAAGAACAAGGTGTCAATGCATGCCATTTTCAAGTACTTTCTACCGTCTTATAAGCAAGCACTTCAGAAATTTAACTTTGAATCGTTTCAGAATTAAAGAACTAAGTCCGAATGATATTCTCAGACGAATTTCAAGAGCTACATTTCTAATTTCCTCCTCGACAATATTCCTTCATAGATCGCATTTGCATTTCATTCTAGGTCATATCGCTTACAGAAGAGGAGACAAATGCCTTTGCAGAACCATATTCTAAACTGACTCATAAGATACTTCGAAATAAGTGGGACTTATTGCCTAAAGAAATCTTGCAATCAGAAAATATTTTCATATTCGTTCATTGATTAAACTTCGATGATCATCCATCAGTGTTGCTTCTCCAACAAGCACACAATTGCCATGACTTGTTTCTTCCATCCAATAATATGCAATCTACTGTCATATCATAACGTTACGTTTCTTCACGTCTTATTTCTATGTTATTTTATTCATATTTTTACGTTATTCACTTTTTTCAGCCTCGCAGCTGTATTTTTTTATCACGTTATTTTATAGTCACCTTGTATAGAAATTAAAAGCCAACCTTACTTTCTTAATTAATTTCACTACTACTCAAGAGAGATTTTCCCGATGCTTAGGTATTTATGAGTTGCAGTTTACCCGGCAAGTTTGGGAAGTATTGAAGCAAGTTATGAAATTTAATGGACATCTTCGACGTTAATGATTCGCACAACTCCTATAAGTATGTCTATCAACTTCAAGAGTAGCAAAAGACGCTTAAAATGCACGTCATGTGAATAGCACAAGAATCGATTACCCTGCAAAACTTAACGCGCTTAATGTTAAAATATTTGCAAAGTAAATTGATTTATTCAAAATATAGTTGTTTGTATGGTTACGAATTAAAAAAAAATTTCTTTGTCGATTATTTATGAAAGTGGTGATATTCTCTTTGCAGCATTAATTTTAGCAGTTATATTTCCATATTAATTTCCACAAATATTATGCAAATTTTTTCACATTTCTAAATAACTGTAGTTGAATATATTCGCTATTGCTTGTGTATATTTACGAAAGCACTTTCAATATTTCATATTGCATCGCTAAAACAACACTCATCAACGATATGAAATTATTCTTGCTTAAATTTTTTTTTCCTTATATCTCTGTTAAATTTGTTCTTTAGAAACAGCACAAAAATATAGAGAGATTTATTACGCTATGAAGCATTGACTTTAGTGTGACGGAGAGATTGCACTGTTATTAATTATGAAAACGTGCCAGAGTTGAACTTTTCTACGTGGGTAATTTGTCTACCCATTGCCTACCAAGTGACTGTAGTGATACACTTGCCCATTATGATCTACCAACAAATGAGTACATAAATACCCCCTTATGGGCACTGACATGTTTAATGGTATGTTCGTTGATGGTGTCAACACAGCGCATTGCATCATATCGTTTATTTCGTCTATTCATTTGCGAGCAGCGATTGTGAACATTAGTCCAAATTTCGATTTTACCTAACGCTTAGTTTTTAGTAAGCGTTTATTTTTCATACAGTCGATGCATATAAATCACCTCCACGCTTTATTTACTCTAACAATATACGATATAGGAATTGGTCACTTTTGGTTATTTTTTGGAGAGAGACTCTTTGACCAATTGAGCACTGAGAAATAAATTAACTATTTTAGAAAGTAGCTCTTCCCAAGTATTGGCAACTTTTTTCACAGTTCTTCAATGCGCTTTTTCTTTTCGGCTTCTTTTTTTTCTGTGAGGCACTTCACTTATGACGACTATTGATGACACTGAGCTGGACGATCCAGACGATGTTCCTCTATGCTTAGTTAACCGATGGTTTTCTTTAAACGAACTTCTGTACTGGATTACTGGATACGAAAATTATACATGAGATTTTGAATGCATAGAATGATCAAATGGTTTCGTGGATGAACTTTATAAATATAAATATAAATATAAATATAAATATAAATATAATATAAATATAAATATAAATATAAATATAAATATAAATATAAATATAAATATAAATATAAATATAAATATATATAATATATATATATATATATATATATATATATATATATATATATAATATTGCAATTTTTAGAGTTTATGTAATGATTTATCTTCTTGGAAGTGTAAATAATTGCTTAATTGAAAGCCTTGCTTGCATTCTAACTATAGTTTTATGGCCACTACTCAGGCTTAAAACTGTTACATCTATATACTTGAATTCGTATTTGAAAATATCGCATAATTTCTACGATTCATTAGATAAACACAAAGGTATGAAAGGTATTCTTAGAAGTTATTGAATGAATTATGAAAATCTTGCAGTAAATGAAATTTCTGCTTTGAATTATAGGCTTGAAAAAATTCATCACTTGAAATTGACCGATAATTTAGGCAGTTTTTTCTAAACCACCACCCAACCGCTGACTTGACCAATTTTTTATTGTTATAGAGATAGTCGTTGATCTGTTTTTTTTTAAATGAACTCTATAATACAATTTATAAAAACAGTTCAGCGCTATTCACTTAGCGCCTAATTTTCTATTCGTTATATTTGCAAATGAATTTGATATTCTTTAAAAGTTATTAATCGCTTAAATTTTCTCTTGGCTAATTCTAGATTTTTTTTGCTTTGCATTTCAGGAAGGTAACAAAATTAACCAACAGCTTCCGGTCTTTTTTTTTATTGGTGGATATTCCTCTTTCGCTTTTCGCAATGTCTAATACATGAAGCTTATTTGATAACCGCCCTTTGGCGGTATACACACTTCCTATTCTTCCGCTATCGCTGATTCGCTGATTGAAGTGAAGTCGATCCTCTTGCCCCATTGTTGCAACTTCCTGATCGCTGAAACGAAATGAGAATCCGATCTACTTTATTGAAGTCGCATAATGGTAGTCGGACGTTCGGGAGTTTTCGCTAAAAGTCGGCGACAATCAATGGCACCTGCAGCTTTTCAGCAGTTGCTACAATCTCGTCGATCGATCTCGAAAGGTGAGTTTTTATCATCTCATATTGCCATTTGCTTCATAAATTCCTGATAACGAATGTCGCAACGCTTCGATATTCTGTCGCAAATATTTATTCTCAATGATGATTTACTTCTTGAAGTGGAATTCTAAGCCACATCTCGTCAATAAAGTTCATTCATCGTTTAATTTTGTGAAAGGAAGTATAGCTAGCATACTGTTGTTGAAGTGATCTTTCGAAAATTGAGAATAACGATCATTCAATAATTGATCTCAATTATCGGCAAATGGTTGCCAAAGATGAGCAGCATTTTGATTAGCTTCATTTATGCTTTCATTTCAACTCTTTTTTATTCCTATCGATTTCATTGACCGTTTTCTTCATTTATTTTTATCAAGCGCATTTCTATGTCCGATTGATGAAAACGTAGAAATCCGCTTTGAAACTCTGCTGGGCATTGTTTGAGTTAATGATCTACGAGTAAAATCTCGCTCTTGAAATCTCTTGTGGTAATAGCCATTTGTCTGTAATCCTTTCGATAGGTAAAGCCGACACATTTTTTGGCCAATATGCAATTCATTGAGTGGAATGTAAGGAGAGAGTATTAACAAGTGCTTCTGACCATTTCGGTCCTTCCGCCTCCTCTTCCCCTCCCCTTCGCTTCATCCTTCCCCTGTCCTTCTTTCCTCTCCTTTTGCCTATCATCTCCTCAGCCTTCAGCGCTTGTCAGGAACAAAGATGCTTTCTGCAAAAATGTTTTTCAACGGATCTGAACTGCTTCACTAGACTCCATATGTTCACGAAGTTTTTCACTAAATGGAGCATCAAAACATATACTTCTTTTTCCGCATCACTTCTTTTCATATACAATTAAAAATATACGAATAAATGCATTATGAGGGTGCCGATTTACACATGCATAAAGACCATCTGCTAAGCTTTTTTTGCAGACGTATGTACTGAAAACTATTGAAACGATAATGTAGGTATGTGTGCTAAACAACACTTACTTATGACATTTTAATGTGCTATGTTAACACTAGTTAACAAGTGTGAAATATCTAATCGAAGTGTGTCACGAATAAGGCAACGAATAATACGGGATTGCTAACTTATTGCTTCACAATTCTTTATAACTTAGTCTTTTATTGGTGCACTTCCTTTGCGAACGTTTTGTACCCCAATTTTTTCTTTCGTATGCAGTTTTTGTCTGTTGATATTCCATTAGATAAGCTCATATCTATGCGCAATTTATAAAGAATTTTCGCTCCTTTTAATCAAATCTTCTGAAATTTGCTATATATGTGTATACAGAAAAAGTTAAATTATGCACAAAATTTATGTAGAGATAAATTATAGAGAAAATTCCTATGGCGACTCGTCTTCGGTAGTGTCTATCAAAGCATCGAAGATGCGTTATTGCATCGAATCCACAAAAAAAAATCGTATATTTCTCATTTTCCGCATCACTTCAATTCTATGAAAAATTAGCTGCGTATATACCGATGATGCAAAAAAATGCCCGCACTAATATTGTTGGAACGATGATGTGAAAAGTGAACAGATGCCTAAATATTTATATATATTATTTATCCTTTAAATATCTATTTTGATGCGAAAATTTGAGCTATATTTACCAAAATCGAACACCGTTGTGTTCTGAGAGTATGGAATGGTACTGCTATTGCTGTATGCTTGAAACGCTTTTCAAGAAAACCTTGAATTAGTCGCATAGTACACTTTTGGCTGTGAACGATTGCATGAAGCTTATTTATTAACAAATTTTGTCTTTGTTGCTGAAAAATATTGGGAATTTACAATTTTTGTGCATGTATAGCATAAAGCCATGGCCAAAATTTGTGGTGGGCTGCCTTGATAACAGAATAAAAGGAAAAGGAAAGGATGGAGGAGAAGGACGGTCTGCTACCAGCGGTGTGGCAGGGAAAAGAGCGTTGAATAAAGAAAGCTTCAATTTCAGATTATCGTTTGCAGTGGGAGAGGTGGAGGGATGGGGAAGGGAGATGTGGTTGAGGTGAGGAGAGAGCAAAAGAGAACGCATTGCAAAATGCGAGCATCTGTTTCGAATGTACAGCAGTCCCAGTACGAGACAATGATGCGATTGTGTCTGATACAGTATCATTTATTTCTTTGAAAGTGTTGAGAGATAAACAAATAAGCGAAACCTCAGCGCAATCGTTTCACTTAAGTTATGGTAAAATTGGAATACTATAGTCGTAGCTGCAAGAATCGTTTAAATCACACCTCAATATGGTACTTGCATGTGACATATTCGGATTCTCTGAAAGGTACTATATCTGTGTGTTCCATTTTCATAGTTCCTTTATATTAGATACAATTGAAGTTTATCCTATTTGACTCTTGTATTGTCGATCTTCTCAGGGAGTGAATTTTATGTTGTTTTATTCGATTATTATTATTTCGTAAATTGGGTGCAAATGAAATCTCAAAAACTTTCAAATGCTGAAGCAAACATGCATGTAATGTTCGGCGTTTGCCAGTCTTTTTTTGCATCTAAAGCCAACTGCACAATGCCAAATAAGCCATAGTTGAGGCTTTTATAGCTTCAGTCGACCAATCTATGAAGTTTTGCTAAGGTGTGCTTTTTAACGTCGTCACGACGCCCATTTCGGGTAATATCGCTAATTCTTATTGATCCTTCTTTCACTGCTCGAGTAGCGTGTATAGATGACGAACTATGTTGAATCACTATCAAGAATTTCTCAGAAATTTTGTAAATCTTTTATTTTCCAAAGAAATCTCAGACTAAAATTTCACAAGTTCCAGATTTTCATCCACTTACGCGTTTATTGTATAATTCTCTTTAGTCGTAAAAAATTCATATATATATATATATATATATATATATATATATATATATATATATATATATATATATATATAATTTATATCTAGTAATGAATAGATTCAATTATTTATTCGTGAACGCTTCTCGAAAAAAACTAACAGCTTCAATTTAGTTACTCTATTCTAAAGTTTTATTACTCATTTAGTTTTTAAATTTCATTCTTGAGTATTCGTTAATTCAAGCTGATATAGAACTCTTTATCTTTCTTTCCTTTACACAATACAACTCCATTTTTCATCGAAAAGCGGAATATTCACCGTAATGTTATATATAGCATCCACATCTTTTACCTATTACCTTCGAGTCAGAGTAAAGATGAATAGATAACGCCATCACTTCATTCTTCATTATTCGAAATGAGTTTTGCAGAAACTATTCTGTGGCAGCAGTTTTTGAGGTTGCACCTCCCACCATCGCATCATAAGCAATTGTCAGTTTGATTCGCCTATAAATGGTGTCTTTTACCGGATGAAGTAATTCAAAAAATTTTCCCAGACTTGTGCGTCTTTCAAATCTTCTCAGTCGTTCTCACTCAACGAAAATAAATGTGCTGCAGGATTTCAAAATTATTATCTTCATCTTGAAGGCTTAGCGTTGGACGACGATATGAAATAAGGAAATGTCGTCTCCTCTAAGGAATAAAGAAATGTTCGTTTATTTAATTTATTATTATCGCTTATCATATATCTCCTCACGACTAGCTAATTAAGCAAAGGTTTCTATGCTAATAAATTTCAACTAGAAGTGCATAAAATTTCATAAACTAAAACAACCTAATAGTGAATAAGTATTCGGTGATTTCTAATATTGTGTAATATTTTACAAGGATCTTCAGCAAGATTGATCGTCTATGTTAGATTCTGCTGAAGTTGGAATAGTGTCGCTACAAGTTTAACACTCAACACCAATCTTTACGTTACTCTTCGCTACTATTGAACAATTATAAATCACTATGTTCATTGCATAGATGTCGAACGTTATACAAAGGATCTTCTAAATGTGATATTATTTATCGCATAGTTCGCAAACAATTCCAAACAAAAAATAGAACATTAAAATAATCTAGAATTCACCAACTTGAAGGCCGATTCCATTTCCCTCTTCCTACTTCTTTATTGTTTTGCATTATGCTGAGCACTTAAATTAGCGGTAGCAAATCTTTCACTGTGAGAACAATTGAACTTCAAACTGAACGACGTATGCCGTGATTGGATTTTATTGATTGAAGGGCGAATGGATGAGTATGATATGGATGAGCGAATATTTGTCTTTTACCAGATCTGTTGATTGACACGATAGGATCCAACTCTATTGATTGCTAATCAAAATGATCGCAGAAATCAGCACAAAATTTCCATCAAAATGGCCAAACAAAGTGGTCAGAATGGCCATCGATCAAATTTAACAGGATTCATTCAAATCTCATGAAGAAGTATAATTGCCAATTGCGAATTGCTCCAAAAAATGAGAGGTATTAGGTGATAAAAACTAGGAATTGCGGGGGAGTGTGGCGGTAATGAGGATTTTTAGAGGTCTATAAGTCTTTCCAATTTGTAGGGTTCAATTCTTAAATAGATGTAAACGCCATAGGCTTGACTGTTAGCATCAAGAAGAATTGTGTAATATGAGGGCGCCATTTGAAGAGCTCTTCCTAAGAGCAACTCATCAACTTGATTCGGAGTGCCAGGAGTTCGAGGATCTCCGTCAGAATCTTTGTGTTTCGGAAAGCAATTCTTTTACTAGGAAACCTCGCTAGAAGATGAAGTCATCTCAGAAATTCTCTCGACCCTTCAGACAAAAGCAGAAAACAGATTTTCCGCCGTGCCTCCTTAATCCTCAGCAATTATATCGTCACTCTGTGATAAAAGAAGAGAAATCATGAAATTAGGATTTCTAATTGATCTCTTGATTATTTAGTCTTCTGAAGAAAATTAGAAAACAAATATTTTTAATGATTTGCATCTTGTACAAGGCGTTCAACTTAACAAGCCAGATGTTTTTTTTTTCGCCGAAGAATATTTGCATGTTGAGTGGGCGGTGCCGTGATCGAGAGGAGTGCGAATGATGTATTAGAAATGATCAATTTTGTTGGCTCATTTTCTTTTCTTTAGACGATTGTCCTCATATCCCCTAAAAGATAGCGTCGTCATCGTCCTCTCCTCTACAGCACACCAACAATTTGCTGTGATGTCTGCAAATTGCTAGTCGACACACAGGAAACGTCGAGAAAACGATTTGTGCGTATTTATGACACCAGACAATGCTTCTCTTTTAGAGCTTAAGCTACCACCCTTCTTGATTGCGTTGCATTTCATTTAACAATTATACGTCGAATTGTATTCTTGTGTTTCATCATCGAATCGACAATCCTTTTTCTTTTCGTTTAATCAATAGTATATGCCCGATCAATGCATTTAAATTAGGCACTGCGAAAAGCTTAGTTGAAGTTCCTTAATTTTTATGCACTTCTTGCAAATTAAAAATTTTTTAAATGCATTATAGCAATATCGTGACTGCTCATATTAAAAATTAAAAAAGCAATACGCGTGTGGATGTGTGTCTGTCCGTCTGCATATGTCTATGTATGTTTATTTATCTATTGGTGCAGCAATTTCATTGAACGGCGTTATGTAGCGCATACGATGGTCTCCAGCTGCACTTCCCTGTTGATCTATAAAATTAAAAAAAAAAAAAAATTCAAAAAAAACTTATTTGGAAGTGCAAAAAACTGCAAGCCGCTTAGATCGTTGGATCGTAGAAAAACGAACAACATATAGAAGATTTTATACTAGCGGTCAATTCGGAAATATGAAGGCATTATTCCACATATTTTATCCTTACTTAGTGTATGAAATCGGCTGCATAGTTGAACGAAAAAGAAAGATTCCATTTGTTCTTAGGCGCATAGAATTGGACTGTCGCCGTCAAGTTGCAGCATTTGAGATGTTGCCGTCAAATTTTCGTTCATCTATGTAATGGATTTCATATATTAGTCTAGGGTCGAAGAGCCGAAATTGAAGATTTTTGGCTCTTCTGTTCGGTGCATAAAATTCAAGGATAATGGTGGAATATTCTCGGCCGAAAATCTCTGAAGTAGATCCAGGATAAAAGCGCTGATACTAAAAGTTCTCGAATTGTATAGATGGTCCAAAAAACTGCGGTCTGCGAATTCGTCGGCATTCATTTTTTCCACTAAAACCATATTAGAGGATTTCGTCGTTTATAGAAACTGATTTCTTGCGTTTTATCCATCAAACGGCAATTCGTCTACGCATAGCTCCGTAATTTATGAGGTAAAATGATTCATCAAAAAATGCCTCACATTTTCGTTGACTTGCCCGTTGGTTTCTTAGATGTCCTTTGATTTCGGTTGCATGGTGGTGTAGTTTCGCCTTATAGAGCTGATAGTCTAACGTAATGATTTGCTAATTAAATTTTATCAGCTTAAATTTAACAATTTTGAAGCATTACCTGTTTAAAATGCTCAATTGAATTCTGAAGGTAAAATTAGGCAAGCTTCTTTACCACTTTCTATTTTTGCCAATCTATGAATCTTTTTGATTGTTGCTTAATTAAGTGGTCATTCTCCTCATCTTCACTGCTTCCCTCGCCTCTCTGTCCTTTTCCTCTTCCCTTCTCTTATTTTCTCAATTTGAATGGAATTTTTTTTTCTTTTTTGAAAATGTTTGGATCATGAAGGTGCAACCTTAATATAACTGAGGTGCAAAAATTTTGATGTTCGTGGATAATGTGGAAAATTTTTAACGAATTTTATAAGTAAATGAGAGGAATATTTATTAGAGTCTTTTAGAAAAGATTTGTATTCGTCCATCCCGATCGATATCAAATGAAAATCAAAGTCTTTTTTTCTCGAAAAATCAATGAAGCAAGAGAAAAATACTGATGAGGCCAGCTTTTTGGTGTACATTATATCAATTGAATTTTGCGATTTTAGCCGTATTACTTCACAAATTGAGGATATCGCACAGTTAGACGAAGAGGCAGACAAACACCGACAGAGGAATATCGCTTTCTCATAGTGAGCTTCGTAAATGCAACTTTAGAAGCGCCTAAATTTTCCCGAAATATTAGAGACCGAAATTTTTGAGTCATCAAGTTCTGAGTTATAAATTTCAATGGGTTATAACTACAGGCTTATTGACAACCGCAAGTTGTGGGCTGTCAATAATTCTGGAGATCGTGAAACGCTCTACGTCTTTCTAGAGCTAAAAATTCATTGAAGATCAATAAAATAATCGTCAGCTGTTTTGAAAGATGAGAACATAAGGAAATCGTGTTATGGAGTGGGCAGGAAGATAGATATGTCGCAAAGTAAAAAAAAAATGTTGCCTCTCGACGAACATGCTTCTTACATCGTTTTCCATGAGCATCGCACTTCAGAATTGGAAGTGAGCTGATTTGATTATGCGTTTTAGAGAAAAATTCTTTAGGGAATTTTTCCAAATTTCTGCTCATGGCGGGTGGAATTTTTCTTGTTCGTTGCAAAGTTTCCGAAAAATCAGCAATTTTTCCCTCGTAGGCGATAAATGTTCCATGTGGTTGCCACTATCGCTCTTCACATTTGATAATTTGGATGCACTGCTTCCTGCCCTTCATCCCTCCTTCCGCTTCCTTCGGTCCTTTCCTCACCTTTCGCTTTCCTTCCTCTCCCACCTCTCCTCCCCTCCCCGTCGTCTTGCTCACTTTTCACGTACCCAAATATAGGGAATTAAAAGACTTGTCTTTTATTCCATAACTTCGTCACATCACAAAAAACTGTTCTCAAAGAGAGAGCAATATCGGAGAGCTAACGGAATTTTTATTTAAAAATAAAGAGAATGAGATTCGTAACGGAACACTAAGGTCGTTAAGGGTCTCCTTTCGGCTTTGCCATATTGCATACGCAACGGCTTGAATAGCGTTCGTTTCCTCATTTCAATACGAGAGTTTAGGAATATTTCCTTTTTTTATCGATCAACATTTGGAAATATTCACTCACTAGATTTTCACATCGACTAAAAATTACGATTTTTTTTAAAATCACCTAACGTCGATTTCTATCACTCTTCTAAATATTCAATTATATTTCATGATTAATAGTGATATAAAACAGTGAGTATTTATTTTATTTTATTATGCATTTTTTTTACTATGTGATGTAATGTCATGCTCGAATGGTTCCTGATTTAGGTTATGAAAATAGTAGAATAATGGGAAGTCTAACAGTACTATATGCCATATTACTCTGCCAGGGTGAAGAGTTGCATAAGAAGACTGAAAAATTCTTTAGTTCCCACAAAGTAATAGCGTAATAAGTCAATATCAAACATTGTCTTATGATTTACAAGTC
This sequence comes from Ascaris suum, assembly GCA_013433145.1. NCBI lineage: Eukaryota > Metazoa > Nematoda > Chromadorea > Rhabditida > Ascarididae > Ascaris > Ascaris suum. The sequence continues at coordinate 76,817 of JACCHR010000041.1, forward strand.
ATTATCATCGCATTGAAAGCGGGAATTTGTCGCAAGTTTCCCACCAAAGTTTTCATTGGTTTATTATGGTAGACGGAAAGCAATAATAATAATGCTCATTAGGCCTATCGATAGCTTTCGAAAATTTCCTCTTTTATCAAATCATTACGTTTGAGTCATTAAGTTACTCTATTTCTTACCTTTCATGATGAGAACTGTGGAAAATTTCCATAAAGAATAAGTTGTTTTCATTGACGCATTATTTCTTAATTATTCAGGTTAACTGATGAGTTTACTGCGATAGGCTTACTGACATTTAATAGTATCGCTGACGATCATCTGTTTCTGATTATGTCTATTTTTAAATAGTTGAAAGCCCACAACCATTGAATTATAAAAATCCACTTCACTTCAGCTGCAATATGAGAGTCTAAAGTGGAATTTTCTGTTTGCTACAAATTTCTCTTTTGCATAACGATTTTTTCACTTCTATTCTATTCTATTTGATACGTAGAGTAATCGCACTAAAAAATTGTAGAAAATTTCCATTGATTTCAGATATTGGCGCTAACGTATTGCAGTACGATTGAAAAAATTTGCAAATAAATATCACTGGAAATTAATTTTAGAAATTTCTCAAAACATAGACGCACAGAAATTGTCTGCAAACGAAAAAAAACGTCTTCATTTCCATTTAATTCCAATTATTGCATTTTATTGCGAATGGAATTAATGCAATTCTATGAATATCAGCGGTTGCGTGTTTTTTTTTTTTTTCAGCAATAATAGAAGAGAGATTCTAAAAACGGAAGTATATCGTTAATATCTCTGATTACTTTTTTCTCACACTTTTTTTTTGCTTAAAATTGATTTATTTCTGTTTTGGAAAGGAAAAAATTTCATGAGCATCGTTTTGCCTATTTTGTACTATTTTTTGCAGGTGGAGTCGTCTTTTATCTTTAAAGATTGCATACTTTTCAGTTGTATTAGTGATGAAGACTTACCTTATAATTGATGAGCTGAGTACATTTTACTGTCTTCCTGAAAATACTCTATTTTCGATAGCCAGTTAAGTTGCGCCGATATAACTCTTTAAATTGAGTGGAAATCGTTTTTCTGGAAGAGCAAATTTAAGAGCGTCTTTTTTGATGAAAATGCCGCCTGCTAGCAGCATATTTTGCATGTAGGAAGTGAACGATGTTCCTTCGAGCTTACTCCATATCGCTGAAGTGCAGACACGCAACGCTAGCGAATGTACACTCCCGCAGATTGGAAGAGAGGCTTCCTTCCTCCGGCTTCACTCGCTCCAGAAGTTCGCCTTTTCATTATTGTACGTCATCTAGGCCCACTGTCGCACCTAACAAGAATATGCGTAAACATTGGAAAAAACAAATCTTTATGGATTAGCAAGGATAATTTATATATATATATATATATATATATATATATATATATATATATATATATATATATATATATATATATATATATATATATATATATATATATATATATATATATATATATATATATATATATATATATATATATATATATATGCAGATAGTTACGACGGAGATTCTTTCAATCATGCTGAGGTTTCAGTGGTAGCTGGAATCGGAGTCGTTTATTGTTTTGCGGTGCACTGAACAGATACATTTAAATATGGAGCTTAGAGAAACAAATGATGGTGACTTAAAAGAGCAACAATGGCGCAGTGGGTTAGAGCGCATATTCAGAATTCGATGATTGATTCGTTCGAACGTCACTCCAAACGACGCTTCCAGTCATTATCAAAACACGAAAAGTTTTGTTGAAATCACTGCACATAGCAAAAGTACATCTTCTTAGTAAGTTACGAAACTTACTGCGAATTGAGGGTTCATCTCATTGAGCTATATGGCTGAAACTATGTCAACTGAATGCGCTTCTTTCGCTAGCGATATGAACCTACCACTCTCATGATATCCGCCGAATGATTTTACCACTTGAGTTATTGGAATATTTAACCTATCGTGAAGGTGAAGCAGTAAAAGAGTGTGGAACTCAGATATTTCTCTTCTTCTCGATGATCGGACAGTTTTTGAAACAGTCTTTTACGAACGCTTTTCACAATTGTTGCAACTTCCAGAAGCCCCGGTTTTTTGGCTTCCACACTTAGTCGGATGGTATATCGAATCGTTCAAATAAAAACGATTTTTAAGTGCTATCATTGTGCAACTTTTTTTCCACCATTCATTTTAATTTCTTTGCACTATCAAGAACTTTTGTGTTGTTCATATATTTGCATAAAATACATAAAGTGATGTATGAAAAATTACAAACAGTGACCTCAGGATAAAACTATAATGGATTAAAAGTGAAAATTAAGGTCGTCCTTAAAAGTTTCCAAAAAATTTGGAAGTTAAATAAATTAACTCTACTGAGCTGCTTCTTTTTCTTTTTGAGTCCGCCGCATAAATCTCACTATATCTCCCCGTTGCTGTACTATATCACTACTGATTAAATCAAAAGTCTGTATGGAATTTGCATATCAAACGACGTTTATTCTCACGTTAACTGCTCGGTTTATGTTTTCCAGTTTTTTAAAGTAATACTAAATGCATGCTTAGCTTTGTTTGTTGTTAATATTTCTCAATTTTATTCATTTAGAAATATTCTTTTTCTCATATCGTACAACGCGTTTGGATAAGGTTGGCTCTCATTTCGAACTGTTCGATTTGCATAAACGTTGCTTTCGCATTCATCAAAGTACGCGTAACGACAAAGGAATGAACTGAGTGACACGGACGTCTCCACTCCTCACCAAGAGACCATCCTTACTATAGCCTATACGAATCATTGAAATCGATCATGAAGTAAAAAGAAGTTATAAATAGTTCAGTTATATAACGGACAGTAAGTGAAGACTAGATGAGTAGAGTGCAGAGGAAAACACTCGTTCGTTGCAAAACTCTTTTTGCTATTAGTGGGAATGATTTGTAGTTGAATGCTTATTGCAATAAGTTTCTATTGCAATACATTGCGATATGATGCAATGTATTGCAACAACAACAACAACAACAACAGTAGAGCTTACAAATCAATATATGCAATTTGCAATGTTTCCTTTTTTACAGTACTTATAGTTTCTTAATAATTCAATTATTTAAGCGAATCATTTCTAAGAGCTTTCTTTTTGAAATTAACTAACACATAAATAGTTGCAATCTTAGCAATCGCGATGGCATGAAGCAATTCGATTAGCTTGCAGGAGGATCTGGAAGTCTGCCCCAAAAGAAACAAAGGAACTCGAGATCGAGCTCCACTCCACACAACGAAGGGTTTGAAGAGGCGGCCGATCGCGTTATCGTCTCGCCATCAAATTTTATCAGAGGTCAATTCCAGATTCTTTATCAAAAAGAAATCTGTGTATTATAAGAGAACTGAGTGGAACTTGAAATATTTTGCTGTACCGAAATTCTTGCAGCTATTATTGTGTATAAAAAAATTTAAAGATTTGTAATCTTCATTTAGAACTATATTACAGTAGTTGTGGAAAACTATGTTACTGCATGCAGTGTCATCGTTGTGGAAGTAAACATTACTGTACGGCAGGTATTGTATGGTTCAAGTTCAATGCAGACATCATTTCTTGTTTTGTCGAGGCGCACGACGCTATTTAATAGTCGTCACGAGGCAAGCTATTTTGTGTTTAACGACTTCCGCAAACCATTTCATCAACGCGTTGATTATTGCCCTAGAACTTCTTTCAGTGAACAGTATCCAGTAAACTTCCAACGCGACTACGTGACAATCTCCTTAGTATTAATGAACTTCAGTTTGGCCTGCAAAGTAATTAGTAAAAAGATAAGGAATATGCAGAATGTGAGAGGTGATACGAGAAGGCTTGAAAAGAGAGAATGAAGGCTATGAGAAGAAAATGGCAAGAGTCTCAAGAAGCATTCAAAAAAAAAATGATGAATAACTCGGTAGAACTGCAAGAAGATTGAGAGACGACAAGGAAATTTGAAAGAGAGAGTGGGAGATAACTGAGAAAAAGGGACAAATGCTAAGAAATATGGAATATGATTGAAAAACATTGGAAAAGGCTGAGATGACGAAACGAGACCGGAAATATTGTGGAAAGGTAAGCAGGGTGGAAATATGGGACATGTTGGAAAACTCGGTGAATAAGTATAAAACTCCTAAAAATGGTGAGAGATGAGATGCTGTCCTTAGAAAAATCGAAAGGTTGTGAAAAACAGAAAACAAGTTTTAAAAAGTTTGAGGGAAGAAGGAAGGAGGCAAGGAAATGATAAGGAACATTTTCAAAACTTCCGCCGAAAAGTCACATATGCGCTTATTCATAGAAATTTTAAATCTGAATCAGGTTTTTATGTACATTAGTCTTTTCTATTCATTTCGATTATTATGCAAGCTTTCCTTGGCTATCATATCCAATATTCTCTAATCGTATTTAAAATTTTAGGAATTTTCATGGATTTCTCTATCGCTTTCCAAATTTCTCCAATATTTGTTTCCTCACCTTCTTCTTTAGTTATTCAACCCTTTCGAAGATTGTTCCACATTTTCAGCCTCTTCTATCTTTTTTCCCGACTTCTTTTTCAAGTTTGGTTTACACTTTTCCTTACATCTTTCCCGTTTTCTCGGCTCTCTCCAAATATTTTCTATCGTCTTTTCGTATCTTTTACTCTTTTTTTTTCTCAACATTTTTCTGGTTCACTGCGCAGTTTTTCGAACTTTTGGCGCATTTTTGATTTCAGTTTTCCTTATTTCCTCGTCGTTTTTGGCTTTTTAGACCTGCTTGTCCAAAATTTACTAATATTCATCAGAATATGGTATTATCGGATGTTTCATTAGATTTCACTGAATGGAAATATACCAGTTTTGGACTTCCAACTTTTAAGGAGTTCTAACAACTCGAATGCGATGATATTTTTCATTACATAAATCAACTTTTCACAAATAGCGTTTCTATTAGCATTCAATAATAGATCTAAGTTAATATATGCTGATCATTTCTAATGTAAACTTAAGCCGTAAAATTTACTCATTCATCGTTTTTGAGTCAAAATAGAAGGCGATCGTATCAATTCAGCTATTCTTAATTATATTCGGGAATAAATTTGCATGTTTAGCAAGCTTCCTCTAATGACTGTTGACTTACTTCTCTGACAAGCAAATGATTTTCAGCATTTTGCTGGATGCCGATGAGAAAATCGTCATCTCGATTTTTGGCAGAGCCCCCTAGTATACATAAAAAATTAGGGTTTCTATTCTGAGTGTGATATGTATAGGAAAGGGTTGATTTCAATACTATTAGCAAATGAATTCTGTATTCTGAGGGCATCTTAAACTTAACCACGATCTGCACAAATTTCTTCTTTTGAAGTTTTATTTCTAGATTAGATTATAAAACAAAATTCAAATAAGTGCGTTGAATAATTTGCATTTGTTTGAAGATGGCACAACACGCTACACAAATGACGAGAAAACTCTTTCATCAAAACATCGTCCAAAGAAGAAGCGACCACGAGCCTCTCTCGATTTCCCTTCAGCCGTAATTGAGGTAAACAATAGTGGCCATATATAAATTTATCTCTTTGCGCAAATGTTCTATTGTTAGGTTATTCCTCAAATGTTTTGAGTGATTGCAATGAAATTTATTTTCGGAATTTTGCCATTTAATGACTGAGTCGTTCGATGGTAATATAACGTTGTATAGGCCCTTTTTGCAATAGTCGCATTTTTAAAGGTCGTTTTCACTCTGCAATTCTCTTTTTACTAATTTACGTCTGATAGACTCACCTGTGAATGTGAATTTTCTTTCGGCCAATAGATATTTCATTTAAACTGCAAAGATAGGATTGTCACGATACCACTGTTAAAAAAAATTTCTTATCAATTTGATCGGAAGTATTGATCAATTTGATCGAAGCTCAATCATCACTAATGCTCTAATCTTTAAAGAGGCATTCATTGTTATTTTACTATAGCACATAGCTACATAGAATTGTTATGATGCATTCATTGATAACAATAAACTGAAAACGATTGCAATGAAATAATCGATTTATTTATGATGGTATAAATGCTTTCTGTGGAAGTTAAAAATATTTTAACGAAAATAGAATATTTTCCACAATTTCATACTTATATTATGGAAAGTCGAAATTGTGGAATTTATTGTTAAAAGTGTTATTGAGAATTTTGCTAAAAAAAATCTCGTTGTTGAAGTTTTTTTTTGCTGAACAACGCTTAAAACTCTAATATGCCAACTACGATAGTGGTGGATGGGCTAATCGGGCACTAAAGAATGTCTTCAAAAAGACACATACTTATCGAATAGTGCCTTATCGTAGAATTGCGTGCTCTCAATCAATCAATCATGTTCGATGCGAAGAAAAAAAAACGCTCTTATCCTTTAAAAAAGTGTTTCCCATATGCTAGAAATTTCGAGTCGGTGAACATTTCTGCTTACTCACTTTTTTTGAGACATTTTCACACCTTTTGATTTGCTTAACTTCATATGAATAATTGCAGAATCGTTACTTGATAGTCACTACAATTATTTCGTCCCTTCCCCCTTCTCTCCTTCTCCCCATCCCCTACCCAAAAAATGAACCCAGCATATTCTTTTGTCGCATCTGAAATACGTAGCTATATAGTACATTAAAGCGCTGCGTATTTTCTTTTTTTTAAAGCTGTCGGCGAACAGAAAGAAGGATTCAGTTATGATGCGTTAGGAGTATCTAGGATGTTCTTTCTAATGGAAATATCCGTATATATATATATATATATATATATATATATATATATATATATATATATATATATATATACGCACAAATACATATTTCCGTATCACTATCCTTTATGCCTTGTGGCTAATGAATATTTGCAAGGTTATGAACCAGTTGTCATTTGATGCTGTATCGCATCACCTTAACACAATGTTGTGTTCATTCACAGTATCAACCAATGGTTAAATGAGCGCTCATTTGCAGAAGTAGTATACGATGAAGGCCTTTCAAACTAACTATAGACCCGACACATTGATAAGATGATTCATAAGTGATACGCTCCCATTTGAATATGAAATTATTGTATTGATGGGAGATTATTTGCACTCATTTGTTCTAGGTAATTAGGAAAGGTCGATGTGGATAAATGCACACAACCATTTTTTACAAATATTACGAATTGTTTGGCGAGTGGAACGGTTGATTTGGAATATAGTGCTGCTTCAGTTGGAATTTATTGATTGAAGTGGATTTACTTTCAATTTCAAGCAGTAGATTTTTATCTATACAGTATTGATGAGTATTATAAGTTCATTTGAAGAGATAAGTTGTAATCAATGGTAAAACTGATAAGCATTGATAAGCAATAAAACTGCTAAGTAAAACTGTTAAGCAACCAATGGTAAAATGATCACTACTATATGAAAGTGTTGAATAAAAATATTCGAAAATGTCGGCGATTTCCATTTGGTTTGTTTTTCACTCACTTGCGACTTTGTTTTTCAAGTTGATCGGAAATTCATATGTGCGTGCCTACGAGCGTTTTATATATCAGCATTTCTCTCTCTCCATAATTTTGCATTTTTCATTTAGGGTTATTCCTCTATAATTATTTAATAAATACGCTTGTTATTCTGTTCTATTCAACTTTCATGGTTCTCGTTTATAATAATTTTATCGTTTATAATTCAAATATTTTCTAAATAAGCAAATTTATAGATTAAAAGTAGTGTTGGCAGATAGATTTATGAGGATTAAAAGAAGTTGATGTGTTTCATTAGCTTTCTCAGGGGAAGATACGAAATATTTGTGCGAAATTTTTATTCTGTAGAAATTATTCGACGAATTCTTCCTGCTTTAGGACTTATCCACTAAAAGTCTATATCAGCCGTGCAAGAAACTGTAAATAAAAAAATCATCAAATTTAGCCTGACTTTGGTAGCAAAGTTTCGAAAAAAACAAGCCGAGAATTGTTTATCAATGATCGAATACTTCTAGGTTATTTCTATTATTTCTATTGTTTGTCAATATTTCTAGAATATTTCTAGATGGCCAGGAGGGCTAGTTCGACGAAGCGGCCTATTGCAGCCGTAGAGAAATCTGCTGATGGCAAGGACGTGATATCGACCGAAAGATCTTCTACTGCGGATACCGAAGAAGCCGAAGGAGAGGTCGGATATGGTGGTCCACATCGTAGAAGGCTAGTAGCATTTTATTGATTTTATTCAATGATCATAACTTGCTGCTTTCACCTCCGTATCAACAAGTTTATACCAACTTGTGGAGCGTGACTCTAAGCTATCAGCGTGATAATGACTCACAGAGTTTTGAAATTACGATTAATGCTTAAAGGCTAACGTAGTTTTACTTTACTATCGCTTGTTGGTTATATGCCGATTTATGCGCACTGTTTGTGTCTTTGAGATAAGTGCAGTTCTATTTTTTTTTCTGGAATCTTATGCATGCTACCTACGATCCTTTTTTGCAAATCTAAATGCGCCTCATTTTTCTTTACTTTGTGGACAGTTTCTAGCAGCAACTGAAAGTCGCAGCATCCGATATCATTTACTTGTTTTAGTTCGTTCTTATCATCGAAGCAATTTCGCTTACTTATTATCAGCTATTTATCACATTCTACCTTCACATAAATGACTGTTCATTGATTATAGGTATATGAAATAAAAGCTGCTATTAAGCACAAGCTGACACTATTTGTAGTATCGATTTATTGAAGAACTGTCTATCCATATGAAGCAGTGGGAAATTCTCCTGATCAAAACTAAACTCTAACAGTTGTTGCGCAATGCAAAGAAATTGTACAAAATATTGTCCGATGAAAAAATTTGCATATTTCATCATAAAGAAGAAAACCACCGTATTTATATAATTCAACCTTTCCATCCATTACTTTAGTATGATTTAACTTGCTTGGCGTAGATTTTTTCGCTTTTTTCTATTTGTGAACATCTTATCCTTTGCAATCTCTTTTACCTCTTTTTAACTGAGTAGGACTGTGTCCAAAATAGATCTTCGATATTTTGATTACCTATACTTTTTTTATTGATAAGCGATGCGGCAAATGGATAATTCAAAGCATAAATGATGAGTGCATATACCAGTTTTCTTTTTTTTTTTTTCTCTCTCTCTCTCTCTCTCTCTCTCTCCTCCCTCGCGCTCTCTCTCAAATTCAATTTTTGGGTTCGAGTTGCACGTCGTTCTACATAACCCACTTCAGATTTCATCTTGTGCTATCTCATTGGAGATATTATCATCTTATCAGTACGTCCTTATCTCATTTGGGGACTTCAAACAACCTAAGCTTGTGCACCGTTGTATATCAGTGCTAATGTTAGAGTTGTTGAGTGATAAGAAAGAAGGCACAGATGGGATTTATGCATTGCGAAAATGTTTTGCGTATGTAAAGCGTTTGTATATTATTGATAATTTCATTAAATATGCTCTCTTTTTTTGAAAGTTCCTACATCCTGGCGCGCTCTCTAATTTTCCTGTGAATATTCTTTTTTTTAAAATCAAATATAAATTGTAATTGTGAGCTTGTTGCCTGAAGAGAGCATATAGGTGATATCTGGTCTTAACTCAGAGTTACTTTATATTTTGAATACTTTGAACAGCCGTGATATCATCGATTTCCTCGCTCTTTCTATCGACACCGCTTTAACTCTTCTATCTATCGCGATTCTCAGCCATGCGCATCCAAATGACTCCATATAGATGCCGCAACGGTATTCCCACCCTGTTGGCGGTCTGCAGCTTGATCGCTTAACGTCACGACTCCATATGGATGTCGTAGCGGATCTTTCCATCTCAAAGCTGCTTATTTAAGAATAAAAAATATCATAACACGCTGTCGTATAGATCATATAGACACAATGAAAAAATTGTTTGTGGAAATGAGCGATGCAGAGCGTTTGTTGATGAATACGCATTCTGCAATAATTGTCTGGATAAAATCTCTATTGATTAAAGGAAAATCTTTAAGCCGTCAGGCGTTTTTTTTTTCATTCTTCCATAACAAATAATTTCAATTCCATTGCTTTTTTTGTGAGCAAATTTTTCACTTGCAATTCAGTTCACAATCAGCTGTATTATCAACAAATAATATGCTGCTTACGTTGTGGAATGCGGTGAGGAATTTCGGTTTGCCGATTTTTTTTCAACTATTTAAGTTCAAGTTTTATTTATGCTTCTAAATTTTGAGCTGAAGATTTATGCGAGCGTTGTTAACGCACTAATAGTCATATATTTTCGTATATATATATATATATATATATATATATATATATATATATATATATATATATATATATATATATATATATATATATATATATATATATATATATATATATATATATATATATATATATATATATATATATATATATATTCATAGGAATATGCTTTCAAAAAAATATTTTAAATGATTTAAAAAGAAGAAAAAAGACGTCGAAATTTTTTCTCTGATCGTCTATAGAGGATTGAGATCTTGCCAATTGATTGTATTAGTAGTAATTTTCTTCTTAAGATTTATGATTTTTCTCATAGCGACAATTGATTAATCGTTTTTTTTTTTAAATGAACCTTTGATTTGCGCTTAAACAAACTCTAAACATGTGCTCTATTCAACTCACCATATAATCTCGTCAAAGCGGAAATGATAAATTCGATCATTGCCTATAATATGGTGTAAAAAAAAACTCTTTTTTAAAATTTCTTCATTTGTATTTATATATTTAATTATTGAAAGCATAGATTGAATAATTTAAAAACAAAATTCTTTCTCATATTTTTGCATATATTATTTTCATAAAATGAATGAAAAAAAAATTTTCCACATATTTTCTTAAATGAAATCAATCAATTGAATTAATTTTTTTTTTTTGCTCATGATAAGTGAAATTTTAGAAGGAATTACTCAATGGCCAAAATGCTGATATGCGTATTTGTATAATTTAACCTGTTTTTCGAAGCTAGGGTTAAGCACATGCAAATGGAAAGAGCCTCTTCTGCCGAATAACGAAATTTTTGTAATACATTTGGTATAGTGTAATTGAGTGGTTATAATATGGCCCGCCCCTAGCATTCATAATCAACTGTCGATTCTTTACTTGCTGACAGCCTCAAGTGGATCATACGGCGTCTCTAGCGGTATTGGAACGTAACCGACCAAAAATCTTTCGATGCGTCATACATAGATGCCTTAAGATATGGATCCGACGTAGAAACAGTCTAAATATAGATTGAGTAAGGTAATGTTGATTGTACGAAACAGACATCATTGCTACTCAGTCATATCATCGAATATTTACTTCCACATTGCATTTTTTTTGAGTGGGGGGGGGGGGGTGGGGGGATGGGGATGGGAGGAGCGTTTAGTTTCAACATAGAATGAGCCATCACATATGTATCAGAGCAGTTAAATTTGCATATCTATTTCACGGTTCACCGGCGTAGTTAGTTAATAGTGCAAATTTCTCAACAAAAAATCCCCTTCGTAATTTGAATGTTGTTGTTTTGCCCCTCCGCCGACGAAACAATTTGCATTTCTTTTATTTTGATCCATTAGCCAATCATATAAGCCTTTTTTGAATATTTTCATTTGTGATTGTATTAGAATGTGTTAGCAAAGCTATTCGTATGATTATGATGGTGTTAGAATATGATTCGTATGATTAAAGCCTTTTGTAGTCTCAAAAATCGAATCACATCAGAATATGACCGATTAGATCAAACTGAATGATATTTAGATTTTATTTGTATTCTTATTTCAAAAGTGTTATTTTGTATTGATATTTTGCATTCTTATTTCCGGCACCGCCTTACTGACTTCTTTACCTTAATGAAAGCTCCTAAGGTTGATGTTTGTTTTCACTCTGCGTGCCGAGTGTATGGCTAATAATTTAGAAAAAGCCATCATATATGTGTACCTTAGAAGTTGTTCAAAGCAGCTAAATTTGTATATCGCTCTAAACTATATTATATTTATCATTAGGAATATTATTTGAAATATTCTACTCTATTACAAAAACTTTATTTTATTTTTCCTCTTATATTGCTATCAGATGAGTGGAACATTAATTTTCTCCCTCTACTAGTAGTTGTATCGATCAAATAGAAGGTGAAATTTTCGGCTTCACTTATTGCTATGTTTATTGAAGCGGAAATAGGTGGATAAAGTTTGCTGCGTCGAGATGAATGACTAGTAGCATACAATGAGCTTATCTCAAAAGGAAACGAATTAAAGTAATACTAGCATCATATTGAGTTTTATTTAAATTCTCTAACAAAAGTGCATCGAACTTGAAATGCGTATGTAAAGAACGTCCACTTTCGTGTTTAGCGCAAATATTGATGTGTGGAATAGCTATAACGATGCACATAGATTCTAGTGCCTCATCATCTCTTGCTGTTCATTAATAAAAAAATAGACACTTGAGATTCACTTGAGATGCCCTCTATTGGTTTATTGGCCAGTGCTTCTCGCAATGCTTTAATTCACTCATTTATTGCATATATTTACAGGCGTCTGAATGAGTTTCGTAATAGTGTGGAATTCACCACTATCGATCATGAAGTTTCTGTAAATTCCTTTATATAGTACAAATAGGATAATGTGATAAAAAGAATCATTGCTATCGGAGGAAGGGTAATGGGAGGATTGGAATGAGGGGGATAGAAGGGGTGGATCTTTCTCGAGGTAGACCGTTTTAAGAAAAGGTTGCAACGAAATGTAATCCCGACAGTACCGTTAGAGAATCGTTTCCAAAATGATGAGCCCTCATGTGAGAGCTATCTAATCGAAGAAAAGGGAGAGGATGAGGAAAGCAACAAGACCTAGAAAAAAGCATTAAGAATTGCTTCTCGATGGTTTCTTCACCCGAAAACTATGCCACCATATTATCCTCGTTGTATTTCTAATTCCTAGAGATTGCTAAAACGTTCAGTAATAAATGAAATATTGTGCAATTTTGAACGATTTGCAGTTAAATATTTCTAAGAGCACTATTTCCGCGACAACTTTTCTTTCATAAAGAAATGCGAAAGATGTATGAAAATCGATAAACGAGTAATGACGATTGTTTTTTTCTTGGTGGGAAGGAGAGAGGGGATGAGGTGTTGCTGATATCAACTCAACTGTGGATTTAGTTGTGCAATGCTAGAAAAAAAAACGATTTGATATTATATTAGATCTTTTTTTTGCACGCAAATGTGGAAAATATTTTACTCGGAGAGATAAACATAAGATGCCAATAAATCATCGCCAATAATTTCTTCTTTTTTTTTCTTTTCATTTTTCTCCCTAAATAATAATGAAAAGCAAATTGATAGATATTGAATTTTGAAAAGCGTTTCTATGAGGACTTAAGTCTCTAGCAATTCTTTGCTTCATTATATAAAATAATCGCAAAATTATATACGAGATTTCAAAACGTGGCTAAATTTAATTTGAGTTCTGAACTATGCAAATAGACGCTAAAATATTTTTCATTATTGTTATCCAGAAACCTTGGCAAATTGCCAAATAGCAAAAGCATTATATACAAATATTGAAACATATTCAAACTCTTTCAAATTCTTTATGACGATACGATCTTTGAGAAGGGATTTCACGAACAACGAACACAAATCGTTTTTATCAGCGAATATCATAGAAAATTAGAGCTTTGTCTGAAATGATCAGCTTTCTTTCTCATTTTAAAACGAAAAATATTGATTATCACGTTTTATGTGTGTAAGTAGTAGAAAATCTTGTGGTGACGAATGTGACTGATACATTTAATTGGATAAAAATCTCAAATTTCGTTGAATGTGGCTATTTTTCTCCTCTCGCAATCGGATAGTCATTTTTTAACTTCTCCTATCTTCGTTTGTATTTCAAAGACTTAAAATGGTCGCAGCTGGCAAGGGAGATAGGGAGATGAGAGGGAGAGGGGGGGGGGGGACTGGGAGTATTGCTTCTCTAGTGCTATATTAGCAGTTTTTCTCAAATGTTTGACTATTGTAATTGCACTAAAATTCAATTTGTTTCAAAACAGTTTTCGAATATCAATAAAAAGCTCTTCGGGTCCTTGTTATTTCGTCACCTGTTTAATTGTCTTGAAATTTAACCGTTCTGTTTGCCTATTTTCAAGAATAATCAAGAAGATTTGTGAAACTCGTTTTTTTTCTTTCTATTATAAGCAGAATATGGTTTTAAGCTGTTGTACAAGAAGGTATCTTATACAAAGGAAAGGCTGAAGAACTAGTTACTTCAATAGGCCTATTGATAGTATGAGGGGGTCATTCGTCTATAGTTGCTACGAAAAAAATTAGTGTGAATCGGTGGAACAGTAGCGCATGGTACTTTACAACTTTCTGCTTCTTGTAATCATGTCTAAAGGCGATTGCATCTGTGTTGCAAGCCTAAGGTCATATTTGTTTATTTTCAAATCTTTTTTTTTTCAACGATTGCACCTGACACAAAAAGCAAAAATTCAAAGACCGAACTGCACATAGATTTGCCATTGACGAAGTTCGTAACTGTTTTCAAAGAAATTCATTAATTTTAGTTCATGCATTTAGAAACTTTGTTGATTGATTAGTGCGCCTCGTTGAAATACTACATCATTGATTGATTATATCTGATGGATGATTTCACAACAGAAGCTTGCTGCGGCCACTGGTGCAATCGTTGTGCTAATATGTTTTTTGGCACTAGTGAGTCACCAGTTTACCTTTTTTTGTGGAATTGTCGAATAACACTGTTTATTCCGCACACTGTGGAATTAGGTTACTATAGTGATGTCCACATATGGGGTACCACAAGGTTACTGGTCAACATAGCCGAATAGCCGAAATGAGACATTTTGTGCCGCATTGCCAACTTCTGCAATGCTTTCCGCAGCTTCTACTTCATATGTATCTGTGCGCTATCAGAAACTAAACAGTGTTGTGTTCATTTTGATTTAAGAAGCAATTTACTTTGATCTCTTGAATTTAACTATAATCCGATGGAATTCACGAGTTTCAAATAATTATTCTACTTTATTGAGAGGAAAGGATTTAATTTCAGAAGATTTTCTATGAAATTCAGAATTATATATGATGGATTTTTTCCCAGAATTGTTGCTTATTTTGCATTTTATTTCCGGTCGATAAATTCTCGCCATGGATGAAACCTACTCGATTAGGCATCTATCGCAAATGGGAGCCTCGCATCATTTTCATGTGTTTTTTGCTCAGCTTAAGGTCACATTTTGCAGCGATTTGTAGGTTTGCGCAAATGGAATAGAGCTCAAGCGAGCCGATTCATGCGAAATTTTCAGCTTGAGGACCAAGCTGGTTCTGCATTTTATCATCTTCTATTATGTTGCTCTGCTATGCTCATTAAATTTTCATTAAATTTTCCGCATTTCTGATTGTCCTAAGCTCGAACAATATTAGTGACGAAATATTTGCAACAAATTTTTACCGTTGTAAATGCAACGAGTTTAATTAACGACAGCATAGTCTTTTGCCGCTCAATGCTTGCTCTGGCGAGTCGGCTTCACGGCCACCCTTGCGAAACTGACAAGATTTTAAAATTTGTTGACAATCCTGGCTCCGATCACCGTCCGATTGGGGAATAGCGCAATTGCGTACAAAAACCATATTATGGTAATGCATTTGCAAAACGCATTATTCTGTTTCGATGTCTTTTTTATGGTTTCAACTCAGGCATTGCTGAATTTGCGAAATTCGATTATCGTAACGTAAACTTGCTAGTCGGATGTTGAAATCCTGATCCTGAAGTTATGATCTGTTATGCCTCGGATGGAGTTATATTTACTCAAAATCAGCAGAAGTTTGCGCCGATTTTGCGGCTAATTAAATTTACGTCCGATCGTCAGCCCGAACCTCAAAGAGGGTTCTTTTATAGATGACTACTGCGGACTGCCGGATGAACGCTTTCCCTATACCAGTCTTATTATTCATTTACGATGCGTGGAAGCGTCTGACCTGTGAAATAAAATTGTAAAAGCGCATATCGTGCCAGCTACTCTAGTGTGTTCTGACCAATTTTCGGACAATGGAAAAGTTTGCTAGTTTCCGCCTATGTGTTATCTCCTCGTGTAAAATAAAACTGCACTTATAACACGCGGCTGGGAGCAGTTTGTCGTTGCAAATTGCACCTATCAAAATGTTAAGAAAAGGCAGTCGAGGAACTGCTGCAGATGAGGATTCCATAGGAGAACTGGACCTTGCACAATATTACATGTATGTGTGGTATTCGACATGATCAATCGATATCGAAAGAGCTCATAACACTTTGATATGTTCTAAAGATTTGCGTAGATTCTATACCGTTCAGATGGATTTTCCATTGTTTAGATAACAAATATTTTTTTTGCTCGCATTTTGCACTAGCATTTGTCTCAGATAATATTTCACTGCTTTACTGCAAATATTCTACTATTTTTTGAAGATTTATACAATTGATTGGTCGGACGAGCGAATTTTCTAAGCACTAAACTCTTCAGCTTTTTCTGCCAACTTTTCAGTTTGTTTTCATCAGTATTCTTTGATGAAGCGAATGATCTCTTTTTTAAATGAAAAATGTCTTTATAATTTCTAGGCCAACATTTCGACTTATCCAACTATAACACAAGAATTTTGAGTCCATTTCTCTTATACGTTCGATGCTAAACGAACGGCAAACTATTGCACTTTATGAGAGCGGTGTGGACCATGAAAACCCATCAGGTGTATAATGACTGAGGGGAATACGTTTTAATGAGTGGAACGAGGATAGGATACTGGTATCAAAATCTTTATGATTACGAAGTCTGCTGTTTCATGGCCGATATCGTGATGTAGTGCTTCTTATAAACGATAGTTGCTCATTTGCATAAGTTGTGCGCTCATGAGTTTTGAGACGAAACTCCATGAGTGAACGTATGCTTATTTATTACTTTATCTCACATAATATGCAAATAAATCTCTGTATTAAGCGCTAAATTTCAATGAAGATGCAGATCCCGTACTAAAATGGCCATATGTTTATTTGACTAATAGAATTTTCCCCTGCTCAACTTTTCGGATTGATTTTACGGACTAAATTACGTCCTCTGCTTGTTGAATATAATATTCGTGATTATCCGAGTACAACTCAAGGGTCCCTATCTGAATGGCCGATATAATAAGCCGATAAGATTCGTCGATGCGTAGTAAGATTTAGTGATTGAGAATGCAAAGTTGTTTCATTTCTCTGTGTTAACGGTAATAGAAATATTTGCGCTATTCTTCTCTTAAATATAAAAAAAAAAAAAAAATTGAAACACTTCTCATTAATCGCTTTCATCATTAAAACTGTCAAACCAAACCCGCATCGGGTTCAAAGTGCATAGCGGATCCCACTAATACTAAGTCAAGTTCTTACGCATGAAAAATTTATGTTTCTCATTAATAGTTCATGTTTTTTTTTAAAAGTATTCCTGGTTGTTTATTTTCTATGACGTTTGATGGCGATGGTCAATGACCACTACACATAGCGTTTGCCATATTGTTTGCACTCTTTATCGAAAGAGCGGCACTCATGGGACATAGTTCATCCATCATATTTCAGTTTTTGGGAAGATGTGATTTATGACGACAGTTTTGCGTTGCGTTGTTGTTTGCCACGATAGTTTATGCATGAGCTGCGATTTGGGAGAAAGCTCTACACAACTACGAGCGTAGAAAAGCACATTTAACGCCCTAAGCTTTCATGGTAACTAAGAAGTTATCTAAACAGGCTCACTGGTGGGAATCGGTTCAAAATTGTTGGCAGTTAAGTAAGTGGTCATTCGATTGACATCCTGTTTCTAAAACAATTGACAGCTAGGTGAATGGTCACTAGGTTGACATGGGGAAAAATTTTTTTTGTCTGAATGCTGAATGAGTGACCATTCAAATGAAATTTTATTACTTACGCAAATTTACTTGACGTGGCCGTGAAATAAGCTTACTCAATCGAGCGATAGCTGTTTGCCTACGCACGTCAATTGGCAGCGAAACGCACAGACAAAGACAATTACATCGCATGTTTTAATCATAGGTATTTACGTTATGGATTGTTAAAGTTTACATAGGCGTTTATGCTCGATCTTAACATCAAACTGCAACTTTTAACATGGTATCAGAAGATGTAGATGTTTACCCACTTAGGTTATAGGTAAATAAGGAAAGCAAGTAAAGCTGTATGAATGTCTCCTATTTTAACACAGAGAATGTAATACTTTCTACGACACTTTTATTGCTGAGGACCATTTGAAAAATTATATTTATATAAGCCTGTAAAATCAGCTAATAGAATACATGAGTATTTTGATTTCTAAAGGATAAACTGGATGAAGGCATTTTATTCTGAGTGGCTTAAGCGTAGAGTTATGAAGTTTGTTTTTCTACGTTATCTTTTCAGAACTATTAATCATATCATTGAGATATGTTTGACGTCTGCCCAGATGCTTTTTTCTTGCCACTGATATCATACAGAATAATAAGTTTCACTTTTCTTTTCCTATGAAAATATCAAATTTCTCAAAGCGATGTTTACTGATCATTTCTAGCTTGAGGTTAAAAAAAAAACTATGTTCTCAAGTGGCTTTCTTGCAAGATTAGCCCGATCTAAGGTTTTTGATAAGATAGAATTCTATCATTATTGTTGAGCCGCAAGAGCGTGAACGTCGCGCGAAGTGCGACGTCGAATTATTCCTCCCCGGTCTCCGATTGAACGGTGGCGCGGCTCTTAGAGTCTCATTTAGGTTCGTCTTTTCCATCCACATCCGTTGGTTATCTTGAAGGGGATGTTGTTGCTTAACCGTTGTCGAACTGTGTTGTGGGAGTATTTGAAGTCTCAATCATGTTGTTTTGACTTCGCGGCTGTCACGAATTCGTCGATCGAAAGTTGTTGCTTCGACAACCATATTATCATGACTTCTAAGAGATTATGTTGCAAATACCCACCTGAGCACAGTATCTAATCACTACTACGTTTGAAATTATGTCATTGTAATTTTGGTTTTTCGAAAGCAAAAAGTGGCATATTCGTAAATGAGCTACCATGCATCACGTTATCAAAGTTCGGCTAGTCCGTTTCCTTGTCATTTATTTTTGAAATTCACTATACTTCTTAACCAATTTGAGCTAAAAAAAGGCACCCGAAAGTGGCAGTCAATAACGAGTATTTTTCACATATTTATTCTGTGTTGGGCAATGGAAATAGGCGCTGTTAGATTTCTTCGTGGTTTACTTTATATTACTCATTTATTCTTTATTTTTAAGTATATTAAAATACGGAAAATATTTTATAAATGATATTTGAGAAGTTGTATATTCTATTCGGCATTGAAGGGTGACACATTCCTCGAAAATTTTCGCTCAGAAACTCAACTTTCATCATTCCATGAGAGCTTTTTAATAGCGATATTGTTATTGACCTAATGCATGAGTTTGAGAGGAGTGAAACTTTGCCCCCCCCCCCCCCGTGAATTGTTCGAGATTAATAATTTTCGTCCATCTGAAAAGTCGAAATTCATTACATCAGAAAATTTCAACTTAAATTTGGAATTTTTCCAGATTTTTTAACATTTTAGAGGTTTTGTTATGTTGTTAACGTCACCTTTTATATTTAGATCTTTCGGCAATACAACGTTTCAATTCAAAGATCTTTCTAGCGTTATTTTCGTATCCATATTAACAAAAGTACATGCAACATTCATACCGTCTAATATTCTTCTCCACTTCTTTAATATTTTCGATAACCCGTTGGGTATAGAGTGGACAAGTTATTGAACTGAAACATTGCTTTATTGAGTGTAACACTTCAAATAAACGACTGTAAGCCGTCAATAGAGAGCTCACCTTTCAAAAAAAAAAGACGTATTTGCATGGGTGCCCACATATTTGAAGGAGTGTTTCTCAAAGAAGGGTCTTTTCTCTTCTATCACTTTTGATATAACAATAAGAAAATTACTGAAAAAAACGGGACGATATATTCATACGTGGCACCAATTCACTTGTAGGTATATGTGGTTTACATATTGCAGTGTTTGATACGTTTTCACCCGCCTGTTCTCGTCATTGGTTTTGCGGTAAAAGGATTAAGTCGTAGTTCATGATGATCGATTAAATGCTCATTATATCCTTTGCGTTGCATGCATTTGGTCTATTTTAGTGTCTTTTCATGTCTTACGACAAACCGTGTCCTAGAACAGATGTTGTGTCCGAGGACAAATTTTCTCCTGAGTGACTACTAAGGCCAGATTTGTCTTCCTGTGGCAATAAAGTGGACTCACTTTTGTGAGGGAACAATGAAGTATAAAAGATAGTTTTCAGTAGATGAACTGAAGCGATTGTAAGGGGTGTTGGTTGTTGTAAAGGCAAAGCATATCTAATTAGATCAAATGAATCAAAATTTGCACTTTCCAAAGCGCTCGGGTAAGCATCTTTCTGCCGAAAGTATCTAATGAGGTCAGAATAGTTTCTCAGTTGTTTTTTCCATTCGATCTTCTCGATAAAATTGTTACAGCTTCTATGAACAGTGTTTCCATTTAGAAGAACGACTTGATTACTGCCAGATGGGGACTGCTTCTTAACCTTTGCTCCCATCGCTTTGCCTCTGCCGTGCTCACTCGTTGTTTCTTTTAGTTTGGCGCTAACTGAATTTCCCAGTGATTCCTGCACGCTTTTTTTGATGACATATTTTGATGTTATTCATGCAAATATTTCCAAGAAAATTTCTACGTATTGTTGTCTACGTTCTTATGCGGTATTTGGAAGACTAATATTTGCTTCACTGCTGAGTAGTTCTTTTTCACCGCGACATGTCTAGAAAGCATCTTAAATGTATTGAAGGTAGTGCGTTTGTCTAATGCATTATGTAGATATATCATCTATATGTAGAGAGTTTTAAACTACATAAGGTGATAATATAGATTACATAGAGTGTAGAATTACGTAATGCGTTAGTTGTACGGTTGACACCATGATTATACGGGAAATTGCGTTTTATAGTCTGGAACTCGGCATGTACGGATCCTCGAGAAATCGTTTTCAATCCCGCCTCATGTTTATAGTGACTTTTGCAATAATGCATGATGAGTATAACTATAACTTGTGATTGGAAAGAGGATTAAATCCCATATCGGATGTGTTTCGTTGTGGTTGATTGTTCGTCGGTTAATGTGCAAGAGAATTGTGCATTCCATTCTCTTCGAACGTTCAAGTAATTGGAAGGGAACGTTGATTATGGTCCTTGCCTGTAACAACTGTAAGAGCTAGGAAAAGCGTAGAATATAGGACATTCTTCGTATTTAATAATTTTTATACAACGTGTCAGTAGTCAGAGTTGTGAATGCTTTTATCAAAAAAGTCTTATTGATGCATTTCGCCGCCATGCTGACTCATTTCCGCCATTTCGTCCCGCTGACTTGCCTCGAGGCGTGCAAAACCCTTCGTCAACATCGAGTTCAATATTAAGAGGTTAAAACATCTGTTGGATGCAATTTATGAAAGTGCCAAATCCGAAGTAATTTCATCCGAAACCTGAATTGCAGCAATTTTTTCTCGGTCACTCGGAGCTTTTATAGCAATTGTCAGGAGGGCGAACATGAAAAAATACTACTGTGTCGAATTTCTTTATCATTCAAAATCACATGAGTTGATTTGCAACCATCGTTGTATTTATTTATTTATCCTTATATATTGACACAATAAGTTCCCATTACAATCATAAATTTGCGCAATCCTTCAGTTTCGATGAGATAGTTTTTTCATCATCCTTGATTAGATTTGTTGTGACTTCTACAGTTTCTTTTCCTTCACTGTTTATCACCTGAATCTCTACGTGAGAATTTTAAGTGGAAGAGTTAATCGGTTATTTAACCTTTGTCGTATCCATCAGTATGTTATGTGTTGACCGATCAAATTCGTCATATGTTCAGGCTAAGATATTTGAGAAGGAAAGGAGGTTAAGGTTAAGGTTAAGGTTGATTGTCACAGGTGAACGCGCTAATCACCCCTCTCCCCATCTCCTCTCATTTTTGCAAATTTCTTCAACTGGTTACTTGTGGTTGAAGTTTGCGCGCTTACGGTCTTTCTCGTTATTTTCACTTATGGAATACATTGGGTGAATAACCAGGAGTCACCTTTTCCTCTCTGGGATTCAAGCTTGCGCATTTAAATGCTCATAATGGGCTTGTTAGGCAGCCTACAGACGAGTGTTAGGCAGCCTACAGGGCAGAAAACTGACGTTGAAGCTGTGAGTATTTAATGTTCTTTGCATGAATTTTTTCCAAACTTTTGAAATGTTCAATTGTCTCCAAGGCGTTTTTTTTGCGATGTATTATAAAAGAAGTGCTTAGGATTTAGTTGGCACTTAATGAGGTTGAAAAAAAAGCAAAAAATTTTGCGCCCAAGGGAGTTATATTCGTCACTGCGTTGTTTCAGGATTGAATGTCATAGTTGGATGATTTATGAGTTTCATGCGGCCACTCACATTAACATTATCCTCATCTTCGGTGTACTCATTTTGTAGCAGTCTTTATCTTTTCGTTTATTAAAACCCATCAGCTTATTTTTTTATTGTTTTGCACTTATATTTATTTGCAAATATGGCGTTTAATTCCTAATTTTTATTAACGCTTAGACATTTTCATTGAGCGCTTATTTTCATTATCCTAAGAACGACGATACGTAAAAAAATGCCGCCAAAGCAAATAAAATCTTATTTATTGTATTCTTTTCTTTTCAGCAATAGTTCGAAGATTTTTTGCTTTGAATATCAAAATTTCGTATCACTCAATTAGGAATATATTAATATAATGTGGAAAATGTGCTAGAACAGTTGATACTATTTATGCTTTCTACACTGTATTCATTTCGCCATTGACTTCCACTAATTATTGATAAAGGATGAAATACGCAAAAAATAATACGTTCATATTTTCGTTAATTTAGCTACTCGCTTATATTTCAAACAGAAGATTCGCTTTTTCTACATTTCGGCAGTCAACGATCTAGAATTTGGCACTCGAAATTTCTGCAACACTCTCTTTGAATTTAATGAATCAGTGTGGAACATAAAATATGCTGTAATCATATGAGGTGCATTTTACTCAGGAAATTTCTAGGTTCTGATTTAAGTCGTTTCTCACGTTTACATTTACCGTTGCTTCATTCTTCCTCTAGCGATAGATGAATAAATATCCTTATATATACGCGCACACAAAAAAATATCGCCTGATGCGATTTTTTTGAAAGAAACTTGTAAAAGCGCACAGAGCGTAAAAAGTTAGTTGTAAATTTTCCTCAACGGAATATCCCTTCCCTCCCGTTTTTCCTCATCTTCTTGAATTTTATATTCTAGCGGGAGTGGGGGACTTTGACGATTTCAGGTAACTATCAGCAATAATTCCTCATTGGTGCTCTTTCACAAACGAAGATTACAACCAAAACTGAGAATTCGAAGTGGATTTTAGAAAAATCCAAGTTATACTTGTTTTTGCGCTTTTGTAAGCTCTCTTTACAGAAGCTCATTATAGAACCATCGTTTTTCCTGTGTTTCCACATGTGTATGTGTATGTGTTGTTTTATGAGTACTTGTTTGTTCGATAATTTTATCTCTTAGAAAGATTAAAGTTGACGTTAGAAGATTTGACGAGAAAAACGCGGCGCACTATTGATTATATTTAAATGCGTATATCATATCAGCTATGCTAGCGCTCTTTTTAATTTGCTGTAAATTTATTGATATTCGGGAAGTGGAGAAATGCTTGAAATTTAGGTTATGAAATGACCGCAACGTTATGAAATTGTCTTTTCTGGATGATGTACGTTCTCCTTCCTCCTCCTCCTTCCCCCATCTCCCATTTTCGATATCAGCACATCTTATTCCTTGCTGCTTGAAAAAATGCGAAGTGTCTCAAGTCGTTCGCGAATGTCCTGCTGAATTGTGTCCTGAAGCATTTAAACTCTCAATCTCAGGTCCTGTTAAATTCCTTGTTCACCAGTCTCAGATACTCTTTAGGAAAGTAAGGAATACTTCAAAATCCATTCCCTATAATTGGAGAAAACGTCATATTCCAAGGCATAATTCATACGAAAGTGCTAGTGCCATAAGTGGTATTATAGTGTTGAGAAATTATAATGCCTCAGTATACGTGATATCAGTGATGCGTCTTTCGTGAAACTCTCCCGCCAATCTTATTTCAATTATTTCCGGTTATTAAGCCTAAGCGATTGCTAAGGTCGCAAATCAAATCATTTCGC
Organism: Ascaris suum; assembly: GCA_013433145.1. NCBI lineage: Eukaryota > Metazoa > Nematoda > Chromadorea > Rhabditida > Ascarididae > Ascaris > Ascaris suum. The sequence continues at coordinate 101,110 of JACCHR010000041.1, forward strand.
TTACCCGTATTCGCGGGACATTGAATTTAACACAAAAATTCGATAATATCATTCAGAGAGCTTCGAAACTCAGCAGATTTATTTCGACATCATCCGGTTGAATTGATATTTATTTATTCCATTGATCTCGACTTTTAGCTAATATTAAGATAGCTAGAGATATAAACGCGATATTATTTTGCTACAGTCTCATGTTTTCTTTAAAAGAATAACGCCGTTGACGAATATTCGTTATAACGAGTAGGCGAAAAAATATTCCTACCAATGAGCCTTCTTGTGGAACTTAACGATATTTTGAGAGTTTATTTTAGAATCGTTGGGGAAAGAAAGCATCGAGGAGTTTCCAAAAAAAAATAAAAATCCCACTGCAAAATGCATGCATAAGCAGAATTACTCCTTAGTAAGATTGTTCCTCGAGCCTATGCACAAGAGATTGCCTTTTTCATACACTTATATTGTTTTTTTAGCGCTAAGATGGTATTCAGCATGTGTTTTCTACCTCCATAACAATATGATGTTGGATCCGTTTTTTCTTTATGTCACTATACTGAATGCGCCAATTTCCCATAGGTATCGTTGAAATCTTTACACTTGAAAGCATTAGATCTTTACAATAGTTATTCAACAATTATCAATGAAAGGTTTGAGCATTTCGGCTACATGATTGATGTGAAAATGTGGTGAGTATCTATTGAAATGATTATTGGATGTGTTGGAAGCTAATACAGCATGATAAACACTCAACAAACAAAATGGCATGCCTTTTGCGATTAAAACGTTACAGTGGTTTTCAGTACCTCTCGAGAGTGTAGGGCAAAAAATAAAAGACAGAAGTAAAGCGCCATGCGAAACACAGATTCAGATTGACGAGTAGAAAGCTAACAAAGTGCTACGATCTATAATTTCTATAGCATAATGATGCGTCAGATTTAGTTATGAGCATTGATTAAATCGTGCGTATAAATTATATTTTTTGTGATGCTTCGAAGAGTAGTTAATAGAGTAGCTCTTCATAGTTTTTTCAATGTACTCTTCAACTGACGAAACGAATATCTGACAAAAAGAGGAGGAAAACGAAAAAAAAGCGAGTTTAGCTGAAGCATTTTTCACAACTCAATTCAAAACGACTAGAATTTTGCATCATTTCGGTTTTTTTTTTTGAAAGTTTTCTACTTTTACTTGTTCGAAATCTTGCATAATTTCAATTTTTTTTTTGAATCGGCGGATTGGTTTTAAAATCAGGCCGCTATTTATTTCATAATGCATGATGCTTCTAACTTTGCACCTATTAAATAGTGCGGGTGGCACTGAAAAGCTGCATGCAAGAAACTTCAACAAATTCGATATTTTTGCATCAGCGAATTACGACGCCCCATTCCAAGGGGACGAATTCTCTTCGCATCCAAGATAGCTGACATTTGTGGATGACAGAAGGGGAGCGAATGCGGAACTGATTTCTTGCCCACTAGGTTGCTGATTTATCAAAAGGCGATGCTCCATTCCTGTTTGAACCCTATTTAAATCCATCCCACACTCATGTAAATCATACTCATTATTCAGAGTATATATAAATTTATTTAATCTCGGAGAAAGCAATTATATACTTCCGCTTGTGTAGTCTGCCATTGCGAATGTGTACGCATTAACATACTGCGTTGTGTGTAATATTAGAAAAAGAGCGCTTTCAAGGTATCTTGCAGTAATGAGGGTCGACGCAATATCTGCGGAACTGATTACCCTCTTCCGCTAATAATGACACTGTAATGGGCGGTGCTTGTATGGTCTTTGTGGTGATTCCCAAGTCCAACGGTTATGTATCAATTTCTACTACGATCAGCCTCTTCGTTATTCATTTCGCAGTCATTGTCCTACATGCAAATCGATACACAACCCGGTGGAAATAGTCTAGTAGATGGTTGGATTCCGATTCTCGTCTTCTATTACAGTCATCGATTTCTAGAACAACTGAAAACGAAACTACACAAAATGGCGGTATCTCAAGGATGCAACGACGGTATTTTATTATAATCGATGTTATTCTTATTCTTATGTTTTGTTTTCCACCTCGATTTGTTTCATAAGCGCATTATTGGTTTTACGAATTTCATCATCTCAATCCTCTCTTAAAGTCAAAATGCACTTGATTCTTGCAGCTTATTTGTTTATGCCCAACTGAAGTGGTGAAATTTACTACATGCGGAAGGAAGTAGGTTCACAAAATCTTGCTCATTTTTATGGAAGCAGTTTGGTTCTTTGAGAAGAAACGTATGTAGTTGAGGACATTGCTGAAACGATATCGATGATCCACGATCCCAAAAAGAAGTTGTGAACCGTATTATGGAGATCAACGGAAGTAGCGTAGAATTTAAGCAAATGCATCATGAACGATAGCATCTATGGACAATATTCTGAGAAGTAATCTCGCTGATGTTGCAAAAAAACTGAGAGTGGAAAGGAGGGAGGGGATGGAGGGGGAACGGTGGGGAGCAGTTGACCTCAGCACCACGAAAAATACTCACTTCCACATGAATCCAGCTTCTAAAATATTTAGCGCAAACTTTAGAATATCGCTGAAGCTGCAGTTTTCAAAGCTTTACGTTCTCGTGTTATATTGTTAAAATGCGATTTTATTTTATTTTATTCTCAACAGAGAATAGCAATATTTAAAAGTTTCCGTCACTAAAAATTTCACAATTTAGAAATGAATGACTGCCCTAAAAAATAGCAGAAAACAAACGACGAACTTATGGAGAGAAAAATAATCGTTGGAAGAATTTTGCAGAAATAATCCTAAAATCTCATAAAAATATGGAAAAAATTGAAGTGGAAAATATCGCAATATATTGAAAATAAAAAAATGACGACATTATTTTATCAATATTTAGAGCATATTCTTGGCTTATTGCATTCCTAAGAGATCAAAAAGTACAATACAAGTTTTTATATTCTACTAGTATTTTTATTTGTAATTTGATGATGTATGATTGGTGAAAAATTTTATTTGCTACTCAGTGTTGTGTGCATCTGCTTATGAATGTACTTTTTAGGGCGGAACTAGCGTTGTTGATGAACCGATTTTATATGGGGAGGAAACGGGAGGGACGGAAGCATTTACACGGATTAATGCCCTTTAATGAGCGATTGCGATATCAGCCGTAATCGAGTTGATGCACCCCCTAGAGGCATCAATATTCACGCGAATGAAAGTGTTATATAGCGGCGCAAAAATACGAACGCATAAGAGTGCAAATGCCATCACAAAATTTGTGCCTAGTAATCCATGAACTATCAAACGAGATAGGCATAAAACGGGTTACTTTCGGCCATGAATAATTCTAATCATATCCTCTTTACACTATGCGATCAGGTTGATGGAACAGGCTTATAACCACAAGAGACGTTCTATTTCAAGGTATTTGGCTGGTATTTTGCATAGATGGCTTTTAGGATAAAGAGAGGGTAGAAAGAAATAGGAATGAGAGGGAACGATAAAAGAGCGCTGACTGTAATATGAAATTGGATTTGAAAAAAAAAATAATGCATGAAATTTGCATAAAGCAAAAACATTGGAGTTTTTTAAAATTTGTGTTTTCGAAAATTTAGCATTATTTCAGAATTATTTCATCGTTTCCTATGATAGTACGTATAAAATTGTTTATGATTAGGGGTCACATGTATGAACTCAATTTATTCAAATGTTTCTTTGAGCCTCGAATGAGAAGATTGCGTTCAGCATTAGCATTTTAGTATCTATGAAAAAGCATTTGCATTTCCATGTCTACAAGAGATATTTCTAGAAGAAATACGTTAGAAGTGTTAATTATGATGAATTCTCGCAATTTTCATAGGCTTTTTTGTTTTTCAAATTGCATTCTGCGTAAATGCAGAAATGAGGCCATTTATGGCATACTCTTCTCTTCATTCTTGCAGAAATAATGAGGCGATGAACACGTCTCAAGTCGATCTCATTTCATATTTAAATCAAACACCGATTAATTAATTTATTTTCTGGTGGAATTTCCGGCTTTGAGAGCTTCTGATCTCTATTTAGAGTGATCTTAAAAATCGCCAATATTTCTGTCGATTCCTTTTGTCTACCTGCAATTAGTGGCACTCTTGCATAGAACGATGGCACCCCGGTTGCGAACCGCGAACGCAGCTAAGCTCGTGCACAACACTGCGCACGCACAACTACGGTACTCTGCACTCTGCAGGCGTATACTGACCCCATACAGGAATTCGAAAAGCTGTAACCGGAATGTCAAATAATATCTCCGTGCAAATTCTCAACTCAGTTGAGGTGAGGGAAGTGCGCTTGTTGGATGCCGATCATTGCAGAGAGAGCGACGCGTCATCCAGCAAGTGCGCTTCCCCCACCTCAATTGAGCTGAAATTTTGCACGGGGAGGTTATTCTGTTACAGGTTTTCGAATTCCTGTGATGGGAGATAGTATTCGACTGCAGTGCAGGGCACGGCAGTAGTGCGTACACATTATTGTGCACGTGCTCAGCTGTGTTCGGGGTTCGCAACCGGGTGCCATCGTTCTATTGAATAAGTCTATAGCATCATCGTTAATTTAATGACAGTTAGAAAAGCGACCCACCTCAACTAACCAAGCACTTTAGCAATGAATCAAGTCGATGAAATAGATTTCTTTTTTTTGGTTGCAAATTTTAGTTCAATTTTTGTGAGAGCTTGAAACTCCGAACTGCCGCTATAAGGAGTTCAAAATTTTCTGCTCATTGAATCGATTGTCAGAGGTTTCATTTTCAAAATTCGCGTTAATCGTTATTATGATTAAATGGCCTCATCTCTATGCGTCTCGATTTGTCATTTGTCTAATATTAGGTTTGAAGGCGTTTTCTTTTGACATTTTTTCGCAAACAATCTTGTTATAAATTTAAAGATATATTAGGAGAATTTTACGACGAAGCATTTAGGATGAACAGAAATGAGAAAAAAATTTGTGGAGGATAAATTGCAAATGGCATAAATTGTAGATTTAACACCTTTATGAGGGTGACAACAGTTATAAAGAAAATACGATGGAGAATCAATTGCAAGGGTGCTATGCATTTTAAAAGAAACTAATATCATTTTGCATTCTGGAAGAGTTGTCCATCTGATGATGTAACAGAAATTTTCCCGTATTTAACTGTGAAAGATGATCGCATCATCGTTCTTCCTTCTATCTATGTGATACTGAAAAACTTATATTATTTTTCCATCTTTTCTTTTCCCACTTTTCCCACTATATTACTTTCTTTTCCATCTTTTTCCACAATATTTCTTTTCTCATTTCCATCTTTTCCCACTTTTCCAACTCATCTCCCTTCTCTTCCATCCCACACGTTGACATCTCATACGTGTTTAATACTGCAATAATTATAGAAACGAAGAAAACTCGAGGTAATCGTTGATTTAATAGCAAATACACCGCCACAACTTCATGTCGAATGCATATTTGCTCAAATCTCTAAATTCATCTCTATTTAGGGCACTGATAATACTATCCATCAATGTAACTCAAGCAGTCATGTCAGCTGTCATTCAAACAGGGGTGATTATAAAAATTCGCATAAAGAATCTACGAAAAAAAAGTCTACGTTTTCTTTCCCTCATAAATGCAGATATTGATTATCACTCAACCGAATATCTTATGTTCCACTTCTGGTTAGAAGCATATTTCAAAAGAAATATCAGAAGAAATTTAGTTTTGGGCAAAGAAAAATTTTCCTTAGACGGAGCTTTTCAATGTGCAATCCGTCGATTCCACTTTTAGTTTGAAAGTGCTTTATATATATGTATTGTTTTATATATATTGTTAAATTTAAAGTATTTTATATAATTGTTTTATAAAAGTATTTATATTTATAATTATATATATATATATATATATATATATATATATATATATATATATATAATATATATATATATATTTTTTATCGGTTGCTCATTATGTATACCCCGTGGCATCATTTTATTTAGAAATATCCAATTTATGCGTTTTATCTGCAATTACACCATATCTATATTTGAAACCGATTCCCACAACTCGTTTATTGCTAGCGCCTTATTGATTAGATGTATTCCCCCCCCCCCTTCCCCTACCCGTCCACCCGTTGCTTCATTGAAATAAAAACCGCTGATAAAAATCTTAAAAAATTATTGAAATATATTAATCTATTAGTAATATTGGAGCAGTAAACAAGTATATATATTTCAGGGTGGTCGATGTGAGCGACCATAAAACGTGTGCATTGCTCATGACGAAAATCAAGGAAGCACACAGAAATCAATCACCGTCGTAAGTTCTTTTTCATTCCTCAGAAAACACCTTTCTCGTTTATAAGATGTACTTGATACGATAGTAGTAGAAATGTGTTTCGGCATATATTAGCAGTTTTCTGCTTTTCTTATTAGCGACTATCCAACTTGAAGTTTTTTTTTTAATTTCAACTTGTGGATCGTTGTCCGAAATGCTTGAGCATGGCAGAAAGGTTTTTTTCTCTTGTTGAAGCGTATTAATGCTGCATTGAAGCGTGTTCTTTGCGGTGTCAATCCTCTCTGATTTGCAATTATAACTTCAGAAAATTTACAGTCTTCATGAAAGCATTTTTCTGTTTTAGTTTACCGGTCCTTGCAATGTCACTGTTTTGATAGTTCAGGTATTCGATAGTTCAAAATGCAATGCCATTTTGATAGTCTTTGCAATGCCATTGATAGTGCAATGCCATTGTTCTGATAGTGAAATTTCTCACATTGTCAATCCAATTATAACTCCAGTCAAAAGCATTTGCCGATCCAAGTTTTGGTTTGCCGTCATTTATTGATTGACTAATTGATTAAGGATCAATAAGAATTAATTAAGAAGTTAAGGATTAATTAAGGAATTAAGGAATCAATAATTAAGAGTTAATTAAGAAAAAGAATCAAAAAGAATTGAGAACAAAAGGTTTCAGATATATTAAATAGAATAGAATAGAATAGAATTTGAATTAACATATGATTTTTTATGTTCACTGATTGATTATTTCATCTTATTCTCATATGTTCAATGTTTATTTATTTCTACTTTATTCTACGGTTGGATTTGCTTCGAAGCGATATCGTGTTATCGATGTCATTAAGTTTTATTGTAATCGCGGTTATTCGTTTATGCGATTGAAATCAATTCGAATTCCCTATATATATTGCGATCAGCTTCATATTTTTAAATATTGCTATTCTGACTAGCCGATCTATAAATCTTCAGCTGCCGCATCTTTTATAGCGCACCTGTATGATAATGATTGCTGCAGAAATTAATTTCTCTGCCTTCAGAAGCATTTGTTAAGCGATGGAAATGCGGCTAGCATTTACTTGCAATTTATTCAAGTGAAAACTCGGAGTCATTTCGATTTCGTGCGCCTTGTTGAATCAATTGACGCAGTTAGATTGAATGCTTATAACGTTTCAATTATATGCATAAAAGATGGTACCTAGATTATGCACTTTATTTTAGATTATAAGGTATGGCATATCGCTCTCTTGAGTGCCTCAGTCTTTTACTGTCGTAGGGGTGGATTACTTTTATTACCGTACAATATTGGCTGCACATTAAATTATTTCGGTAACTGCAGCCTGATGCTCTTGTTTTTTTTTTTTTTGATTTCTTATACACCCTATCATGCTTCCGTTTATAAATATTTGCGAATGCATCTTTATGCCGGCCATATGCATCATATTTTAGTTGTGCTTTATGCGACCGTCTCTACCGTATCTGACGCGGCCGAAATTAACGTTCAACAACGCAGGGACTTTAGAATTTTCATTAATATATTTAATCAGCAATAATTTTCATCACTATATTTGTGTATATTTATGCTCAATGTGTATATAACTATTGCAAGTTTTAAAACATTGCATTAGGGATTTTTCGATATTGTGAGCGCCATTTGATGCCGTTTTATCTATGACGGCTTAGTTTAGATCGCTTCTGTTTTTGCGCTAAAGCTGAATATATGTGACAGTGATGGGAGGTGCGTTTTGCCCTTTCGTGACTATGTTCAAAATTAATGCCGGTAACGTATGCTATATGAGCACGCAACCTTTCTCCTGTTCAATTTTTTTTTCTCGTTCGTTCTTTCTTTCTTTCTTTTATTCTTTCATTTGCAATGTGCTCTTTAATAAAATATGCAATTTTACCGCATAAATTCACTGAAGTTTTTTTTATAAAATACGCTTTAAGTGAACAATATGCAAAGTGAACTCATAGATTTCTTCGATTCTTTGTGGTCTTACTACTAGATGGCGTAAGTCTGTGCAAAAAAAAAAAAATCTTGGAGTTGATTATGTTCTTTGTCACAATTATAGCGCTAATTTCATCTCATATTTGCTCGCTAAAGAATATGAAATCTTAACGTCGTTTTTTTTTTCTTTTTTCCTCTTTGACGATATAAATTGATATCATTTAAGCTAAATATGTTATAAAATTTAATTGATACTTAAATGCTTAGATCGTTGATTTCTTTCAAGAATTTTTCTACTCAAAGATGACTTTAAATTCGTATCAATGATGCATTGGGATGTTCCACACTTACAGATGAAAAGTTGGAAAAATATTACGGCTATAAGTGAAAATTTTCTTCAATAGTATTCTATGCTCATAGGTATGGAAATTATGCAAATTTTTATCATTTGCAATTATAAACAAGAGTTTTTTTTTTCTTTTTCTTGAAAGATGCTATTAGTATTTTCTATTTTTGGTTGGATTTTTTTTCATAATAACGTAACACATATTAAAGCATTTAGCGCTTATTTCGAAAATTTACAACACTTCTTTATCTCAAAAGATTTCACTCTTAGCAATGCTTATAAAAATAAACGAATATTAAAATATGATTGTTGATATTTTATTTGATATTAATATAATTTGATGAAATTTTCTTCTTTTTTTGGTGAAATTGCCATCAAATTTTTATTGAATTTTTCGCAATATTCATCGAAAAAGAAAAATAAATTTAATAGATATTTTCTTTCATTTAGTAAATTGTTTATCGCTAATTTTAATGAGTTGAAGGAGAAATTTCTTGGGGTTTTTTTTTGTGCTCGTAATATTCAATCGATTCAAGTTTTGAGAGAGAGAGAGAGAGAGAGAGAGAGAGAGAGAAAGAGAAAATAGCCGTCTCCAACTTGTACTATAGTTATACTTTTGTTACAATATATTTGCTTTAATATTTATTCAAAGTCGATGAAACTTGATCGTTGATTTTGTTTTAATGACAGTAAATGAGATAGAGTGGAGAATTAAGAATTATATTAGATATACCACTTTCTGTATTGATTATATGTATGCTATAAGGTTAAAGATAGTGTTCCATTACTTCGTTGAAATATAAGTAATTCAAGAAAAGCATTTCAGCGCATTAGGTCTATTGAAAATAATACCTAGCGATGTGTAGTAATAATAACTAATAAATACTTTCGAAAGTTTAGAGGTAATTAATGCATTATTAAGTGGATTAACTTTGTGCAAGCTTACCTGAATTTTATAGACTTCTTTTCAATCTCATCTAATGAAAGAAATATGAATCATACTCGCTTTTTAACAACGATAAATTATATTGTAAATTATTAGAGTGTAGAAAATTTTGAATGCAGTAATGGCAAAAACTTGAAGGGGAATGAAATCAACGTTTAGTTTCTATGAACTTCCTCTTGTTCATTGATAGCTAACA
>JACCHR010000042.1:17500-102500 GCA_013433145.1 Ascaris suum
AAAAAAAAAAAAAAAAAAAAAAAAAAAAAAAAAAAAAAAAAAAAAAAAAAAAAAAAAAAAAAAAAAAAAAAAAAAAAAAAAAAAAAAAAAAAAAAAAAAAAAAAAAAAAAAAAAAAAAAAAAAAAAAAAAAAAAAAAAAAAAAAAAAAAAAAAAAAAAAAAAAAAAAAAAAAAAAAAAAAAAAAAAAAAAAAAAAAAAAAAAAAAAAAAAAAAAAAAAAAAAAAAAAAAAAAAAAAAAAAAAAAAAAAAAAAAAAAAAAAAAAAAAAAAAAAAAAAAAAAAAAAAAAAAAAAAAAAAAAAAAAAAAAAAAAAAAAAAAAAAAAAAAAAAAAAAAAAAAAAAAAAAAAAAAAAAAAAAAAAAAAAAAAAAAAAAAAAAAAAAAAAAAAAAAAAAAAAAAAAAAAAAAAAAAAAAAAAAAAAAAAAAAAAAAAAAAAAAAAAAAAAAAAAAAAAAAAAAAAAAAAAAAAAAAAAAAAAAAAAAAAAAAAAAAAAAAAAAAAAAAAAAAAAAAAAAAAAAAAAAAAAAAAAAAAAAAAAAAAAAAAAAAAAAAAAAAAAAAAAAAAAAAAAAAAAAAAAAAAAAAAAAAAAAAAAAAAAAAAAAAAAAAAAAAAAAAAAAAAAAAAAAAAAAAAAAAAAAAAAAAAAAAAAAAAAAAAAAAAAAAAAAAAAAAAAAAAAAAAAAAAAAAAAAAAAAAAAAAAAAAAAAAAAAAAAAAAAAAAAAAAAAAAAAAAAAAAAAAAAAAAAAAAAAAAAAAAAAAAAAAAAAAAAAAAAAAAAAAAAAAAAAAAAAAAAAAAAAAAAAAAAAAAAAAAAAAAAAAAAAAAAAAAAAAAAAAAAAAAAAAAAAAAAAAAAAAAAAAAAAAAAAAAAAAAAAAAAAAAATAAAAAAAAAAAAAAAAAAAAAAAAAAAAAAAAAAAAAAAAAAAAAAAAAAAAAAAAAAAAAAAAAAAAAAAAAAAAAAAAAAAAAAAAAAAAAAAAAAAAAAAAAAAAAAAAAAAAAAAAAAAAAAAAAAAAAAAAAAAAAAAAAAAAAAAAAAAAAAAAAAAAAAAAAAAAAAAAAAAAAAAAAAAAAAAAAAAAAAAAAAAAAAAAAAAAAAAAAAAAAAAAAAAAAAAAAAAAAAAAAAAAAAAAAATAAAAAAAAAAAAAAAAAAAAAAAAAAAAAAAAAAAAAAAAAAAAAAAAAAAAAAAAAAAAAAAAAAAAAAAAAAAAAAAAAAAAAAAAAAAAAAAAAAAAAAAAAAAAAAAAAAAAAAAAAAAAAAAAAAAAAAAAAAAAAAAAAAAAAAAAAAAAAATAAAAAAAAAAAAAAAAAAAAAAAAAAAAAAAAAAAAAAAAAAAAAAAAAAAAAAAAAAAAAAAAAAAAAAAAAAAAAAAAAAAAAAAAAAAAAAAAAAAAAAAAAAAAAAAAAAAAAAAAAAAAAAAAAAAAAAAAAAAAAAAAAAAAAAAAAAAAAAAAAAAAAAAAAAAAAAAAAAAAAAAAAAAAAAAAAAAAAAAAAAAAAAAAAAAAAAAAAAAAAAAAAAAAAAAAAAAAAAAAAAAAAAAAAAAAAAAAAAAAAAAAAAAAAAAAAAAAAAAAAAAAAAAAAAAAAAAAAAAAAAAAAAAAAAAAAAAAAAAAAAAAAAAAAAAAAAAAAAAAAAAAAAAAAAAAAAAAAAAAAAAAAAAAAAAAAAAAAAAAAAAAAAAAAAAAAAAAAAAAAAAAAAAAAAAAAAAAAAAAAAAAAAAAAAAAAAAAAAAAAAAAAAAAAAAAAAAAAAAAAAAAAAAAAAAAAAAAAAAAAAAAAAAAAAAAAAAAAAAAAAAAAAAAAAAAAAAAAAAAAAAAAAAAAAAAAAAAAAAAAAAAAAAAAAAAAAAAAAAAAAAAAAAAAAAAAAAAAAAAAAAAAAAAAAAAAAAAAAAAAAAAAAAAAAAAAAAAAAAAAAAAAAAAAAAAAAAAAAAAAAAAAAAAAAAAAAAAAAAAAAAAAAAAAAAAAAAAAAAAAAAAAAAAAAAAAAAAAAAAAAAAAAAAAAAAAAAAAAAAAAAAAAAAAAAAAAAAAAAAAAAAAAAAAAAAAAAAAAAAAAAAAAAAAAAAAAAAAAAAAAAAAAAAAAAAAAAAAAAAAAAAAAAAAAAAAAAAAAAAAAAAAAAAAAAAAAAAAAAAAAAAAAAAAAAAAAAAAAAAAAAAAAAAAAAAAAAAAAAAAAAAAAAAAAAAAAAAAAAAAAAAAAAAAAAAAAAAAAAAAAAAAAAAAAAAAAAAAAAAAAAAAAAAAAAAAAAAAAAAAAAAAAAAAAAAAAAAAAAAAAAAAAAAAAAAAAAAAAAAAAAAAAAAAAAAAAAAAAAAAAAAAAAAAAAAAAAAAAAAAAAAAAAAAAAAAAAAAAAAAAAAAAAAAAAAAAAAAAAAAAAAAAAAAAAAAAAAAAAAAAAAAAAAAAAAAAAAAAAAAAAAAAAAAAAAAAAAAAAAAAAAAAAAAAAAAAAAAAAAAAAAAAAAAAAAAAAAAAAAAAAAAAAAAAAAAAAAAAAAAAAAAAAAAAAAAAAAAAAAAAAAAAAAAAAAAAAAAAAAAAAAAAAAAAAAAAAAAAAAAAAAAAAAAAAAAAAAAAAAAAAAAAAAAAAAAAAAAAAAAAAAAAAAAAAAAAAAAAAAAAAAAAAAAAAAAAAAAAAAAAAAAAAAAAAAAAAAAAAAAAAAAAAAAAAAAAAAAAAAAAAAAAAAAAAAAAAAAAAAAAAAAAAAAAAAAAAAAAAAAAAAAAAAAAAAAAAAAAAAAAAAAAAAAAAAAAAAAAAAAAAAAAAAAAAAAAAAAAAAAAAAAAAAAAAAAAAAAAAAAAAAAAAAAAAAAAAAAAAAAAAAAAAAAAAAAAAAAAAAAAAAAAAAAAAAAAAAAAAAAAAAAAAAAAAAAAAAAAAAAAAAAAAAAAAAAAAAAAAAAAAAAAAAAAAAAAAAAAAAAAAAAAAAAAAAAAAAAAAAAAAAAAAAAAAAAAAAAAAAAAAAAAAAAAAAAAAAAAAAAAAAAAAAAAAAAAAAAAAAAAAAAAAAAAAAAAAAAAAAAAAAAAAAAAAAAAAAAAAAAAAAAAAAAAAAAAAAAAAAAAAAAAAAAAAAAAAAAAAAAAAAAAAAAAAAAAAAAAAAAAAAAAAAAAAAAAAAAAAAAAAAAAAAAAAAAAAAAAAAAAAAAAAAAAAAAAAAAAAAAAAAAAAAAAAAAAAAAAAAAAAAAAAAAAAAAAAAAAAAAAAAAAAAAAAAAAAAAAAAAAAAAAAAAAAAAAAAAAAAAAAAAAAAAAAAAAAAAAAAAAAAAAAAAAAAAAAAAAAAAAAAAAAAAAAAAAAAAAAAAAAAAAAAAAAAAAAAAAAAAAAAAAAAAAAAAAAAAAAAAAAAAAAAAAAAAAAAAAAAAAAAAAAAAAAAAAAAAAAAAAAAAAAAAAAAAAAAAAAAAAAAAAAAAAAAAAAAAAAAAAAAAAAAAAAAAAAAAAAAAAAAAAAAAAAAAAAAAAAAAAAAAAAAAAAAAAAAAAAAAAAAAAAAAAAAAAAAAAAAAAAAAAAAAAAAAAAAAAAAAAAAAAAAAAAAAAAAAAAAAAAAAAAAAAAAAAAAAAAAAAAAAAAAAAAAAAAAAAAAAAAAAAAAAAAAAAAAAAAAAAAAAAAAAAAAAAAAAAAAAAAAAAAAAAAAAAAAAAAAAAAAAAAAAAAAAAAAAAAAAAAAAAAAAAAAAAAAAAAAAAAAAAAAAAAAAAAAAAAAAAAAAAAAAAAAAAAAAAAAAAAAAAAAAAAAAAAAAAAAAAAAAAAAAAAAAAAAAAAAAAAAAAAAAAAAAAAAAAAAAAAAAAAAAAAAAAAAAAAAAAAAAAAAAAAAAAAAAAAAAAAAAAAAAAAAAAAAAAAAAAAAAAAAAAAAAAAAAAAAAAAAAAAAAAAAAAAAAAAAAAAAAAAAAAAAAAAAAAAAAAAAAAAAAAAAAAAAAAAAAAAAAAAAAAAAAAAAAAAAAAAAAAAAAAAAAAAAAAAAAAAAAAAAAAAAAAAAAAAAAAAAAAAAAAAAAAAAAAAAAAAAAAAAAAAAAAAAAAAAAAAAAAAAAAAAAAAAAAAAAAAAAAAAAAAAAAAAAAAAAAAAAAAAAAAAAAAAAAAAAAAAAAAAAAAAAAAAAAAAAAAAAAAAAAAAAAAAAAAAAAAAAAAAAAAAAAAAAAAAAAAAAAAAAAAAAAAAAAAAAAAAAAAAAAAAAAAAAAAAAAAAAAAAAAAAAAAAAAAAAAAAAAAAAAAAAAAAAAAAAAAAAAAAAAAAAAAAAAAAAAAAAAAAAAAAAAAAAAAAAAAAAAAAAAAAAAAAAAAAAAAAAAAAAAAAAAAAAAAAAAAAAAAAAAAAAAAAAAAAAAAAAAAAAAAAAAAAAAAAAAAAAAAAAAAAAAAAAAAAAAAAAAAAAAAAAAAAAAAAAAAAAAAAAAAAAAAAAAAAAAAAAAAAAAAAAAAAAAAAAAAAAAAAAAAAAAAAAAAAAAAAAAAAAAAAAAAAAAAAAAAAAAAAAAAAAAAAAAAAAAAAAAAAAAAAAAAAAAAAAAAAAAAAAAAAAAAAAAAAAAAAAAAAAAAAAAAAAAAAAAAAAAAAAAAAAAAAAAAAAAAAAAAAAAAAAAAAAAAAAAAAAAAAAAAAAAAAAAAAAAAAAAAAAAAAAAAAAAAAAAAAAAAAAAAAAAAAAAAAAAAAAAAAAAAAAAAAAAAAAAAAAAAAAAAAAAAAAAAAAAAAAAAAAAAAAAAAAAAAAAAAAAAAAAAAAAAAAAAAAAAAAAAAAAAAAAAAAAAAAAAAAAAAAAAAAAAAAAAAAAAAAAAAAAAAAAAAAAAAAAAAAAAAAAAAAAAAAAAAAAAAAAAAAAAAAAAAAAAAAAAAAAAAAAAAAAAAAAAAAAAAAAAAAAAAAAAAAAAAAAAAAAAAAAAAAAAAAAAAAAAAAAAAAAAAAAAAAAAAAAAAAAAAAAAAAAAAAAAAAAAAAAAAAAAAAAAAAAAAAAAAAAAAAAAAAAAAAAAAAAAAAAAAAAAAAAAAAAAAAAAAAAAAAAAAAAAAAAAAAAAAAAAAAAAAAAAAAAAAAAAAAAAAAAAAAAAAAAAAAAAAAAAAAAAAAAAAAAAAAAAAAAAAAAAAAAAAAAAAAAAAAAAAAAAAAAAAAAAAAAAAAAAAAAAAAAAAAAAAAAAAAAAAAAAAAAAAAAAAAAAAAAAAAAAAAAAAAAAAAAAAAAAAAAAAAAAAAAAAAAAAAAAAAAAAAAAAAAAAAAAAAAAAAAAAAAAAAAAAAAAAAAAAAAAAAAAAAAAAAAAAAAAAAAAAAAAAAAAAAAAAAAAAAAAAAAAAAAAAAAAAAAAAAAAAAAAAAAAAAAAAAAAAAAAAAAAAAAAAAAAAAAAAAAAAAAAAAAAAAAAAAAAAAAAAAAAAAAAAAAAAAAAAAAAAAAAAAAAAAAAAAAAAAAAAAAAAAAAAAAAAAAAAAAAAAAAAAAAAAAAAAAAAAAAAAAAAAAAAAAAAAAAAAAAAAAAAAAAAAAAAAAAAAAAAAAAAAAAAAAAAAAAAAAAAAAAAAAAAAAAAAAAAAAAAAAAAAAAAAAAAAAAAAAAAAAAAAAAAAAAAAAAAAAAAAAAAAAAAAAAAAAAAAAAAAAAAAAAAAAAAAAAAAAAAAAAAAAAAAAAAAAAAAAAAAAAAAAAAAAAAAAAAAAAAAAAAAAAAAAAAAAAAAAAAAAAAAAAAAAAAAAAAAAAAAAAAAAAAAAAAAAAAAAAAAAAAAAAAAAAAAAAAAAAAAAAAAAAAAAAAAAAAAAAAAAAAAAAAAAAAAAAAAAAAAAAAAAAAAAAAAAAAAAAAAAAAAAAAAAAAAAAAAAAAAAAAAAAAAAAAAAAAAAAAAAAAAAAAAAAAAAAAAAAAAAAAAAAAAAAAAAAAAAAAAAAAAAAAAAAAAAAAAAAAAAAAAAAAAAAAAAAAAAAAAAAAAAAAAAAAAAAAAAAAAAAAAAAAAAAAAAAAAAAAAAAAAAAAAAAAAAAAAAAAAAAAAAAAAAAAAAAAAAAAAAAAAAAAAAAAAAAAAAAAAAAAAAAAAAAAAAAAAAAAAAAAAAAAAAAAAAAAAAAAAAAAAAAAAAAAAAAAAAAAAAAAAAAAAAAAAAAAAAAAAAAAAAAAAAAAAAAAAAAAAAAAAAAAAAAAAAAAAAAAAAAAAAAAAAAAAAAAAAAAAAAAAAAAAAAAAAAAAAAAAAAAAAAAAAAAAAAAAAAAAAAAAAAAAAAAAAAAAAAAAAAAAAAAAAAAAAAAAAAAAAAAAAAAAAAAAAAAAAAAAAAAAAAAAAAAAAAAAAAAAAAAAAAAAAAAAAAAAAAAAAAAAAAAAAAAAAAAAAAAAAAAAAAAAAAAAAAAAAAAAAAAAAAAAAAAAAAAAAAAAAAAAAAAAAAAAAAAAAAAAAAAAAAAAAAAAAAAAAAAAAAAAAAAAAAAAAAAAAAAAAAAAAAAAAAAAAAAAAAAAAAAAAAAAAAAAAAAAAAAAAAAAAAAAAAAAAAAAAAAAAAAAAAAAAAAAAAAAAAAAAAAAAAAAAAAAAAAAAAAAAAAAAAAAAAAAAAAAAAAAAAAAAAAAAAAAAAAAAAAAAAAAAAAAAAAAAAAAAAAAAAAAAAAAAAAAAAAAAAAAAAAAAAAAAAAAAAAAAAAAAAAAAAAAAAAAAAAAAAAAAAAAAAAAAAAAAAAAAAAAAAAAAAAAAAAAAAAAAAAAAAAAAAAAAAAAAAAAAAAAAAAAAAAAAAAAAAAAAAAAAAAAAAAAAAAAAAAAAAAAAAAAAAAAAAAAAAAAAAAAAAAAAAAAAAAAAAAAAAAAAAAAAAAAAAAAAAAAAAAAAAAAAAAAAAAAAAAAAAAAAAAAAAAAAAAAAAAAAAAAAAAAAAAAAAAAAAAAAAAAAAAAAAAAAAAAAAAAAAAAAAAAAAAAAAAAAAAAAAAAAAAAAAAAAAAAAAAAAAAAAAAAAAAAAAAAAAAAAAAAAAAAAAAAAAAAAAAAAAAAAAAAAAAAAAAAAAAAAAAAAAAAAAAAAAAAAAAAAAAAAAAAAAAAAAAAAAAAAAAAAAAAAAAAAAAAAAAAAAAAAAAAAAAAAAAAAAAAAAAAAAAAAAAAAAAAAAAAAAAAAAAAAAAAAAAAAAAAAAAAAAAAAAAAAAAAAAAAAAAAAAAAAAAAAAAAAAAAAAAAAAAAAAAAAAAAAAAAAAAAAAAAAAAAAAAAAAAAAAAAAAAAAAAAAAAAAAAAAAAAAAAAAAAAAAAAAAAAAAAAAAAAAAAAAAAAAAAAAAAAAAAAAAAAAAAAAAAAAAAAAAAAAAAAAAAAAAAAAAAAAAAAAAAAAAAAAAAAAAAAAAAAAAAAAAAAAAAAAAAAAAAAAAAAAAAAAAAAAAAAAAAAAAAAAAAAAAAAAAAAAAAAAAAAAAAAAAAAAAAAAAAAAAAAAAAAAAAAAAAAAAAAAAAAAAAAAAAAAAAAAAAAAAAAAAAAAAAAAAAAAAAAAAAAAAAAAAAAAAAAAAAAAAAAAAAAAAAAAAAAAAAAAAAAAAAAAAAAAAAAAAAAAAAAAAAAAAAAAAAAAAAAAAAAAAAAAAAAAAAAAAAAAAAAAAAAAAAAAAAAAAAAAAAAAAAAAAAAAAAAAAAAAAAAAAAAAAAAAAAAAAAAAAAAAAAAAAAAAAAAAAAAAAAAAAAAAAAAAAAAAAAAAAAAAAAAAAAAAAAAAAAAAAAAAAAAAAAAAAAAAAAAAAAAAAAAAAAAAAAAAAAAAAAAAAAAAAAAAAAAAAAAAAAAAAAAAAAAAAAAAAAAAAAAAAAAAAAAAAAAAAAAAAAAAAAAAAAAAAAAAAAAAAAAAAAAAAAAAAAAAAAAAAAAAAAAAAAAAAAAAAAAAAAAAAAAAAAAAAAAAAAAAAAAAAAAAAAAAAAAAAAAAAAAAAAAAAAAAAAAAAAAAAAAAAAAAAAAAAAAAAAAAAAAAAAAAAAAAAAAAAAAAAAAAAAAAAAAAAAAAAAAAAAAAAAAAAAAAAAAAAAAAAAAAAAAAAAAAAAAAAAAAAAAAAAAAAAAAAAAAAAAAAAAAAAAAAAAAAAAAAAAAAAAAAAAAAAAAAAAAAAAAAAAAAAAAAAAAAAAAAAAAAAAAAAAAAAAAAAAAAAAAAAAAAAAAAAAAAAAAAAAAAAAAAAAAAAAAAAAAAAAAAAAAAAAAAAAAAAAAAAAAAAAAAAAAAAAAAAAAAAAAAAAAAAAAAAAAAAAAAAAAAAAAAAAAAAAAAAAAAAAAAAAAAAAAAAAAAAAAAAAAAAAAAAAAAAAAAAAAAAAAAAAAAAAAAAAAAAAAAAAAAAAAAAAAAAAAAAAAAAAAAAAAAAAAAAAAAAAAAAAAAAAAAAAAAAAAAAAAAAAAAAAAAAAAAAAAAAAAAAAAAAAAAAAAAAAAAAAATAAAAAAAAAAAAAAAAAAAAAAAAAAAAAAAAAAAAAAAAAAAAAAAAAAAAAAAAAAAAAAAAAAAAAAAAAAAAAAAAAAAAAAAAAAAAAAAAAAAAAAAAAAAAAAAAAAAAAAAAAAAAAAAAAAAAAAAAAAAAAAAAAAAAAAAAAAAAAAAAAAAAAAAAAAAAAAAAAAAAAAAAAAAAAAAAAAAAAAAAAAAAAAAAAAAAAAAAAAAAAAAAAAAAAAAAAAAAAAAAAAAAAAAAAAAAAAAAAAAAAAAAAAAAAAAAAAAAAAAAAAAAAAAAAAAAAAAAAAAAAAAAAAAAAAAAAAAAAAAAAAAAAAAAAAAAAAAAAAAAAAAAAAAAAAAAAAAAAAAAAAAAAAAAAAAAAAAAAAAAAAAAAAAAAAAAAAAAAAAAAAAAAAAAAAAAAAAAAAAAAAAAAAAAAAAAAAAAAAAAAAAAAAAAAAAAAAAAAAAAAAAAAAAAAAAAAAAAAAAAAAAAAAAAAAAAAAAAAAAAAAAAAAAAAAAAAAAAAAAAAAAAAAAAAAAAAAAAAAAAAAAAAAAAAAAAAAAAAAAAAAAAAAAAAAAAAAAAAAAAAAAAAAAAAAAAAAAAAAAAAAAAAAAAAAAAAAAAAAAAAAAAAAAAAAAAAAAAAAAAAAAAAAAAAAAAAAAAAAAAAAAAAAAAAAAAAAAAAAAAAAAAAAAAAAAAAAAAAAAAAAAAAAAAAAAAAAAAAAAAAAAAAAAAAAAAAAAAAAAAAAAAAAAAAAAAAAAAAAAAAAAAAAAAAAAAAAAAAAAAAAAAAAAAAAAAAAAAAAAAAAAAAAAAAAAAAAAAAAAAAAAAAAAAAAAAAAAAAAAAAAAAAAAAAAAAAAAAAAAAAAAAAAAAAAAAAAAAAAAAAAAAAAAAAAAAAAAAAAAAAAAAAAAAAAAAAAAAAAAAAAAAAAAAAAAAAAAAAAAAAAAAAAAAAAAAAAAAAAAAAAAAAAAAAAAAAAAAAAAAAAAAAAAAAAAAAAAAAAAAAAAAAAAAAAAAAAAAAAAAAAAAAAAAAAAAAAAAAAAAAAAAAAAAAAAAAAAAAAAAAAAAAAAAAAAAAAAAAAAAAAAAAAAAAAAAAAAAAAAAAAAAAAAAAAAAAAAAAAAAAAAAAAAAAAAAAAAAAAAAAAAAAAAAAAAAAAAAAAAAAAAAAAAAAAAAAAAAAAAAAAAAAAAAAAAAAAAAAAAAAAAAAAAAAAAAAAAAAAAAAAAAAAAAAAAAAAAAAAAAAAAAAAAAAAAAAAAAAAAAAAAAAAAAAAAAAAAAAAAAAAAAAAAAAAAAAAAAAAAAAAAAAAAAAAAAAAAAAAAAAAAAAAAAAAAAAAAAAAAAAAAAAAAAAAAAAAAAAAAAAAAAAAAAAAAAAAAAAAAAAAAAAAAAAAAAAAAAAAAAAAAAAAAAAAAAAAAAAAAAAAAAAAAAAAAAAAAAAAAAAAAAAAAAAAAAAAAAAAAAAAAAAAAAAAAAAAAAAAAAAAAAAAAAAAAAAAAAAAAAAAAAAAAAAAAAAAAAAAAAAAAAAAAAAAAAAAAAAAAAAAAAAAAAAAAAAAAAAAAAAAAAAAAAAAAAAAAAAAAAAAAAAAAAAAAAAAAAAAAAAAAAAAAAAAAAAAAAAAAAAAAAAAAAAAAAAAAAAAAAAAAAAAAAAAAAAAAAAAAAAAAAAAAAAAAAAAAAAAAAAAAAAAAAAAAAAAAAAAAAAAAAAAAAAAAAAAAAAAAAAAAAAAAAAAAAAAAAAAAAAAAAAAAAAAAAAAAAAAAAAAAAAAAAAAAAAAAAAAAAAAAAAAAAAAAAAAAAAAAAAAAAAAAAAAAAAAAAAAAAAAAAAAAAAAAAAAAAAAAAAAAAAAAAAAAAAAAAAAAAAAAAAAAAAAAAAAAAAAAAAAAAAAAAAAAAAAAAAAAAAAAAAAAAAAAAAAAAAAAAAAAAAAAAAAAAAAAAAAAAAAAAAAAAAAAAAAAAAAAAAAAAAAAAAAAAAAAAAAAAAAAAAAAAAAAAAAAAAAAAAAAAAAAAAAAAAAAAAAAAAAAAAAAAAAAAAAAAAAAAAAAAAAAAAAAAAAAAAAAAAAAAAAAAAAAAAAAAAAAAAAAAAAAAAAAAAAAAAAAAAAAAAAAAAAAAAAAAAAAAAAAAAAAAAAAAAAAAAAAAAAAAAAAAAAAAAAAAAAAAAAAAAAAAAAAAAAAAAAAAAAAAAAAAAAAAAAAAAAAAAAAAAAAAAAAAAAAAAAAAAAAAAAAAAAAAAAAAAAAAAAAAAAAAAAAAAAAAAAAAAAAAAAAAAAAAAAAAAAAAAAAAAAAAAAAAAAAAAAAAAAAAAAAAAAAAAAAAAAAAAAAAAAAAAAAAAAAAAAAAAAAAAAAAAAAAAAAAAAAAAAAAAAAAAAAAAAAAAAAAAAAAAAAAAAAAAAAAAAAAAAAAAAAAAAAAAAAAAAAAAAAAAAAAAAAAAAAAAAAAAAAAAAAAAAAAAAAAAAAAAAAAAAAAAAAAAAAAAAAAAAAAAAAAAAAAAAAAAAAAAAAAAAAAAAAAAAAAAAAAAAAAAAAAAAAAAAAAAAAAAAAAAAAAAAAAAAAAAAAAAAAAAAAAAAAAAAAAAAAAAAAAAAAAAAAAAAAAAAAAAAAAAAAAAAAAAAAAAAAAAAAAAAAAAAAAAAAAAAAAAAAAAAAAAAAAAAAAAAAAAAAAAAAAAAAAAAAAAAAAAAAAAAAAAAAAAAAAAAAAAAAAAAAAAAAAAAAAAAAAAAAAAAAAAAAAAAAAAAAAAAAAAAAAAAAAAAAAAAAAAAAAAAAAAAAAAAAAAAAAAAAAAAAAAAAAAAAAAAAAAAAAAAAAAAAAAAAAAAAAAAAAAAAAAAAAAAAAAAAAAAAAAAAAAAAAAAAAAAAAAAAAAAAAAAAAAAAAAAAAAAAAAAAAAAAAAAAAAAAAAAAAAAAAAAAAAAAAAAAAAAAAAAAAAAAAAAAAAAAAAAAAAAAAAAAAAAAAAAAAAAAAAAAAAAAAAAAAAAAAAAAAAAAAAAAAAAAAAAAAAAAAAAAAAAAAAAAAAAAAAAAAAAAAAAAAAAAAAAAAAAAAAAAAAAAAAAAAAAAAAAAAAAAAAAAAAAAAAAAAAAAAAAAAAAAAAAAAAAAAAAAAAAAAAAAAAAAAAAAAAAAAAAAAAAAAAAAAAAAAAAAAAAAAAAAAAAAAAAAAAAAAAAAAAAAAAAAAAAAAAAAAAAAAAAAAAAAAAAAAAAAAAAAAAAAAAAAAAAAAAAAAAAAAAAAAAAAAAAAAAAAAAAAAAAAAAAAAAAAAAAAAAAAAAAAAAAAAAAAAAAAAAAAAAAAAAAAAAAAAAAAAAAAAAAAAAAAAAAAAAAAAAAAAAAAAAAAAAAAAAAAAAAAAAAAAAAAAAAAAAAAAAAAAAAAAAAAAAAAAAAAAAAAAAAAAAAAAAAAAAAAAAAAAAAAAAAAAAAAAAAAAAAAAAAAAAAAAAAAAAAAAAAAAAAAAAAAAAAAAAAAAAAAAAAAAAAAAAAAAAAAAAAAAAAAAAAAAAAAAAAAAAAAAAAAAAAAAAAAAAAAAAAAAAAAAAAAAAAAAAAAAAAAAAAAAAAAAAAAAAAAAAAAAAAAAAAAAAAAAAAAAAAAAAAAAAAAAAAAAAAAAAAAAAAAAAAAAAAAAAAAAAAAAAAAAAAAAAAAAAAAAAAAAAAAAAAAAAAAAAAAAAAAAAAAAAAAAAAAAAAAAAAAAAAAAAAAAAAAAAAAAAAAAAAAAAAAAAAAAAAAAAAAAAAAAAAAAAAAAAAAAAAAAAAAAAAAAAAAAAAAAAAAAAAAAAAAAAAAAAAAAAAAAAAAAAAAAAAAAAAAAAAAAAAAAAAAAAAAAAAAAAAAAAAAAAAAAAAAAAAAAAAAAAAAAAAAAAAAAAAAAAAAAAAAAAAAAAAAAAAAAAAAAAAAAAAAAAAAAAAAAAAAAAAAAAAAAAAAAAAAAAAAAAAAAAAAAAAAAAAAAAAAAAAAAAAAAAAAAAAAAAAAAAAAAAAAAAAAAAAAAAAAAAAAAAAAAAAAAAAAAAAAAAAAAAAAAAAAAAAAAAAAAAAAAAAAAAAAAAAAAAAAAAAAAAAAAAAAAAAAAAAAAAAAAAAAAAAAAAAAAAAAAAAAAAAAAAAAAAAAAAAAAAAAAAAAAAAAAAAAAAAAAAAAAAAAAAAAAAAAAAAAAAAAAAAAAAAAAAAAAAAAAAAAAAAAAAAAAAAAAAAAAAAAAAAAAAAAAAAAAAAAAAAAAAAAAAAAAAAAAAAAAAAAAAAAAAAAAAAAAAAAAAAAAAAAAAAAAAAAAAAAAAAAAAAAAAAAAAAAAAAAAAAAAAAAAAAAAAAAAAAAAAAAAAAAAAAAAAAAAAAAAAAAAAAAAAAAAAAAAAAAAAAAAAAAAAAAAAAAAAAAAAAAAAAAAAAAAAAAAAAAAAAAAAAAAAAAAAAAAAAAAAAAAAAAAAAAAAAAAAAAAAAAAAAAAAAAAAAAAAAAAAAAAAAAAAAAAAAAAAAAAAAAAAAAAAAAAAAAAAAAAAAAAAAAAAAAAAAAAAAAAAAAAAAAAAAAAAAAAAAAAAAAAAAAAAAAAAAAAAAAAAAAAAAAAAAAAAAAAAAAAAAAAAAAAAAAAAAAAAAAAAAAAAAAAAAAAAAAAAAAAAAAAAAAAAAAAAAAAAAAAAAAAAAAAAAAAAAAAAAAAAAAAAAAAAAAAAAAAAAAAAAAAAAAAAAAAAAAAAAAAAAAAAAAAAAAAAAAAAAAAAAAAAAAAAAAAAAAAAAAAAAAAAAAAAAAAAAAAAAAAAAAAAAAAAAAAAAAAAAAAAAAAAAAAAAAAAAAAAAAAAAAAAAAAAAAAAAAAAAAAAAAAAAAAAAAAAAAAAAAAAAAAAAAAAAAAAAAAAAAAAAAAAAAAAAAAAAAAAAAAAAAAAAAAAAAAAAAAAAAAAAAAAAAAAAAAAAAAAAAAAAAAAAAAAAAAAAAAAAAAAAAAAAAAAAAAAAAAAAAAAAAAAAAAAAAAAAAAAAAAAAAAAAAAAAAAAAAAAAAAAAAAAAAAAAAAAAAAAAAAAAAAAAAAAAAAAAAAAAAAAAAAAAAAAAAAAAAAAAAAAAAAAAAAAAAAAAAAAAAAAAAAAAAAAAAAAAAAAAAAAAAAAAAAAAAAAAAAAAAAAAAAAAAAAAAAAAAAAA
Organism: Ascaris suum; assembly: GCA_013433145.1. NCBI lineage: Eukaryota > Metazoa > Nematoda > Chromadorea > Rhabditida > Ascarididae > Ascaris > Ascaris suum. The sequence goes on from JACCHR010000042.1 coordinate 30,953, forward strand.
AAAAAAAAAAAAAAAAAAAAAAAAAAAAAAAAAAAAAAAAAAAAAAAAAAAAAAAAAAAAAAAAAAAAAAAAAAAAAAAAAAAAAAAAAAAAAAAAAAAAAAAAAAAAAAAAAAAAAAAAAAAAAAAAAAAAAAAAAAAAAAAAAAAAAAAAAAAAAAAAAAAAAAAAAAAAAAAAAAAAAAAAAAAAAAAAAAAAAAAAAAAAAAAAAAAAAAAAAAAAAAAAAAAAAAAAAAAAAAAAAAAAAAAAAAAAAAAAAAAAAAAAAAAAAAAAAAAAAAAAAAAAAAAAAAAAAAAAAAAAAAAAAAAAAAAAAAAAAAAAAAAAAAAAAAAAAAAAAAAAAAAAAAAAAAAAAAAAAAAAAAAAAAAAAAAAAAAAAAAAAAAAAAAAAAAAAAAAAAAAAAAAAAAAAAAAAAAAAAAAAAAAAAAAAAAAAAAAAAAAAAAAAAAAAAAAAAAAAAAAAAAAAAAAAAAAAAAAAAAAAAAAAAAAAAAAAAAAAAAAAAAAAAAAAAAAAAAAAAAAAAAAAAAAAAAAAAAAAAAAAAAAAAAAAAAAAAAAAAAAAAAAAAAAAAAAAAAAAAAAAAAAAAAAAAAAAAAAAAAAAAAAAAAAAAAAAAAAAAAAAAAAAAAAAAAAAAAAAAAAAAAAAAAAAAAAAAAAAAAAAAAAAAAAAAAAAAAAAAAAAAAAAAAAAAAAAAAAAAAAAAAAAAAAAAAAAAAAAAAAAAAAAAAAAAAAAAAAAAAAAAAAAAAAAAAAAAAAAAAAAAAAAAAAAAAAAAAAAAAAAAAAAAAAAAAAAAAAAAAAAAAAAAAAAAAAAAAAAAAAAAAAAAAAAAAAAAAAAAAAAAAAAAAAAAAAAAAAAAAAAAAAAAAAAAAAAAAAAAAAAAAAAAAAAAAAAAAAAAAAAAAAAAAAAAAAAAAAAAAAAAAAAAAAAAAAAAAAAAAAAAAAAAAAAAAAAAAAAAAAAAAAAAAAAAAAAAAAAAAAAAAAAAAAAAAAAAAAAAAAAAAAAAAAAAAAAAAAAAAAAAAAAAAAAAAAAAAAAAAAAAAAAAAAAAAAAAAAAAAAAAAAAAAAAAAAAAAAAAAAAAAAAAAAAAAAAAAAAAAAAAAAAAAAAAAAAAAAAAAAAAAAAAAAAAAAAAAAAAAAAAAAAAAAAAAAAAAAAAAAAAAAAAAAAAAAAAAAAAAAAAAAAAAAAAAAAAAAAAAAAAAAAAAAAAAAAAAAAAAAAAAAAAAAAAAAAAAAAAAAAAAAAAAAAAAAAAAAAAAAAAAAAAAAAAAAAAAAAAAAAAAAAAAAAAAAAAAAAAAAAAAAAAAAAAAAAAAAAAAAAAAAAAAAAAAAAAAAAAAAAAAAAAAAAAAAAAAAAAAAAAAAAAAAAAAAAAAAAAAAAAAAAAAAAAAAAAAAAAAAAAAAAAAAAAAAAAAAAAAAAAAAAAAAAAAAAAAAAAAAAAAAAAAAAAAAAAAAAAAAAAAAAAAAAAAAAAAAAAAAAAAAAAAAAAAAAAAAAAAAAAAAAAAAAAAAAAAAAAAAAAAAAAAAAAAAAAAAAAAAAAAAAAAAAAAAAAAAAAAAAAAAAAAAAAAAAAAAAAAAAAAAAAAAAAAAAAAAAAAAAAAAAAAAAAAAAAAAAAAAAAAAAAAAAAAAAAAAAAAAAAAAAAAAAAAAAAAAAAAAAAAAAAAAAAAAAAAAAAAAAAAAAAAAAAAAAAAAAAAAAAAAAAAAAAAAAAAAAAAAAAAAAAAAAAAAAAAAAAAAAAAAAAAAAAAAAAAAAAAAAAAAAAAAAAAAAAAAAAAAAAAAAAAAAAAAAAAAAAAAAAAAAAAAAAAAAAAAAAAAAAAAAAAAAAAAAAAAAAAAAAAAAAAAAAAAAAAAAAAAAAAAAAAAAAAAAAAAAAAAAAAAAAAAAAAAAAAAAAAAAAAAAAAAAAAAAAAAAAAAAAAAAAAAAAAAAAAAAAAAAAAAAAAAAAAAAAAAAAAAAAAAAAAAAAAAAAAAAAAAAAAAAAAAAAAAAAAAAAAAAAAAAAAAAAAAAAAAAAAAAAAAAAAAAAAAAAAAAAAAAAAAAAAAAAAAAAAAAAAAAAAAAAAAAAAAAAAAAAAAAAAAAAAAAAAAAAAAAAAAAAAAAAAAAAAAAAAAAAAAAAAAAAAAAAAAAAAAAAAAAAAAAAAAAAAAAAAAAAAAAAAAAAAAAAAAAAAAAAAAAAAAAAAAAAAAAAAAAAAAAAAAAAAAAAAAAAAAAAAAAAAAAAAAAAAAAAAAAAAAAAAAAAAAAAAAAAAAAAAAAAAAAAAAAAAAAAAAAAAAAAAAAAAAAAAAAAAAAAAAAAAAAAAAAAAAAAAAAAAAAAAAAAAAAAAAAAAAAAAAAAAAAAAAAAAAAAAAAAAAAAAAAAAAAAAAAAAAAAAAAAAAAAAAAAAAAAAAAAAAAAAAAAAAAAAAAAAAAAAAAAAAAAAAAAAAAAAAAAAAAAAAAAAAAAAAAAAAAAAAAAAAAAAAAAAAAAAAAAAAAAAAAAAAAAAAAAAAAAAAAAAAAAAAAAAAAAAAAAAAAAAAAAAAAAAAAAAAAAAAAAAAAAAAAAAAAAAAAAAAAAAAAAAAAAAAAAAAAAAAAAAAAAAAAAAAAAAAAAAAAAAAAAAAAAAAAAAAAAAAAAAAAAAAAAAAAAAAAAAAAAAAAAAAAAAAAAAAAAAAAAAAAAAAAAAAAAAAAAAAAAAAAAAAAAAAAAAAAAAAAAAAAAAAAAAAAAAAAAAAAAAAAAAAAAAAAAAAAAAAAAAAAAAAAAAAAAAAAAAAAAAAAAAAAAAAAAAAAAAAAAAAAAAAAAAAAAAAAAAAAAAAAAAAAAAAAAAAAAAAAAAAAAAAAAAAAAAAAAAAAAAAAAAAAAAAAAAAAAAAAAAAAAAAAAAAAAAAAAAAAAAAAAAAAAAAAAAAAAAAAAAAAAAAAAAAAAAAAAAAAAAAAAAAAAAAAAAAAAAAAAAAAAAAAAAAAAAAAAAAAAAAAAAAAAAAAAAAAAAAAAAAAAAAAAAAAAAAAAAAAAAAAAAAAAAAAAAAAAAAAAAAAAAAAAAAAAAAAAAAAAAAAAAAAAAAAAAAAAAAAAAAAAAAAAAAAAAAAAAAAAAAAAAAAAAAAAAAAAAAAAAAAAAAAAAAAAAAAAAAAAAAAAAAAAAAAAAAAAAAAAAAAAAAAAAAAAAAAAAAAAAAAAAAAAAAAAAAAAAAAAAAAAAAAAAAAAAAAAAAAAAAAAAAAAAAAAAAAAAAAAAAAAAAAAAAAAAAAAAAAAAAAAAAAAAAAAAAAAAAAAAAAAAAAAAAAAAAAAAAAAAAAAAAAAAAAAAAAAAAAAAAAAAAAAAAAAAAAAAAAAAAAAAAAAAAAAAAAAAAAAAAAAAAAAAAAAAAAAAAAAAAAAAAAAAAAAAAAAAAAAAAAAAAAAAAAAAAAAAAAAAAAAAAAAAAAAAAAAAAAAAAAAAAAAAAAAAAAAAAAAAAAAAAAAAAAAAAAAAAAAAAAAAAAAAAAAAAAAAAAAAAAAAAAAAAAAAAAAAAAAAAAAAAAAAAAAAAAAAAAAAAAAAAAAAAAAAAAAAAAAAAAAAAAAAAAAAAAAAAAAAAAAAAAAAAAAAAAAAAAAAAAAAAAAAAAAAAAAAAAAAAAAAAAAAAAAAAAAAAAAAAAAAAAAAAAAAAAAAAAAAAAAAAAAAAAAAAAAAAAAAAAAAAAAAAAAAAAAAAAAAAAAAAAAAAAAAAAAAAAAAAAAAAAAAAAAAAAAAAAAAAAAAAAAAAAAAAAAAAAAAAAAAAAAAAAAAAAAAAAAAAAAAAAAAAAAAAAAAAAAAAAAAAAAAAAAAAAAAAAAAAAAAAAAAAAAAAAAAAAAAAAAAAAAAAAAAAAAAAAAAAAAAAAAAAAAAAAAAAAAAAAAAAAAAAAAAAAAAAAAAAAAAAAAAAAAAAAAAAAAAAAAAAAAAAAAAAAAAAAAAAAAAAAAAAAAAAAAAAAAAAAAAAAAAAAAAAAAAAAAAAAAAAAAAAAAAAAAAAAAAAAAAAAAAAAAAAAAAAAAAAAAAAAAAAAAAAAAAAAAAAAAAAAAAAAAAAAAAAAAAAAAAAAAAAAAAAAAAAAAAAAAAAAAAAAAAAAAAAAAAAAAAAAAAAAAAAAAAAAAAAAAAAAAAAAAAAAAAAAAAAAAAAAAAAAAAAAAAAAAAAAAAAAAAAAAAAAAAAAAAAAAAAAAAAAAAAAAAAAAAAAAAAAAAAAAAAAAAAAAAAAAAAAAAAAAAAAAAAAAAAAAAAAAAAAAAAAAAAAAAAAAAAAAAAAAAAAAAAAAAAAAAAAAAAAAAAAAAAAAAAAAAAAAAAAAAAAAAAAAAAAAAAAAAAAAAAAAAAAAAAAAAAAAAAAAAAAAAAAAAAAAAAAAAAAAAAAAAAAAAAAAAAAAAAAAAAAAAAAAAAAAAAAAAAAAAAAAAAAAAAAAAAAAAAAAAAAAAAAAAAAAAAAAAAAAAAAAAAAAAAAAAAAAAAAAAAAAAAAAAAAAAAAAAAAAAAAAAAAAAAAAAAAAAAAAAAAAAAAAAAAAAAAAAAAAAAAAAAAAAAAAAAAAAAAAAAAAAAAAAAAAAAAAAAAAAAAAAAAAAAAAAAAAAAAAAAAAAAAAAAAAAAAAAAAAAAAAAAAAAAAAAAAAAAAAAAAAAAAAAAAAAAAAAAAAAAAAAAAAAAAAAAAAAAAAAAAAAAAAAAAAAAAAAAAAAAAAAAAAAAAAAAAAAAAAAAAAAAAAAAAAAAAAAAAAAAAAAAAAAAAAAAAAAAAAAAAAAAAAAAAAAAAAAAAAAAAAAAAAAAAAAAAAAAAAAAAAAAAAAAAAAAAAAAAAAAAAAAAAAAAAAAAAAAAAAAAAAAAAAAAAAAAAAAAAAAAAAAAAAAAAAAAAAAAAAAAAAAAAAAAAAAAAAAAAAAAAAAAAAAAAAAAAAAAAAAAAAAAAAAAAAAAAAAAAAAAAAAAAAAAAAAAAAAAAAAAAAAAAAAAAAAAAAAAAAAAAAAAAAAAAAAAAAAAAAAAAAAAAAAAAAAAAAAAAAAAAAAAAAAAAAAAAAAAAAAAAAAAAAAAAAAAAAAAAAAAAAAAAAAAAAAAAAAAAAAAAAAAAAAAAAAAAAAAAAAAAAAAAAAAAAAAAAAAAAAAAAAAAAAAAAAAAAAAAAAAAAAAAAAAAAAAAAAAAAAAAAAAAAAAAAAAAAAAAAAAAAAAAAAAAAAAAAAAAAAAAAAAAAAAAAAAAAAAAAAAAAAAAAAAAAAAAAAAAAAAAAAAAAAAAAAAAAAAAAAAAAAAAAAAAAAAAAAAAAAAAAAAAAAAAAAAAAAAAAAAAAAAAAAAAAAAAAAAAAAAAAAAAAAAAAAAAAAAAAAAAAAAAAAAAAAAAAAAAAAAAAAAAAAAAAAAAAAAAAAAAAAAAAAAAAAAAAAAAAAAAAAAAAAAAAAAAAAAAAAAAAAAAAAAAAAAAAAAAAAAAAAAAAAAAAAAAAAAAAAAAAAAAAAAAAAAAAAAAAAAAAAAAAAAAAAAAAAAAAAAAAAAAAAAAAAAAAAAAAAAAAAAAAAAAAAAAAAAAAAAAAAAAAAAAAAAAAAAAAAAAAAAAAAAAAAAAAAAAAAAAAAAAAAAAAAAAAAAAAAAAAAAAAAAAAAAAAAAAAAAAAAAAAAAAAAAAAAAAAAAAAAAAAAAAAAAAAAAAAAAAAAAAAAAAAAAAAAAAAAAAAAAAAAAAAAAAAAAAAAAAAAAAAAAAAAAAAAAAAAAAAAAAAAAAAAAAAAAAAAAAAAAAAAAAAAAAAAAAAAAAAAAAAAAAAAAAAAAAAAAAAAAAAAAAAAAAAAAAAAAAAAAAAAAAAAAAAAAAAAAAAAAAAAAAAAAAAAAAAAAAAAAAAAAAAAAAAAAAAAAAAAAAAAAAAAAAAAAAAAAAAAAAAAAAAAAAAAAAAAAAAAAAAAAAAAAAAAAAAAAAAAAAAAAAAAAAAAAAAAAAAAAAAAAAAAAAAAAAAAAAAAAAAAAAAAAAAAAAAAAAAAAAAAAAAAAAAAAAAAAAAAAAAAAAAAAAAAAAAAAAAAAAAAAAAAAAAAAAAAAAAAAAAAAAAAAAAAAAAAAAAAAAAAAAAAAAAAAAAAAAAAAAAAAAAAAAAAAAAAAAAAAAAAAAAAAAAAAAAAAAAAAAAAAAAAAAAAAAAAAAAAAAAAAAAAAAAAAAAAAAAAAAAAAAAAAAAAAAAAAAAAAAAAAAAAAAAAAAAAAAAAAAAAAAAAAAAAAAAAAAAAAAAAAAAAAAAAAAAAAAAAAAAAAAAAAAAAAAAAAAAAAAAAAAAAAAAAAAAAAAAAAAAAAAAAAAAAAAAAAAAAAAAAAAAAAAAAAAAAAAAAAAAAAAAAAAAAAAAAAAAAAAAAAAAAAAAAAAAAAAAAAAAAAAAAAAAAAAAAAAAAAAAAAAAAAAAAAAAAAAAAAAAAAAAAAAAAAAAAAAAAAAAAAAAAAAAAAAAAAAAAAAAAAAAAAAAAAAAAAAAAAAAAAAAAAAAAAAAAAAAAAAAAAAAAAAAAAAAAAAAAAAAAAAAAAAAAAAAAAAAAAAAAAAAAAAAAAAAAAAAAAAAAAAAAAAAAAAAAAAAAAAAAAAAAAAAAAAAAAAAAAAAAAAAAAAAAAAAAAAAAAAAAAAAAAAAAAAAAAAAAAAAAAAAAAAAAAAAAAAAAAAAAAAAAAAAAAAAAAAAAAAAAAAAAAAAAAAAAAAAAAAAAAAAAAAAAAAAAAAAAAAAAAAAAAAAAAAAAAAAAAAAAAAAAAAAAAAAAAAAAAAAAAAAAAAAAAAAAAAAAAAAAAAAAAAAAAAAAAAAAAAAAAAAAAAAAAAAAAAAAAAAAAAAAAAAAAAAAAAAAAAAAAAAAAAAAAAAAAAAAAAAAAAAAAAAAAAAAAAAAAAAAAAAAAAAAAAAAAAAAAAAAAAAAAAAAAAAAAAAAAAAAAAAAAAAAAAAAAAAAAAAAAAAAAAAAAAAAAAAAAAAAAAAAAAAAAAAAAAAAAAAAAAAAAAAAAAAAAAAAAAAAAAAAAAAAAAAAAAAAAAAAAAAAAAAAAAAAAAAAAAAAAAAAAAAAAAAAAAAAAAAAAAAAAAAAAAAAAAAAAAAAAAAAAAAAAAAAAAAAAAAAAAAAAAAAAAAAAAAAAAAAAAAAAAAAAAAAAAAAAAAAAAAAAAAAAAAAAAAAAAAAAAAAAAAAAAAAAAAAAAAAAAAAAAAAAAAAAAAAAAAAAAAAAAAAAAAAAAAAAAAAAAAAAAAAAAAAAAAAAAAAAAAAAAAAAAAAAAAAAAAAAAAAAAAAAAAAAAAAAAAAAAAAAAAAAAAAAAAAAAAAAAAAAAAAAAAAAAAAAAAAAAAAAAAAAAAAAAAAAAAAAAAAAAAAAAAAAAAAAAAAAAAAAAAAAAAAAAAAAAAAAAAAAAAAAAAAAAAAAAAAAAAAAAAAAAAAAAAAAAAAAAAAAAAAAAAAAAAAAAAAAAAAAAAAAAAAAAAAAAAAAAAAAAAAAAAAAAAAAAAAAAAAAAAAAAAAAAAAAAAAAAAAAAAAAAAAAAAAAAAAAAAAAAAAAAAAAAAAAAAAAAAAAAAAAAAAAAAAAAAAAAAAAAAAAAAAAAAAAAAAAAAAAAAAAAAAAAAAAAAAAAAAAAAAAAAAAAAAAAAAAAAAAAAAAAAAAAAAAAAAAAAAAAAAAAAAAAAAAAAAAAAAAAAAAAAAAAAAAAAAAAAAAAAAAAAAAAAAAAAAAAAAAAAAAAAAAAAAAAAAAAAAAAAAAAAAAAAAAAAAAAAAAAAAAAAAAAAAAAAAAAAAAAAAAAAAAAAAAAAAAAAAAAAAAAAAAAAAAAAAAAAAAAAAAAAAAAAAAAAAAAAAAAAAAAAAAAAAAAAAAAAAAAAAAAAAAAAAAAAAAAAAAAAAAAAAAAAAAAAAAAAAAAAAAAAAAAAAAAAAAAAAAAAAAAAAAAAAAAAAAAAAAAAAAAAAAAAAAAAAAAAAAAAAAAAAAAAAAAAAAAAAAAAAAAAAAAAAAAAAAAAAAAAAAAAAAAAAAAAAAAAAAAAAAAAAAAAAAAAAAAAAAAAAAAAAAAAAAAAAAAAAAAAAAAAAAAAAAAAAAAAAAAAAAAAAAAAAAAAAAAAAAAAAAAAAAAAAAAAAAAAAAAAAAAAAAAAAAAAAAAAAAAAAAAAAAAAAAAAAAAAAAAAAAAAAAAAAAAAAAAAAAAAAAAAAAAAAAAAAAAAAAAAAAAAAAAAAAAAAAAAAAAAAAAAAAAAAAAAAAAAAAAAAAAAAAAAAAAAAAAAAAAAAAAAAAAAAAAAAAAAAAAAAAAAAAAAAAAAAAAAAAAAAAAAAAAAAAAAAAAAAAAAAAAAAAAAAAAAAAAAAAAAAAAAAAAAAAAAAAAAAAAAAAAAAAAAAAAAAAAAAAAAAAAAAAAAAAAAAAAAAAAAAAAAAAAAAAAAAAAAAAAAAAAAAAAAAAAAAAAAAAAAAAAAAAAAAAAAAAAAAAAAAAAAAAAAAAAAAAAAAAAAAAAAAAAAAAAAAAAAAAAAAAAAAAAAAAAAAAAAAAAAAAAAAAAAAAAAAAAAAAAAAAAAAAAAAAAAAAAAAAAAAAAAAAAAAAAAAAAAAAAAAAAAAAAAAAAAAAAAAAAAAAAAAAAAAAAAAAAAAAAAAAAAAAAAAAAAAAAAAAAAAAAAAAAAAAAAAAAAAAAAAAAAAAAAAAAAAAAAAAAAAAAAAAAAAAAAAAAAAAAAAAAAAAAAAAAAAAAAAAAAAAAAAAAAAAAAAAAAAAAAAAAAAAAAAAAAAAAAAAAAAAAAAAAAAAAAAAAAAAAAAAAAAAAAAAAAAAAAAAAAAAAAAAAAAAAAAAAAAAAAAAAAAAAAAAAAAAAAAAAAAAAAAAAAAAAAAAAAAAAAAAAAAAAAAAAAAAAAAAAAAAAAAAAAAAAAAAAAAAAAAAAAAAAAAAAAAAAAAAAAAAAAAAAAAAAAAAAAAAAAAAAAAAAAAAAAAAAAAAAAAAAAAAAAAAAAAAAAAAAAAAAAAAAAAAAAAAAAAAAAAAAAAAAAAAAAAAAAAAAAAAAAAAAAAAAAAAAAAAAAAAAAAAAAAAAAAAAAAAAAAAAAAAAAAAAAAAAAAAAAAAAAAAAAAAAAAAAAAAAAAAAAAAAAAAAAAAAAAAAAAAAAAAAAAAAAAAAAAAAAAAAAAAAAAAAAAAAAAAAAAAAAAAAAAAAAAAAAAAAAAAAAAAAAAAAAAAAAAAAAAAAAAAAAAAAAAAAAAAAAAAAAAAAAAAAAAAAAAAAAAAAAAAAAAAAAAAAAAAAAAAAAAAAAAAAAAAAAAAAAAAAAAAAAAAAAAAAAAAAAAAAAAAAAAAAAAAAAAAAAAAAAAAAAAAAAAAAAAAAAAAAAAAAAAAAAAAAAAAAAAAAAAAAAAAAAAAAAAAAAAAAAAAAAAAAAAAAAAAAAAAAAAAAAAAAAAAAAAAAAAAAAAAAAAAAAAAAAAAAAAAAAAAAAAAAAAAAAAAAAAAAAAAAAAAAAAAAAAAAAAAAAAAAAAAAAAAAAAAAAAAAAAAAAAAAAAAAAAAAAAAAAAAAAAAAAAAAAAAAAAAAAAAAAAAAAAAAAAAAAAAAAAAAAAAAAAAAAAAAAAAAAAAAAAAAAAAAAAAAAAAAAAAAAAAAAAAAAAAAAAAAAAAAAAAAAAAAAAAAAAAAAAAAAAAAAAAAAAAAAAAAAAAAAAAAAAAAAAAAAAAAAAAAAAAAAAAAAAAAAAAAAAAAAAAAAAAAAAAAAAAAAAAAAAAAAAAAAAAAAAAAAAAAAAAAAAAAAAAAAAAAAAAAAAAAAAAAAAAAAAAAAAAAAAAAAAAAAAAAAAAAAAAAAAAAAAAAAAAAAAAAAAAAAAAAAAAAAAAAAAAAAAAAAAAAAAAAAAAAAAAAAAAAAAAAAAAAAAAAAAAAAAAAAAAAAAAAAAAAAAAAAAAAAAAAAAAAAAAAAAAAAAAAAAAAAAAAAAAAAAAAAAAAAAAAAAAAAAAAAAAAAAAAAAAAAAAAAAAAAAAAAAAAAAAAAAAAAAAAAAAAAAAAAAAAAAAAAAAAAAAAAAAAAAAAAAAAAAAAAAAAAAAAAAAAAAAAAAAAAAAAAAAAAAAAAAAAAAAAAAAAAAAAAAAAAAAAAAAAAAAAAAAAAAAAAAAAAAAAAAAAAAAAAAAAAAAAAAAAAAAAAAAAAAAAAAAAAAAAAAAAAAAAAAAAAAAAAAAAAAAAAAAAAAAAAAAAAAAAAAAAAAAAAAAAAAAAAAAAAAAAAAAAAAAAAAAAAAAAAAAAAAAAAAAAAAAAAAAAAAAAAAAAAAAAAAAAAAAAAAAAAAAAAAAAAAAAAAAAAAAAAAAAAAAAAAAAAAAAAAAAAAAAAAAAAAAAAAAAAAAAAAAAAAAAAAAAAAAAAAAAAAAAAAAAAAAAAAAAAAAAAAAAAAAAAAAAAAAAAAAAAAAAAAAAAAAAAAAAAAAAAAAAAAAAAAAAAAAAAAAAAAAAAAAAAAAAAAAAAAAAAAAAAAAAAAAAAAAAAAAAAAAAAAAAAAAAAAAAAAAAAAAAAAAAAAAAAAAAAAAAAAAAAAAAAAAAAAAAAAAAAAAAAAAAAAAAAAAAAAAAAAAAAAAAAAAAAAAAAAAAAAAAAAAAAAAAAAAAAAAAAAAAAAAAAAAAAAAAAAAAAAAAAAAAAAAAAAAAAAAAAAAAAAAAAAAAAAAAAAAAAAAAAAAAAAAAAAAAAAAAAAAAAAAAAAAAAAAAAAAAAAAAAAAAAAAAAAAAAAAAAAAAAAAAAAAAAAAAAAAAAAAAAAAAAAAAAAAAAAAAAAAAAAAAAAAAAAAAAAAAAAAAAAAAAAAAAAAAAAAAAAAAAAAAAAAAAAAAAAAAAAAAAAAAAAAAAAAAAAAAAAAAAAAAAAAAAAAAAAAAAAAAAAAAAAAAAAAAAAAAAAAAAAAAAAAAAAAAAAAAAAAAAAAAAAAAAAAAAAAAAAAAAAAAAAAAAAAAAAAAAAAAAAAAAAAAAAAAAAAAAAAAAAAAAAAAAAAAAAAAAAAAAAAAAAAAAAAAAAAAAAAAAAAAAAAAAAAAAAAAAAAAAAAAAAAAAAAAAAAAAAAAAAAAAAAAAAAAAAAAAAAAAAAAAAAAAAAAAAAAAAAAAAAAAAAAAAAAAAAAAAAAAAAAAAAAAAAAAAAAAAAAAAAAAAAAAAAAAAAAAAAAAAAAAAAAAAAAAAAAAAAAAAAAAAAAAAAAAAAAAAAAAAAAAAAAAAAAAAAAAAAAAAAAAAAAAAAAAAAAAAAAAAAAAAAAAAAAAAAAAAAAAAAAAAAAAAAAAAAAAAAAAAAAAAAAAAAAAAAAAAAAAAAAAAAAAAAAAAAAAAAAAAAAAAAAAAAAAAAAAAAAAAAAAAAAAAAAAAAAAAAAAAAAAAAAAAAAAAAAAAAAAAAAAAAAAAAAAAAAAAAAAAAAAAAAAAAAAAAAAAAAAAAAAAAAAAAAAAAAAAAAAAAAAAAAAAAAAAAAAAAAAAAAAAAAAAAAAAAAAAAAAAAAAAAAAAAAAAAAAAAAAAAAAAAAAAAAAAAAAAAAAAAAAAAAAAAAAAAAAAAAAAAAAAAAAAAAAAAAAAAAAAAAAAAAAAAAAAAAAAAAAAAAAAAAAAAAAAAAAAAAAAAAAAAAAAAAAAAAAAAAAAAAAAAAAAAAAAAAAAAAAAAAAAAAAAAAAAAAAAAAAAAAAAAAAAAAAAAAAAAAAAAAAAAAAAAAAAAAAAAAAAAAAAAAAAAAAAAAAAAAAAAAAAAAAAAAAAAAAAAAAAAAAAAAAAAAAAAAAAAAAAAAAAAAAAAAAAAAAAAAAAAAAAAAAAAAAAAAAAAAAAAAAAAAAAAAAAAAAAAAAAAAAAAAAAAAAAAAAAAAAAAAAAAAAAAAAAAAAAAAAAAAAAAAAAAAAAAAAAAAAAAAAAAAAAAAAAAAAAAAAAAAAAAAAAAAAAAAAAAAAAAAAAAAAAAAAAAAAAAAAAAAAAAAAAAAAAAAAAAAAAAAAAAAAAAAAAAAAAAAAAAAAAAAAAAAAAAAAAAAAAAAAAAAAAAAAAAAAAAAAAAAAAAAAAAAAAAAAAAAAAAAAAAAAAAAAAAAAAAAAAAAAAAAAAAAAAAAAAAAAAAAAAAAAAAAAAAAAAAAAAAAAAAAAAAAAAAAAAAAAAAAAAAAAAAAAAAAAAAAAAAAAAAAAAAAAAAAAAAAAAAAAAAAAAAAAAAAAAAAAAAAAAAAAAAAAAAAAAAAAAAAAAAAAAAAAAAAAAAAAAAAAAAAAAAAAAAAAAAAAAAAAAAAAAAAAAAAAAAAAAAAAAAAAAAAAAAAAAAAAAAAAAAAAAAAAAAAAAAAAAAAAAAAAAAAAAAAAAAAAAAAAAAAAAAAAAAAAAAAAAAAAAAAAAAAAAAAAAAAAAAAAAAAAAAAAAAAAAAAAAAAAAAAAAAAAAAAAAAAAAAAAAAAAAAAAAAAAAAAAAAAAAAAAAAAAAAAAAAAAAAAAAAAAAAAAAAAAAAAAAAAAAAAAAAAAAAAAAAAAAAAAAAAAAAAAAAAAAAAAAAAAAAAAAAAAAAAAAAAAAAAAAAAAAAAAAAAAAAAAAAAAAAAAAAAAAAAAAAAAAAAAAAAAAAAAAAAAAAAAAAAAAAAAAAAAAAAAAAAAAAAAAAAAAAAAAAAAAAAAAAAAAAAAAAAAAAAAAAAAAAAAAAAAAAAAAAAAAAAAAAAAAAAAAAAAAAAAAAAAAAAAAAAAAAAAAAAAAAAAAAAAAAAAAAAAAAAAAAAAAAAAAAAAAAAAAAAAAAAAAAAAAAAAAAAAAAAAAAAAAAAAAAAAAAAAAAAAAAAAAAAAAAAAAAAAAAAAAAAAAAAAAAAAAAAAAAAAAAAAAAAAAAAAAAAAAAAAAAAAAAAAAAAAAAAAAAAAAAAAAAAAAAAAAAAAAAAAAAAAAAAAAAAAAAAAAAAAAAAAAAAAAAAAAAAAAAAAAAAAAAAAAAAAAAAAAAAAAAAAAAAAAAAAAAAAAAAAAAAAAAAAAAAAAAAAAAAAAAAAAAAAAAAAAAAAAAAAAAAAAAAAAAAAAAAAAAAAAAAAAAAAAAAAAAAAAAAAAAAAAAAAAAAAAAAAAAAAAAAAAAAAAAAAAAAAAAAAAAAAAAAAAAAAAAAAAAAAAAAAAAAAAAAAAAAAAAAAAAAAAAAAAAAAAAAAAAAAAAAAAAAAAAAAAAAAAAAAAAAAAAAAAAAAAAAAAAAAAAAAAAAAAAAAAAAAAAAAAAAAAAAAAAAAAAAAAAAAAAAAAAAAAAAAAAAAAAAAAAAAAAAAAAAAAAAAAAAAAAAAAAAAAAAAAAAAAAAAAAAAAAAAAAAAAAAAAAAAAAAAAAAAAAAAAAAAAAAAAAAAAAAAAAAAAAAAAAAAAAAAAAAAAAAAAAAAAAAAAAAAAAAAAAAAAAAAAAAAAAAAAAAAAAAAAAAAAAAAAAAAAAAAAAAAAAAAAAAAAAAAAAAAAAAAAAAAAAAAAAAAAAAAAAAAAAAAAAAAAAAAAAAAAAAAAAAAAAAAAAAAAAAAAAAAAAAAAAAAAAAAAAAAAAAAAAAAAAAAAAAAAAAAAAAAAAAAAAAAAAAAAAAAAAAAAAAAAAAAAAAAAAAAAAAAAAAAAAAAAAAAAAAAAAAAAAAAAAAAAAAAAAAAAAAAAAAAAAAAAAAAAAAAAAAAAAAAAAAAAAAAAAAAAAAAAAAAAAAAAAAAAAAAAAAAAAAAAAAAAAAAAAAAAAAAAAAAAAAAAAAAAAAAAAAAAAAAAAAAAAAAAAAAAAAAAAAAAAAAAAAAAAAAAAAAAAAAAAAAAAAAAAAAAAAAAAAAAAAAAAAAAAAAAAAAAAAAAAAAAAAAAAAAAAAAAAAAAAAAAAAAAAAAAAAAAAAAAAAAAAAAAAAAAAAAAAAAAAAAAAAAAAAAAAAAAAAAAAAAAAAAAAAAAAAAAAAAAAAAAAAAAAAAAAAAAAAAAAAAAAAAAAAAAAAAAAAAAAAAAAAAAAAAAAAAAAAAAAAAAAAAAAAAAAAAAAAAAAAAAAAAAAAAAAAAAAAAAAAAAAAAAAAAAAAAAAAAAAAAAAAAAAAAAAAAAAAAAAAAAAAAAAAAAAAAAAAAAAAAAAAAAAAAAAAAAAAAAAAAAAAAAAAAAAAAAAAAAAAAAAAAAAAAAAAAAAAAAAAAAAAAAAAAAAAAAAAAAAAAAAAAAAAAAAAAAAAAAAAAAAAAAAAAAAAAAAAAAAAAAAAAAAAAAAAAAAAAAAAAAAAAAAAAAAAAAAAAAAAAAAAAAAAAAAAAAAAAAAAAAAAAAAAAAAAAAAAAAAAAAAAAAAAAAAAAAAAAAAAAAAAAAAAAAAAAAAAAAAAAAAAAAAAAAAAAAAAAAAAAAAAAAAAAAAAAAAAAAAAAAAAAAAAAAAAAAAAAAAAAAAAAAAAAAAAAAAAAAAAAAAAAAAAAAAAAAAAAAAAAAAAAAAAAAAAAAAAAAAAAAAAAAAAAAAAAAAAAAAAAAAAAAAAAAAAAAAAAAAAAAAAAAAAAAAAAAAAAAAAAAAAAAAAAAAAAAAAAAAAAAAAAAAAAAAAAAAAAAAAAAAAAAAAAAAAAAAAAAAAAAAAAAAAAAAAAAAAAAAAAAAAAAAAAAAAAAAAAAAAAAAAAAAAAAAAAAAAAAAAAAAAAAAAAAAAAAAAAAAAAAAAAAAAAAAAAAAAAAAAAAAAAAAAAAAAAAAAAAAAAAAAAAAAAAAAAAAAAAAAAAAAAAAAAAAAAAAAAAAAAAAAAAAAAAAAAAAAAAAAAAAAAAAAAAAAAAAAAAAAAAAAAAAAAAAAAAAAAAAAAAAAAAAAAAAAAAAAAAAAAAAAAAAAAAAAAAAAAAAAAAAAAAAAAAAAAAAAAAAAAAAAAAAAAAAAAAAAAAAAAAAAAAAAAAAAAAAAAAAAAAAAAAAAAAAAAAAAAAAAAAAAAAAAAAAAAAAAAAAAAAAAAAAAAAAAAAAAAAAAAAAAAAAAAAAAAAAAAAAAAAAAAAAAAAAAAAAAAAAAAAAAAAAAAAAAAAAAAAAAAAAAAAAAAAAAAAAAAAAAAAAAAAAAAAAAAAAAAAAAAAAAAAAAAAAAAAAAAAAAAAAAAAAAAAAAAAAAAAAAAAAAAAAAAAAAAAAAAAAAAAAAAAAAAAAAAAAAAAAAAAAAAAAAAAAAAAAAAAAAAAAAAAAAAAAAAAAAAAAAAAAAAAAAAAAAAAAAAAAAAAAAAAAAAAAAAAAAAAAAAAAAAAAAAAAAAAAAAAAAAAAAAAAAAAAAAAAAAAAAAAAAAAAAAAAAAAAAAAAAAAAAAAAAAAAAAAAAAAAAAAAAAAAAAAAAAAAAAAAAAAAAAAAAAAAAAAAAAAAAAAAAAAAAAAAAAAAAAAAAAAAAAAAAAAAAAAAAAAAAAAAAAAAAAAAAAAAAAAAAAAAAAAAAAAAAAAAAAAAAAAAAAAAAAAAAAAAAAAAAAAAAAAAAAAAAAAAAAAAAAAAAAAAAAAAAAAAAAAAAAAAAAAAAAAAAAAAAAAAAAAAAAAAAAAAAAAAAAAAAAAAAAAAAAAAAAAAAAAAAAAAAAAAAAAAAAAAAAAAAAAAAAAAAAAAAAAAAAAAAAAAAAAAAAAAAAAAAAAAAAAAAAAAAAAAAAAAAAAAAAAAAAAAAAAAAAAAAAAAAAAAAAAAAAAAAAAAAAAAAAAAAAAAAAAAAAAAAAAAAAAAAAAAAAAAAAAAAAAAAAAAAAAAAAAAAAAAAAAAAAAAAAAAAAAAAAAAAAAAAAAAAAAAAAAAAAAAAAAAAAAAAAAAAAAAAAAAAAAAAAAAAAAAAAAAAAAAAAAAAAAAAAAAAAAAAAAAAAAAAAAAAAAAAAAAAAAAAAAAAAAAAAAAAAAAAAAAAAAAAAAAAAAAAAAAAAAAAAAAAAAAAAAAAAAAAAAAAAAAAAAAAAAAAAAAAAAAAAAAAAAAAAAAAAAAAAAAAAAAAAAAAAAAAAAAAAAAAAAAAAAAAAAAAAAAAAAAAAAAAAAAAAAAAAAAAAAAAAAAAAAAAAAAAAAAAAAAAAAAAAAAAAAAAAAAAAAAAAAAAAAAAAAAAAAAAAAAAAAAAAAAAAAAAAAAAAAAAAAAAAAAAAAAAAAAAAAAAAAAAAAAAAAAAAAAAAAAAAAAAAAAAAAAAAAAAAAAAAAAAAAAAAAAAAAAAAAAAAAAAAAAAAAAAAAAAAAAAAAAAAAAAAAAAAAAAAAAAAAAAAAAAAAAAAAAAAAAAAAAAAAAAAAAAAAAAAAAAAAAAAAAAAAAAAAAAAAAAAAAAAAAAAAAAAAAAAAAAAAAAAAAAAAAAAAAAAAAAAAAAAAAAAAAAAAAAAAAAAAAAAAAAAAAAAAAAAAAAAAAAAAAAAAAAAAAAAAAAAAAAAAAAAAAAAAAAAAAAAAAAAAAAAAAAAAAAAAAAAAAAAAAAAAAAAAAAAAAAAAAAAAAAAAAAAAAAAAAAAAAAAAAAAAAAAAAAAAAAAAAAAAAAAAAAAAAAAAAAAAAAAAAAAAAAAAAAAAAAAAAAAAAAAAAAAAAAAAAAAAAAAAAAAAAAAAAAAAAAAAAAAAAAAAAAAAAAAAAAAAAAAAAAAAAAAAAAAAAAAAAAAAAAAAAAAAAAAAAAAAAAAAAAAAAAAAAAAAAAAAAAAAAAAAAAAAAAAAAAAAAAAAAAAAAAAAAAAAAAAAAAAAAAAAAAAAAAAAAAAAAAAAAAAAAAAAAAAAAAAAAAAAAAAAAAAAAAAAAAAAAAAAAAAAAAAAAAAAAAAAAAAAAAAAAAAAAAAAAAAAAAAAAAAAAAAAAAAAAAAAAAAAAAAAAAAAAAAAAAAAAAAAAAAAAAAAAAAAAAAAAAAAAAAAAAAAAAAAAAAAAAAAAAAAAAAAAAAAAAAAAAAAAAAAAAAAAAAAAAAAAAAAAAAAAAAAAAAAAAAAAAAAAAAAAAAAAAAAAAAAAAAAAAAAAAAAAAAAAAAAAAAAAAAAAAAAAAAAAAAAAAAAAAAAAAAAAAAAAAAAAAAAAAAAAAAAAAAAAAAAAAAAAAAAAAAAAAAAAAAAAAAAAAAAAAAAAAAAAAAAAAAAAAAAAAAAAAAAAAAAAAAAAAAAAAAAAAAAAAAAAAAAAAAAAAAAAAAAAAAAAAAAAAAAAAAAAAAAAAAAAAAAAAAAAAAAAAAAAAAAAAAAAAAAAAAAAAAAAAAAAAAAAAAAAAAAAAAAAAAAAAAAAAAAAAAAAAAAAAAAAAAAAAAAAAAAAAAAAAAAAAAAAAAAAAAAAAAAAAAAAAAAAAAAAAAAAAAAAAAAAAAAAAAAAAAAAAAAAAAAAAAAAAAAAAAAAAAAAAAAAAAAAAAAAAAAAAAAAAAAAAAAAAAAAAAAAAAAAAAAAAAAAAAAAAAAAAAAAAAAAAAAAAAAAAAAAAAAAAAAAAAAAAAAAAAAAAAAAAAAAAAAAAAAAAAAAAAAAAAAAAAAAAAAAAAAAAAAAAAAAAAAAAAAAAAAAAAAAAAAAAAAAAAAAAAAAAAAAAAAAAAAAAAAAAAAAAAAAAAAAAAAAAAAAAAAAAAAAAAAAAAAAAAAAAAAAAAAAAAAAAAAAAAAAAAAAAAAAAAAAAAAAAAAAAAAAAAAAAAAAAAAAAAAAAAAAAAAAAAAAAAAAAAAAAAAAAAAAAAAAAAAAAAAAAAAAAAAAAAAAAAAAAAAAAAAAAAAAAAAAAAAAAAAAAAAAAAAAAAAAAAAAAAAAAAAAAAAAAAAAAAAAAAAAAAAAAAAAAAAAAAAAAAAAAAAAAAAAAAAAAAAAAAAAAAAAAAAAAAAAAAAAAAAAAAAAAAAAAAAAAAAAAAAAAAAAAAAAAAAAAAAAAAAAAAAAAAAAAAAAAAAAAAAAAAAAAAAAAAAAAAAAAAAAAAAAAAAAAAAAAAAAAAAAAAAAAAAAAAAAAAAAAAAAAAAAAAAAAAAAAAAAAAAAAAAAAAAAAAAAAAAAAAAAAAAAAAAAAAAAAAAAAAAAAAAAAAAAAAAAAAAAAAAAAAAAAAAAAAAAAAAAAAAAAAAAAAAAAAAAAAAAAAAAAAAAAAAAAAAAAAAAAAAAAAAAAAAAAAAAAAAAAAAAAAAAAAAAAAAAAAAAAAAAAAAAAAAAAAAAAAAAAAAAAAAAAAAAAAAAAAAAAAAAAAAAAAAAAAAAAAAAAAAAAAAAAAAAAAAAAAAAAAAAAAAAAAAAAAAAAAAAAAAAAAAAAAAAAAAAAAAAAAAAAAAAAAAAAAAAAAAAAAAAAAAAAAAAAAAAAAAAAAAAAAAAAAAAAAAAAAAAAAAAAAAAAAAAAAAAAAAAAAAAAAAAAAAAAAAAAAAAAAAAAAAAAAAAAAAAAAAAAAAAAAAAAAAAAAAAAAAAAAAAAAAAAAAAAAAAAAAAAAAAAAAAAAAAAAAAAAAAAAAAAAAAAAAAAAAAAAAAAAAAAAAAAAAAAAAAAAAAAAAAAAAAAAAAAAAAAAAAAAAAAAAAAAAAAAAAAAAAAAAAAAAAAAAAAAAAAAAAAAAAAAAAAAAAAAAAAAAAAAAAAAAAAAAAAAAAAAAAAAAAAAAAAAAAAAAAAAAAAAAAAAAAAAAAAAAAAAAAAAAAAAAAAAAAAAAAAAAAAAAAAAAAAAAAAAAAAAAAAAAAAAAAAAAAAAAAAAAAAAAAAAAAAAAAAAAAAAAAAAAAAAAAAAAAAAAAAAAAAAAAAAAAAAAAAAAAAAAAAAAAAAAAAAAAAAAAAAAAAAAAAAAAAAAAAAAAAAAAAAAAAAAAAAAAAAAAAAAAAAAAAAAAAAAAAAAAAAAAAAAAAAAAAAAAAAAAAAAAAAAAAAAAAAAAAAAAAAAAAAAAAAAAAAAAAAAAAAAAAAAAAAAAAAAAAAAAAAAAAAAAAAAAAAAAAAAAAAAAAAAAAAAAAAAAAAAAAAAAAAAAAAAAAAAAAAAAAAAAAAAAAAAAAAAAAAAAAAAAAAAAAAAAAAAAAAAAAAAAAAAAAAAAAAAAAAAAAAAAAAAAAAAAAAAAAAAAAAAAAAAAAAAAAAAAAAAAAAAAAAAAAAAAAAAAAAAAAAAAAAAAAAAAAAAAAAAAAAAAAAAAAAAAAAAAAAAAAAAAAAAAAAAAAAAAAAAAAAAAAAAAAAAAAAAAAAAAAAAAAAAAAAAAAAAAAAAAAAAAAAAAAAAAAAAAAAAAAAAAAAAAAAAAAAAAAAAAAAAAAAAAAAAAAAAAAAAAAAAAAAAAAAAAAAAAAAAAAAAAAAAAAAAAAAAAAAAAAAAAAAAAAAAAAAAAAAAAAAAAAAAAAAAAAAAAAAAAAAAAAAAAAAAAAAAAAAAAAAAAAAAAAAAAAAAAAAAAAAAAAAAAAAAAAAAAAAAAAAAAAAAAAAAAAAAAAAAAAAAAAAAAAAAAAAAAAAAAAAAAAAAAAAAAAAAAAAAAAAAAAAAAAAAAAAAAAAAAAAAAAAAAAAAAAAAAAAAAAAAAAAAAAAAAAAAAAAAAAAAAAAAAAAAAAAAAAAAAAAAAAAAAAAAAAAAAAAAAAAAAAAAAAAAAAAAAAAAAAAAAAAAAAAAAAAAAAAAAAAAAAAAAAAAAAAAAAAAAAAAAAAAAAAAAAAAAAAAAAAAAAAAAAAAAAAAAAAAAAAAAAAAAAAAAAAAAAAAAAAAAAAAAAAAAAAAAAAAAAAAAAAAAAAAAAAAAAAAAAAAAAAAAAAAAAAAAAAAAAAAAAAAAAAAAAAAAAAAAAAAAAAAAAAAAAAAAAAAAAAAAAAAAAAAAAAAAAAAAAAAAAAAAAAAAAAAAAAAAAAAAAAAAAAAAAAAAAAAAAAAAAAAAAAAAAAAAAAAAAAAAAAAAAAAAAAAAAAAAAAAAAAAAAAAAAAAAAAAAAAAAAAAAAAAAAAAAAAAAAAAAAAAAAAAAAAAAAAAAAAAAAAAAAAAAAAAAAAAAAAAAAAAAAAAAAAAAAAAAAAAAAAAAAAAAAAAAAAAAAAAAAAAAAAAAAAAAAAAAAAAAAAAAAAAAAAAAAAAAAAAAAAAAAAAAAAAAAAAAAAAAAAAAAAAAAAAAAAAAAAAAAAAAAAAAAAAAAAAAAAAAAAAAAAAAAAAAAAAAAAAAAAAAAAAAAAAAAAAAAAAAAAAAAAAAAAAAAAAAAAAAAAAAAAAAAAAAAAAAAAAAAAAAAAAAAAAAAAAAAAAAAAAAAAAAAAAAAAAAAAAAAAAAAAAAAAAAAAAAAAAAAAAAAAAAAAAAAAAAAAAAAAAAAAAAAAAAAAAAAAAAAAAAAAAAAAAAAAAAAAAAAAAAAAAAAAAAAAAAAAAAAAAAAAAAAAAAAAAAAAAAAAAAAAAAAAAAAAAAAAAAAAAAAAAAAAAAAAAAAAAAAAAAAAAAAAAAAAAAAAAAAAAAAAAAAAAAAAAAAAAAAAAAAAAAAAAAAAAAAAAAAAAAAAAAAAAAAAAAAAAAAAAAAAAAAAAAAAAAAAAAAAAAAAAAAAAAAAAAAAAAAAAAAAAAAAAAAAAAAAAAAAAAAAAAAAAAAAAAAAAAAAAAAAAAAAAAAAAAAAAAAAAAAAAAAAAAAAAAAAAAAAAAAAAAAAAAAAAAAAAAAAAAAAAAAAAAAAAAAAAAAAAAAAAAAAAAAAAAAAAAAAAAAAAAAAAAAAAAAAAAAAAAAAAAAAAAAAAAAAAAAAAAAAAAAAAAAAAAAAAAAAAAAAAAAAAAAAAAAAAAAAAAAAAAAAAAAAAAAAAAAAAAAAAAAAAAAAAAAAAAAAAAAAAAAAAAAAAAAAAAAAAAAAAAAAAAAAAAAAAAAAAAAAAAAAAAAAAAAAAAAAAAAAAAAAAAAAAAAAAAAAAAAAAAAAAAAAAAAAAAAAAAAAAAAAAAAAAAAAAAAAAAAAAAAAAAAAAAAAAAAAAAAAAAAAAAAAAAAAAAAAAAAAAAAAAAAAAAAAAAAAAAAAAAAAAAAAAAAAAAAAAAAAAAAAAAAAAAAAAAAAAAAAAAAAAAAAAAAAAAAAAAAAAAAAAAAAAAAAAAAAAAAAAAAAAAAAAAAAAAAAAAAAAAAAAAAAAAAAAAAAAAAAAAAAAAAAAAAAAAAAAAAAAAAAAAAAAAAAAAAAAAAAAAAAAAAAAAAAAAAAAAAAAAAAAAAAAAAAAAAAAAAAAAAAAAAAAAAAAAAAAAAAAAAAAAAAAAAAAAAAAAAAAAAAAAAAAAAAAAAAAAAAAAAAAAAAAAAAAAAAAAAAAAAAAAAAAAAAAAAAAAAAAAAAAAAAAAAAAAAAAAAAAAAAAAAAAAAAAAAAAAAAAAAAAAAAAAAAAAAAAAAAAAAAAAAAAAAAAAAAAAAAAAAAAAAAAAAAAAAAAAAAAAAAAAAAAAAAAAAAAAAAAAAAAAAAAAAAAAAAAAAAAAAAAAAAAAAAAAAAAAAAAAAAAAAAAAAAAAAAAAAAAAAAAAAAAAAAAAAAAAAAAAAAAAAAAAAAAAAAAAAAAAAAAAAAAAAAAAAAAAAAAAAAAAAAAAAAAAAAAAAAAAAAAAAAAAAAAAAAAAAAAAAAAAAAAAAAAAAAAAAAAAAAAAAAAAAAAAAAAAAAAAAAAAAAAAAAAAAAAAAAAAAAAAAAAAAAAAAAAAAAAAAAAAAAAAAAAAAAAAAAAAAAAAAAAAAAAAAAAAAAAAAAAAAAAAAAAAAAAAAAAAAAAAAAAAAAAAAAAAAAAAAAAAAAAAAAAAAAAAAAAAAAAAAAAAAAAAAAAAAAAAAAAAAAAAAAAAAAAAAAAAAAAAAAAAAAAAAAAAAAAAAAAAAAAAAAAAAAAAAAAAAAAAAAAAAAAAAAAAAAAAAAAAAAAAAAAAAAAAAAAAAAAAAAAAAAAAAAAAAAAAAAAAAAAAAAAAAAAAAAAAAAAAAAAAAAAAAAAAAAAAAAAAAAAAAAAAAAAAAAAAAAAAAAAAAAAAAAAAAAAAAAAAAAAAAAAAAAAAAAAAAAAAAAAAAAAAAAAAAAAAAAAAAAAAAAAAAAAAAAAAAAAAAAAAAAAAAAAAAAAAAAAAAAAAAAAAAAAAAAAAAAAAAAAAAAAAAAAAAAAAAAAAAAAAAAAAAAAAAAAAAAAAAAAAAAAAAAAAAAAAAAAAAAAAAAAAAAAAAAAAAAAAAAAAAAAAAAAAAAAAAAAAAAAAAAAAAAAAAAAAAAAAAAAAAAAAAAAAAAAAAAAAAAAAAAAAAAAAAAAAAAAAAAAAAAAAAAAAAAAAAAAAAAAAAAAAAAAAAAAAAAAAAAAAAAAAAAAAAAAAAAAAAAAAAAAAAAAAAAAAAAAAAAAAAAAAAAAAAAAAAAAAAAAAAAAAAAAAAAAAAAAAAAAAAAAAAAAAAAAAAAAAAAAAAAAAAAAAAAAAAAAAAAAAAAAAAAAAAAAAAAAAAAAAAAAAAAAAAAAAAAAAAAAAAAAAAAAAAAAAAAAAAAAAAAAAAAAAAAAAAAAAAAAAAAAAAAAAAAAAAAAAAAAAAAAAAAAAAAAAAAAAAAAAAAAAAAAAAAAAAAAAAAAAAAAAAAAAAAAAAAAAAAAAAAAAAAAAAAAAAAAAAAAAAAAAAAAAAAAAAAAAAAAAAAAAAAAAAAAAAAAAAAAAAAAAAAAAAAAAAAAAAAAAAAAAAAAAAAAAAAAAAAAAAAAAAAAAAAAAAAAAAAAAAAAAAAAAAAAAAAAAAAAAAAAAAAAAAAAAAAAAAAAAAAAAAAAAAAAAAAAAAAAAAAAAAAAAAAAAAAAAAAAAAAAAAAAAAAAAAAAAAAAAAAAAAAAAAAAAAAAAAAAAAAAAAAAAAAAAAAAAAAAAAAAAAAAAAAAAAAAAAAAAAAAAAAAAAAAAAAAAAAAAAAAAAAAAAAAAAAAAAAAAAAAAAAAAAAAAAAAAAAAAAAAAAAAAAAAAAAAAAAAAAAAAAAAAAAAAAAAAAAAAAAAAAAAAAAAAAAAAAAAAAAAAAAAAAAAAAAAAAAAAAAAAAAAAAAAAAAAAAAAAAAAAAAAAAAAAAAAAAAAAAAAAAAAAAAAAAAAAAAAAAAAAAAAAAAAAAAAAAAAAAAAAAAAAAAAAAAAAAAAAAAAAAAAAAAAAAAAAAAAAAAAAAAAAAAAAAAAAAAAAAAAAAAAAAAAAAAAAAAAAAAAAAAAAAAAAAAAAAAAAAAAAAAAAAAAAAAAAAAAAAAAAAAAAAAAAAAAAAAAAAAAAAAAAAAAAAAAAAAAAAAAAAAAAAAAAAAAAAAAAAAAAAAAAAAAAAAAAAAAAAAAAAAAAAAAAAAAAAAAAAAAAAAAAAAAAAAAAAAAAAAAAAAAAAAAAAAAAAAAAAAAAAAAAAAAAAAAAAAAAAAAAAAAAAAAAAAAAAAAAAAAAAAAAAAAAAAAAAAAAAAAAAAAAAAAAAAAAAAAAAAAAAAAAAAAAAAAAAAAAAAAAAAAAAAAAAAAAAAAAAAAAAAAAAAAAAAAAAAAAAAAAAAAAAAAAAAAAAAAAAAAAAAAAAAAAAAAAAAAAAAAAAAAAAAAAAAAAAAAAAAAAAAAAAAAAAAAAAAAAAAAAAAAAAAAAAAAAAAAAAAAAAAAAAAAAAAAAAAAAAAAAAAAAAAAAAAAAAAAAAAAAAAAAAAAAAAAAAAAAAAAAAAAAAAAAAAAAAAAAAAAAAAAAAAAAAAAAAAAAAAAAAAAAAAAAAAAAAAAAAAAAAAAAAAAAAAAAAAAAAAAAAAAAAAAAAAAAAAAAAAAAAAAAAAAAAAAAAAAAAAAAAAAAAAAAAAAAAAAAAAAAAAAAAAAAAAAAAAAAAAAAAAAAAAAAAAAAAAAAAAAAAAAAAAAAAAAAAAAAAAAAAAAAAAAAAAAAAAAAAAAAAAAAAAAAAAAAAAAAAAAAAAAAAAAAAAAAAAAAAAAAAAAAAAAAAAAAAAAAAAAAAAAAAAAAAAAAAAAAAAAAAAAAAAAAAAAAAAAAAAAAAAAAAAAAAAAAAAAAAAAAAAAAAAAAAAAAAAAAAAAAAAAAAAAAAAAAAAAAAAAAAAAAAAAAAAAAAAAAAAAAAAAAAAAAAAAAAAAAAAAAAAAAAAAAAAAAAAAAAAAAAAAAAAAAAAAAAAAAAAAAAAAAAAAAAAAAAAAAAAAAAAAAAAAAAAAAAAAAAAAAAAAAAAAAAAAAAAAAAAAAAAAAAAAAAAAAAAAAAAAAAAAAAAAAAAAAAAAAAAAAAAAAAAAAAAAAAAAAAAAAAAAAAAAAAAAAAAAAAAAAAAAAAAAAAAAAAAAAAAAAAAAAAAAAAAAAAAAAAAAAAAAAAAAAAAAAAAAAAAAAAAAAAAAAAAAAAAAAAAAAAAAAAAAAAAAAAAAAAAAAAAAAAAAAAAAAAAAAAAAAAAAAAAAAAAAAAAAAAAAAAAAAAAAAAAAAAAAAAAAAAAAAAAAAAAAAAAAAAAAAAAAAAAAAAAAAAAAAAAAAAAAAAAAAAAAAAAAAAAAAAAAAAAAAAAAAAAAAAAAAAAAAAAAAAAAAAAAAAAAAAAAAAAAAAAAAAAAAAAAAAAAAAAAAAAAAAAAAAAAAAAAAAAAAAAAAAAAAAAAAAAAAAAAAAAAAAAAAAAAAAAAAAAAAAAAAAAAAAAAAAAAAAAAAAAAAAAAAAAAAAAAAAAAAAAAAAAAAAAAAAAAAAAAAAAAAAAAAAAAAAAAAAAAAAAAAAAAAAAAAAAAAAAAAAAAAAAAAAAAAAAAAAAAAAAAAAAAAAAAAAAAAAAAAAAAAAAAAAAAAAAAAAAAAAAAAAAAAAAAAAAAAAAAAAAAAAAAAAAAAAAAAAAAAAAAAAAAAAAAAAAAAAAAAAAAAAAAAAAAAAAAAAAAAAAAAAAAAAAAAAAAAAAAAAAAAAAAAAAAAAAAAAAAAAAAAAAAAAAAAAAAAAAAAAAAAAAAAAAAAAAAAAAAAAAAAAAAAAAAAAAAAAAAAAAAAAAAAAAAAAAAAAAAAAAAAAAAAAAAAAAAAAAAAAAAAAAAAAAAAAAAAAAAAAAAAAAAAAAAAAAAAAAAAAAAAAAAAAAAAAAAAAAAAAAAAAAAAAAAAAAAAAAAAAAAAAAAAAAAAAAAAAAAAAAAAAAAAAAAAAAAAAAAAAAAAAAAAAAAAAAAAAAAAAAAAAAAAAAAAAAAAAAAAAAAAAAAAAAAAAAAAAAAAAAAAAAAAAAAAAAAAAAAAAAAAAAAAAAAAAAAAAAAAAAAAAAAAAAAAAAAAAAAAAAAAAAAAAAAAAAAAAAAAAAAAAAAAAAAAAAAAAAAAAAAAAAAAAAAAAAAAAAAAAAAAAAAAAAAAAAAAAAAAAAAAAAAAAAAAAAAAAAAAAAAAAAAAAAAAAAAAAAAAAAAAAAAAAAAAAAAAAAAAAAAAAAAAAAAAAAAAAAAAAAAAAAAAAAAAAAAAAAAAAAAAAAAAAAAAAAAAAAAAAAAAAAAAAAAAAAAAAAAAAAAAAAAAAAAAAAAAAAAAAAAAAAAAAAAAAAAAAAAAAAAAAAAAAAAAAAAAAAAAAAAAAAAAAAAAAAAAAAAAAAAAAAAAAAAAAAAAAAAAAAAAAAAAAAAAAAAAAAAAAAAAAAAAAAAAAAAAAAAAAAAAAAAAAAAAAAAAAAAAAAAAAAAAAAAAAAAAAAAAAAAAAAAAAAAAAAAAAAAAAAAAAAAAAAAAAAAAAAAAAAAAAAAAAAAAAAAAAAAAAAAAAAAAAAAAAAAAAAAAAAAAAAAAAAAAAAAAAAAAAAAAAAAAAAAAAAAAAAAAAAAAAAAAAAAAAAAAAAAAAAAAAAAAAAAAAAAAAAAAAAAAAAAAAAAAAAAAAAAAAAAAAAAAAAAAAAAAAAAAAAAAAAAAAAAAAAAAAAAAAAAAAAAAAAAAAAAAAAAAAAAAAAAAAAAAAAAAAAAAAAAAAAAAAAAAAAAAAAAAAAAAAAAAAAAAAAAAAAAAAAAAAAAAAAAAAAAAAAAAAAAAAAAAAAAAAAAAAAAAAAAAAAAAAAAAAAAAAAAAAAAAAAAAAAAAAAAAAAAAAAAAAAAAAAAAAAAAAAAAAAAAAAAAAAAAAAAAAAAAAAAAAAAAAAAAAAAAAAAAAAAAAAAAAAAAAAAAAAAAAAAAAAAAAAAAAAAAAAAAAAAAAAAAAAAAAAAAAAAAAAAAAAAAAAAAAAAAAAAAAAAAAAAAAAAAAAAAAAAAAAAAAAAAAAAAAAAAAAAAAAAAAAAAAAAAAAAAAAAAAAAAAAAAAAAAAAAAAAAAAAAAAAAAAAAAAAAAAAAAAAAAAAAAAAAAAAAAAAAAAAAAAAAAAAAAAAAAAAAAAAAAAAAAAAAAAAAAAAAAAAAAAAAAAAAAAAAAAAAAAAAAAAAAAAAAAAAAAAAAAAAAAAAAAAAAAAAAAAAAAAAAAAAAAAAAAAAAAAAAAAAAAAAAAAAAAAAAAAAAAAAAAAAAAAAAAAAAAAAAAAAAAAAAAAAAAAAAAAAAAAAAAAAAAAAAAAAAAAAAAAAAAAAAAAAAAAAAAAAAAAAAAAAAAAAAAAAAAAAAAAAAAAAAAAAAAAAAAAAAAAAAAAAAAAAAAAAAAAAAAAAAAAAAAAAAAAAAAAAAAAAAAAAAAAAAAAAAAAAAAAAAAAAAAAAAAAAAAAAAAAAAAAAAAAAAAAAAAAAAAAAAAAAAAAAAAAAAAAAAAAAAAAAAAAAAAAAAAAAAAAAAAAAAAAAAAAAAAAAAAAAAAAAAAAAAAAAAAAAAAAAAAAAAAAAAAAAAAAAAAAAAAAAAAAAAAAAAAAAAAAAAAAAAAAAAAAAAAAAAAAAAAAAAAAAAAAAAAAAAAAAAAAAAAAAAAAAAAAAAAAAAAAAAAAAAAAAAAAAAAAAAAAAAAAAAAAAAAAAAAAAAAAAAAAAAAAAAAAAAAAAAAAAAAAAAAAAAAAAAAAAAAAAAAAAAAAAAAAAAAAAAAAAAAAAAAAAAAAAAAAAAAAAAAAAAAAAAAAAAAAAAAAAAAAAAAAAAAAAAAAAAAAAAAAAAAAAAAAAAAAAAAAAAAAAAAAAAAAAAAAAAAAAAAAAAAAAAAAAAAAAAAAAAAAAAAAAAAAAAAAAAAAAAAAAAAAAAAAAAAAAAAAAAAAAAAAAAAAAAAAAAAAAAAAAAAAAAAAAAAAAAAAAAAAAAAAAAAAAAAAAAAAAAAAAAAAAAAAAAAAAAAAAAAAAAAAAAAAAAAAAAAAAAAAAAAAAAAAAAAAAAAAAAAAAAAAAAAAAAAAAAAAAAAAAAAAAAAAAAAAAAAAAAAAAAAAAAAAAAAAAAAAAAAAAAAAAAAAAAAAAAAAAAAAAAAAAAAAAAAAAAAAAAAAAAAAAAAAAAAAAAAAAAAAAAAAAAAAAAAAAAAAAAAAAAAAAAAAAAAAAAAAAAAAAAAAAAAAAAAAAAAAAAAAAAAAAAAAAAAAAAAAAAAAAAAAAAAAAAAAAAAAAAAAAAAAAAAAAAAAAAAAAAAAAAAAAAAAAAAAAAAAAAAAAAAAAAAAAAAAAAAAAAAAAAAAAAAAAAAAAAAAAAAAAAAAAAAAAAAAAAAAAAAAAAAAAAAAAAAAAAAAAAAAAAAAAACCCCCCCCCCCCCCCCAACCCCCCCCCCCCCCCCCACCCCCCCCCCCCCCCCCCCCCCCCCCCCCCCCCCCCCCCCCCCCCCCCCCCCCCCCCCCCCCCCCCCCCCCCCCCCCCCCCCCCCCCCCCCCCCCCCCACCCCCCCCCCCCCCCCCCCCCCCCCCCCCCCCCCCCCCCCCCCCCCCCCCCCCCCCCCCCCCCCCCCCCCCCCCCCCCCCCCCCCCCCCCCCCCCCCCCCCCCCCCCCCCCCCCCCCCCCCCCCCCCCCCCCCCCCCCCCCCCCCCCCCCCCCCCCCCCCCCCCCCCCCCCCCCCCCCCCCCCCCCCCCCCCCCCCCCCCCCCCCCCCCCCCCCCCCCCCCCCCCCCCCCCCCCCCCCCCCCCCCCCCCCCCCCCCCCCCCCCCCCCCCCCCCCCCCCCCCCCCCCCCCCCCCCCCCCCCCCCCCCCCCCCCCCCCCCCCCCCCCCCCCCCCCCCCCCCCCCCCACCCCCCCCCCCCCCCCCCCCCCCCCCCCCCCCCCCCCCCCCCCCCCCCCCCCCCCCCCCCCCCCCCCCCCCCCCCCCCCCCCCCCCCCCCCCCCCCCCCCCCCCCCCCCCCCCCCCCCCCCCCCCCCCCCCCCCCCCCCCCCCCCCCCCCCCCCCCCCCCCCCCCCCCCCCCCCCCCCCCCCCCCCCCCCCCCCCCCCCCCCCCCCCCCCCCCCCCCCCCCCCCCCCCCCCCCCCCCCCCCCCCCCCCCCCCCCCCCCCCCCCCCCCCCCCCCCCCCCCCCCCCCCCCCCCCCCCCCCCCCCCCCCCCCCCCCCCCCCCCCCCCCCCCCCCCCCCCCCCCCCCCCCCCCCCCCCCCCCCCCCCCCCCCCCCCCCCCCCCCCCCCCCCCCCCCCCCCCCCCCCCCCCCCCCCCCCCCCCCCCCCCCCCCCCCCCCCCCCCCCCCCCCCCCCCCCCCCCCCCCCCCCCCCCCCCCCCCCCCCCCCCCCCCCCCCCCCCCCCCCCCCCCCCCCCCCCCCCCCCCCCCCCCCCCCCCCCCCCCCCCCCCCCCCCCCCCCCCCCCCCCCCCCCCCCCCCCCCCCCCCCCCCCCCCCCCCCCCCCCCCCCCCCCCCCCCCCCCCCCCCCCCCCCCCCCCCCCCCCCCCCCCCCCCCCCCCCCCCCCCCCCCCCCCCCCCCCCCCCCCCCCCCCCCCCCCCCCCCCCCCCCCCCCCCCCCCCCCCCCCCCCCCCCCCCCCCCCCCCCCCCCCCCCCCCCCCCCCCCCCCCCCCCCCCCCCCCCCCCCCCCCCCCCCCCCCCCCCCCCCCCCCCCCCCCCCCCCCCCCCCCCCCCCCCCCCCCCCCCCCCCCCCCCCCCCCCCCCCCCCCCCCCCCCCCCCCCCCCCCCCCCCCCCCCCCCCCCCCCCCCCCCCCCCCCCCCCCCCCCCCCCCCCCCCCCCCCCCCCCCCCCCCCCCCCCCCCCCCCCCCCCCCCCCCCCCCCCCCCCCCCCCCCCCCCCCCCCCCCCCCCCCCCCCCCCCCCCCCCCCCCCCCCCCCCCCCCCCCCCCCCCCCCCCCCCCCCCCCCCCCCCCCCCCCCCCCCCCCCCCCCCCCCCCCCCCCCCCCCCCCCCCCCCCCCCCCCCCCCCCCCCCCCCCCCCCCCCCCCCCCCCCCCCCCCCCCCCCCCCCCCCCCCCCCCCCCCCCCCCCCCCCCCCCCCCCCCCCCCCCCCCCCCCCCCCCCCCCCCCCCCCCCCCCCCCCCCCCCCCCCCCCCCCCCCCCCCCCCCCCCCCCCCCCCCCCCCCCCCCCCCCCCCCCCCCCCCCCCCCCCCCCCCCCCCCCCCCCCCCCCCCCCCCCCCCCCCCCCCCCCCCCCCCCCCCCCCCCCCCCCCCCCCCCCCCCCCCCCCCCCCCCCCCCCCCCCCCCCCCCCCCCCCCCCCCCCCCCCCCCCCCCCCCCCCCCCCCCCCCCCCCCCCCCCCCCCCCCCCCCCCCCCCCCCCCCCCCCCCCCCCCCCCCCCCCCCCCCCCCCCCCCCCCCCCCCCCCCCCCCCCCCCCCCCCCCCCCCCCCCCCCCCCCCCCCCCCCCCCCCCCCCCCCCCCCCCCCCCCCCCCCCCCCCCCCCCCCCCCCCCCCCCCCCCCCCCCCCCCCCCCCCCCCCCCCCCCCCCCCCCCCCCCCCCCCCCCCCCCCCCCCCCCCCCCCCCCCCCCCCCCCCACCCCCCCCCCCCCCCCCCCCCCCCCCCCCCCCCCCCCCCCCCCCCCCCCCCCCCCCCCCCCCCCCCCCCCCCCCCCCCCCCCCCCCCCCCCCCCCCCCCCCCCCCCCCCCCCCCCCCCCCCCCCCCCCCCCCCCCCCCCCCCCCCCCCCCCCCCCCCCCCCCCCCCCCCCCCCCCCCCCCCCCCCCCCCCCCCCCCACCCCCCCCCCCCCCCCCCCCCCCCCCCCCCCCCCCCCCCCCCCCCCCCCCCCCCCCCCCCCCCCCCCCCCCCCCCCCCCCCCCCCCCCCCCCCCCCCCCCCCCCCCCCCCCCCCCCCCCCCCCCCCCCCCCCCCCCCCCCCCCCCCCCCCCCCCCCCCCCCCCCCCCCCCCCCCCCCCCCCCCCCCCCCCCCCCCCCCCCCCCCCCCCCCCCCCCCCCCCCCCCCCCCCCCCCCCCCCCCCCCCCCCCCCCCCCCCCCCCCCCCCCCCCCCCCCCCCCCCCCCCCCCCCCCCCCCCCCCCCCCCCCCCCCCCCCCCCCCCCCCCCCCCCCCCCCCCCCCCCCCCCCCCCCCCCCCCCCCCCCCCCCCCCCCCCCCCCCCCCCCCCCCCCCCCCCCCCCCCCCCCCCCCCCCCCCCCCCCCCCCCCCCCCCCCCCCCCCCCCCCCCCCCCCCCCCCCCCCCCCCCCCCCCCCCCCCCCCCCCCCCCCCCCCCCCCCCCCCCCCCCCCCCCCCCCCCCCCCCCCCCCCCCCCCCCCCCCCCCCCCCCCCCCCCCCCCCCCCCCCCCCCCCCCCCCCCCCCCCCCCCCCCCCCCCCCCCCCCCCCCCCCCCCCCCCCCCCCCCCCCCCCCCCCCCCCCCCCCCCCCCCCCCCCCCCCCCCCCCCCCCCCCCCCCCCCCCCACCCCCCCCCCCCCCCCCCCCCCCCCCCCCCCCCCCCCCCCCCCCCCCCCCCCCCCCCCCCCCCCCCCCCCCCCCCCCCCCCCCCCCCCCCCCCCCCCCCCCCCCCCCCCCCCCCCCCCCCCCCCCCCCCCCCCCCCCCCCCCCCCCCCCCCCCCCCCCCCCCCCCCCCCCCCCCCCCCCCCCCCCCCCCCCCCCCCCCCCCCCCCCCCCCCCCCCCCCCCCCCCCCCCCCCCCCCCCCCCCCCCCCCCCCCCCCCCCCCCCCCCCCCCCCCCCCCCCCCCCCCCCCCCCCCCCCCCCCCCCCCCCCCCCCCCCCCCCCCCCCCCCCCCCCCCCCCCCCCCCCCCCCCCCCCCCCCCCCCCCCCCCCCCCCCCCCCCCCCCCCCCCCCCCCCCCCCCCCCCCCCCCCCCCCCCCCCCCCCCCCCCCCCCCCCCCCCCCCCCCCCCCCCCCCCCCCCCCCCCCCCCCCCCCCCCCCCCCCCCCCCCCCCCCCCCCCCCCCCCCCCCCCCCCCCCCCCCCCCCCCCCCCCCCCCCCCCCCCCCCCCCCCCCCCCCCCCCCCCCCCCCCCCCCCCCCCCCCCCCCCCCCCCCCCCCCCCCCCCCCCCCCCCCCCCCCCCCCCCCCCCCCCCCCCCCCCCCCCCCCCCCCCCCCCCCCCCCCCCCCCCCCCCCCCCCCCCCCCCCCCCCCCCCCCCCCCCCCCCCCCCCCCCCCCCCCCCCCCCCACCCCCCCCCCCCCCCCCCCCCCCCCCCCCCCCCCCCCCCCCCCCCCCCCCCCCCCCCCCCCCCCCCCCCCCCCCCCCCCCCCCCCCCCCCCCCCCCCCCCCCCCCCCCCCCCCCCCCCCCCCCCCCCCCCCCCCCCCCCCCCCCCCCCCCCCCCCCCCCCCCCCCCCCCCCCCCCCCCCCCCCCCCCCCCCCCCCCCCCCCCCCCCCCCCCCCCCCCCCCCCCCCCCCCCCCCCCCCCCCCCCCCCCCCCCCCCCCCCCCCCCCCCCCCCCCCCCCCCCCCCCCCCCCCCCCCCCCCCCCCCCCCCCCCCCCCCCCCCCCCCCCCCCCCCCCCCCCCCCCCCCCCCCCCCCCCCCCCCCCCCCCCCCCCCCCCCCCCCCCCCCCCCCCCCCCCCCCCCCCCCCCCCCCCCCCCCCCCCCCCCCCCCCCCCCCCCCCCCCCCCCCCCCCCCCCCCCCCCCCCCCCCCCCCCCCCCCCCCCCCCCCCCCCCCCCCCCCCCCCCCCCCCCCCCCCCCCCCCCCCCCCCCCCCCCCCCCCCCCCCCCCCCCCCCCCCCCCCCCCCCCCCCCCCCCCCCCCCCCCCCCCCCCCCCCCCCCCCCCCCCCCCCCCCCCCCCCCCCCCCCCCCCCCCCCCCCCCCCCCCCCCCCCCCCCCCCCCCCCCCCCCCCCCCCCCCCCCCCCCCCCCCCCCCCCCCCCCCCCCCCCCCCCCCCCCCCCCCCCCCCCCCCCCCCCCCCCCCCCCCCCCCCCCCCCCCCCCCCCCCCCCCCCCCCCCCCCCCCCCCCCCCCCCCCCCCCCCCCCCCCCCCCCCCCCCCCCCCCCCCCCCCCCCCCCCCCCCCCCCCCCCCCCCCCCCCCCCCCCCCCCCCCCCCCCCCCCCCCCCCCCCCCCCCCCCCCCCCCCCCCCCCCCCCCCCCCCCCCCCCCCCCCCCCCCCCCCCCCCCCCCCCCCCCCCCCCCCCCCCCCCCCCCCCCCCCCCCCCCCCCCCCCCCCCCCCCCCCCCCCCCCCCCCCCCCCCCCCCCCCCCCCCCCCCCCCCCCCCCCCCCCCCCCCCCCCCCCCCCCCCCCCCCCCCCCCCCCCCCCCCCCCCCCCCCCCCCCCCCCCCCCCCCCCCCCCCCCCCCCCCCCCACCCCCCCCCCCCCCCCCCCCCCCCCCCCCCCCCCCCCCCCCCCCCCCCCCCCCCCCCCCCCCCCCCCCCCCCCCCCCCCCCCCCCCCCCCCCCCCCCCCCCCCCCCCCCCCCCCCCCCCCCCCCCCCCCCCCCCCCCCCCCCCCCCCCCCCCCCCCCCCCCCCCCCCCCCCCCCCCCCCCCCCCCCCCCCCCCCCCCCCCCCCCCCCCCCCCCCCCCCCCCCCCCCCCCCCCCCCCCCCCCCCCCCCCCCCCCCCCCCCCCCCCCCCCCCCCCCCCCCCCCCCCCCCCCCCCCCCCCCCCCCCCCCCCCCCCCCCCCCCCCCCCCCCCCCCCCCCCCCCCCCCCCCCCCCCCCCCCCCCCCCCCCCCCCCCCCCCCCCCCCCCCCCCCCCCCCCCCCCCCCCCCCCCCCCCCCCCCCCCCCCCCCCCCCCCCCCCCCCCCCCCCCCCCCCCCCCCCCCCCCCCCCCCCCCCCCCCCCCCCCCCCCCCCCCCCCCCCCCCCCCCCCCCCCCCCCCCCCCCCCCCCCCCCCCCCCCCCCCCCCCCCCCCCCCCCCCCCCCCCCCCCCCCCCCCCCCCCCCCCCCCCCCCCCCCCCCCCCCCCCCCCCCCCCCCCCCCCCCCCCCCCCCCCCCCCCCCCCCCCCCCCCCCCCCCCCCCCCCCCCCCCCCCCCCCCCCCCCCCCCCCCCCCCCCCCCCCCCCCCCCCCCCCCCCCCCCCCCCCCCCCCCCCCCCCCCCCCCCCCCCCCCCCCCCCCCCCCCCCCCCCCCCCCCCCCCCCCCCCCCCCCCCCCCCCCCCCCCCCCCCCCCCCCCCCCCCCCCCCCCCCCCCCCCCCCCCCCCCCCCCCCCCCCCCCCCCCCCCCCCCCCCCCCCCCCCCCCCCCCCCCCCCCCCCCCCCCCCCCCCCCCCCCCCCCCCCCCCCCCCCCCCCCCCCCCCCCCCCCCCCCCCCCCCCCCCCCCCCCCCCCCCCCCCCCCCCCCCCCCCCCCCCCCCCCCCCCCCCCCCCCCCCCCCCCCCCCCCCCCCCCCCCCCCCCCCCCCCCCCCCCCCCCCCCCCCCCCCCCCCCCCCCCCCCCCCCCCCCCCCCCCCCCCCCCCCCCCCCCCCCCCCCCCCCCCCCCCCCCCCCCCCCCCCCCCCCCCCCCCCCCCCCCCCCCCCCCCCCCCCCCCCCCCCCCCCCCCCCCCCCCCCCCCCCCCCCCCCCCCCCCCCCCCCCCCCCCCCCCCCCCCCCCCCCCCCCCCCCCCCCCCCCCCCCCCCCCCCCCCCCCCCCCCCCCCCCCCCCCCCCCCCCCCCCCCCCCCCCCCCCCCCCCCCCCCCCCCCCCCCCCCCCCCCCCCCCCCCCCCCCCCCCCCCCCCCCCCCCCCCCCCCCCCCCCCCCCCCCCCCCCCCCCCCCCCCCCCCCCCCCCCCCCCCCCCCCCCCCCCCCCCCCCCCCCCCCCCCCCCCCCCCCCCCCCCCCCCCCCCCCCCCCCCCCCCCCCCCCCCCCCCCCCCCCCCCCCCCCCCCCCCCCCCCCCCCCCCCCCCCCCCCCCCCCCCCCCCCCCCCCCCCCCCCCCCCCCCCCCCCCCCCCCCCCCCCCCCCCCCCCCCCCCCCCCCCCCCCCCCCCCCCCCCCCCCCCCCCCCCCCCCCCCCCCCCCCCCCCCCCCCCCCCCCCCCCCCCCCCCCCCCCCCCCCCCCCCCCCCCCCCCCCCCCCCCCCCCCCCCCCCCCCCCCCCCCCCCCCCCCCCCCCCCCCCCCCCCCCCCCCCCCCCCCCCCCCCCCCCCCCCCCCCCCCCCCCCCCCCCCCCCCCCCCCCCCCCCCCCCCCCCCCCCCCCCCCCCCCCCCCCCCCCCCCCCCCCCCCCCCCCCCCCCCCCCCCCCCCCCCCCCCCCCCCCCCCCCCCCCCCCCCCCCCCCCCCCCCCCCCCCCCCCCCCCCCCCCCCCCCCCCCCCCCCCCCCCCCCCCCCCCCCCCCCCCCCCCCCCCCCCCCCCCCCCCCCCCCCCCCCCCCCCCCCCCCCCCCCCCCCCCCCCCCCCCCCCCCCCCCCCCCCCCCCCCCCCCCCCCCCCCCCCCCCCCCCCCCCCCCCCCCCCCCCCCCCCCCCCCCCCCCCCCCCCCCCCCCCCCCCCCCCCCCCCCCCCCCCCCCCCCCCCCCCCCCCCCCCCCCCCCCCCCCCCCCCCCCCCCCCCCCCCCCCCCCCCCCCCCCCCCCCCCCCCCCCCCCCCCCCCCCCCCCCCCCCCCCCCCCCCCCCCCCCCCCCCCCCCCCCCCCCCCCCCCCCCCCCCCCCCCCCCCCCCCCCCCCCCCCCCCCCCCCCCCCCCCCCCCCCCCCCCCCCCCCCCCCCCCCCCCCCCCCCCCCCCCCCCCCCCCCCCCCCCCCCCCCCCCCCCCCCCCCCCCCCCCCCCCCCCCCCCCCCCCCCCCCCCCCCCCCCCCCCCCCCCCCCCCCCCCCCCCCCCCCCCCCCCCCCCCCCCCCCCCCCCCCCCCCCCCCCCCCCCCCCCCCCCCCCCCCCCCCCCCCCCCCCCCCCCCCCCCCCCCCCCCCCCCCCCCCCCCCCCCCCCCCCCCCCCCCCCCCCCCCCCCCCCCCCCCCCCCCCCCCCCCCCCCCCCCCCCCCCCCCCCCCCCCCCCCCCCCCCCCCCCCCCCCCCCCCCCCCCCCCCCCCCCCCCCCCCCCCCCCCCCCCCCCCCCCCCCCCCCCCCCCCCCCCCCCCCCCCCCCCCCCCCCCCCCCCCCCCCCCCCCCCCCCCCCCCCCCCCCCCCCCCCCCCCCCCCCCCCCCCCCCCCCCCCCCCCCCCCCCCCCCCCCCCCCCCCCCCCCCCCCCCCCCCCCCCCCCCCCCCCCCCCCCCCCCCCCCCCCCCCCCCCCCCCCCCCCCCCCCCCCCCCCCCCCCCCCCCCCCCCCCCCCCCCCCCCCCCCCCCCCCCCCCCCCCCCCCCCCCCCCCCCCCCCCCCCCCCCCCCCCCCCCCCCCACCCCCCCCCCCCCCCCCCCCCCCCCCCCCCCCCCCCCCCCCCCCCCCCCCCCCCCCCCCCCCCCCCCCCCCCCCCCCCCCCCCCCCCCCCCCCCCCCCCCCCCCCCCCCCCCCCCCCCCCCCCCCCCCCCCCCCCCCCCCCCCCCCCCCCCCCCCCCCCCCCCCCCCCCCCCCCCCCCCCCCCCCCCCCCCCCCCCCCCCCCCCCCCCCCCCCCCCCCCCCCCCCCCCCCCCCCCCCCCCCCCCCCCCCCCCCCCCCCCCCCCCCCCCCCCCCCCCCCCCCCCCCCCCCCCCCCCCCCCCCCCCCCCCCCCCCCCCCCCCCCCCACCCCCCCCCCCCCCCCCCCCCCCCCCCCCCCCCCCCCCCCCCCCCCCCCCCCCCCCCCCCCCCCCCCCCCCCCCCCCCCCCCCCCCCCCCCCCCCCCCCCCCCCCCCCCCCCCCCCCCCCCCCCCCCCCCCCCCCCCCCCCCCCCCCCCCCCCCCCCCCCCCCCCCCCCCCCCCCCCCCCCCCCCCCCCCCCCCCCCCCCCCCCCCCCCCCCCCCCCCCCCCCCCCCCCCCCCCCCCCCCCCCCCCCCCCCCCCCCCCCCCCCCCCCCCCCCCCCCCCCCCCCCCCCCCCCCCCCCCCCCCCCCCCCCCCCCCCCCCCCCCCCCCCCCCCCCCCCCCCCCCCCCCCCCCCCCCCCCCCCCCCCCCCCCCCCCCCCCCCCCCCCCCCCCCCCCCCCCCCCCCCCCCCCCCCCCCCCCCCCCCCCCCCCCCCCCCCCCCCCCCCCCCCCCCCCCCCCCCCCCCCCCCCCCCCCCCCCCCCCCCCCCCCCCCCCCCCCCCCCCCCCCCCCCCCCCCCCCCCCCCCCCCCCCCCCCCCCCCCCCCCCCCCCCCCCCCCCCCCCCCCCCCCCCCCCCCCCCCCCCCCCCCCCCCCCCCCCCCCCCCCCCCCCCCCCCCCCCCCCCCCCCCCCCCCCCCCCCCCCCCCCCCCCCCCCCCCCCCCCCCCCCCCCCCCCCCCCCCCCCCCCCCCCCCCCCCCCCCCCCCCCCCCCCCCCCCCCCCCCCCCCCCCCCCCCCCCCCCCCCCCCCCCCCCCCCCCCCCCCCCCCCCCCCCCCCCCCCCCCCCCCCCCCCCCCCCCCCCCCCCCCCCCCCCCCCCCCCCCCCCCCCCCCCCCCCCCCCCCCCCCCCCCCCCCCCCCCCCCCCCCCCCCCCCCCCCCCCCCCCCCCCCCCCCCCCCCCCCCCCCCCCCCCCCCCCCCCCCCCCCCCCCCCCCCCCCCCCCCCCCCCCCCCCCCCCCCCCCCCCCCCCCCCCCCCCCCCCCCCCCCCCCCCCCCCCCCCCCCCCCCCCCCCCCCCCCCCCCCCCCCCCCCCCCCCCCCCCCCCCCCCCCCCCCCCCCCCCCCCCCCCCCCCCCCCCCCCCCCCCCCCCCCCCCCCCCCCCCCCCCCCCCCCCCCCCCCCCCCCCCCCCCCCCCCCCCCCCCCCCCCCCCCCCCCCCCCCCCCCCCCCCCCCCCCCCCCCCCCCCCCCCCCCCCCCCCCCCCCCCCCCCCCCCCCCCCCCCCCCCCCCCCCCCCCCCCCCCCCCCCCCCCCCCCCCCCCCCCCCCCCCCCCCCCCCCCCCCCCCCCCCCCCCCCCCCCCCCCCCCCCCCCCCCCCCCCCCCCCCCCCCCCCCCCCCCCCCCCCCCCCCCCCCCCCCCCCCCCCCCCCCCCCCCCCCCCCCCCCCCCCCCCCCCCCCCCCCCCCCCCCCCCCCCCCCCCCCCCCCCCCCCCCCCCCCCCCCCCCCCCCCCCCCCCCCCCCCCCCCCCCCCCCCCCCCCCCCCCCCCCCCCCCCCCCCCCCCCCCCCCCCCCCCCCCCCCCCCCCCCCCCCCCCCCCCCCCCCCCCCCCCCCCCCCCCCCCCCCCCCCCCCCCCCCCCCCCCCCCCCCCCCCCCCCCCCCCCCCCCCCCCCCCCCCCCCCCCCCCCCCCCCCCCCCCCCCCCCCCCCCCCCCCCCCCCCCCCCCCCCCCCCCCCCCCCCCCCCCCCCCCCCCCCCCCCCCCCCCCCCCCCCCCCCCCCCCCCCCCCCCCCCCCCCCCCCCCCCCCCCCCCCCCCCCCCCCCCCCCCCCCCCCCCCCCCCCCCCCCCCCCCCCCCCCCCCCCCCCCCCCCCCCCCCCCCCCCCCCCCCCCCCCCCCCCCCCCCCCCCCCCCCCCCCCCCCCCCCCCCCCCCCCCCCCCCCCCCCCCCCCCCCCCCCCCCCCCCCCCCCCCCCCCCCCCCCCCCCCCCCCCCCCCCCCCCCCCCCCCCCCCCCCCCCCCCCCCCCCCCCCCCCCCCCCCCCCCCCCCCCCCCCCCCCCCCCCCCCCCCCCCCCCCCCCCCCCCCCCCCCCCCCCCCCCCCCCCCCCCCCCCCCCCCCCCCCCCCCCCCCCCCCCCCCCCCCCCCCCCCCCCCCCCCCCCCCCCCCCCCCCCCCCCCCCCCCCCCCCCCCCCCCCCCCCCCCCCCCCCCCCCCCCCCCCCCCCCCCCCCCCCCCCCCCCCCCCCCCCCCCCCCCCCCCCCCCCCCCCCCCCCCCCCCCCCCCCCCCCCCCCCCCCCCCCCCCCCCCCCCCCCCCCCCCCCCCCCCCCCCCCCCCCCCCCCCCCCCCCCCCCCCCCCCCCCCCCCCCCCCCCCCCCCCCCCCCCCCCCCCCCCCCCCACCCCCCCCCCCCCCCCCCCCCCCCCCCCACCCCCCCCCCCCCCCCCCCCCCCCCCCCCCCCCCCCCCCCCCCCCCCCCCCCCCCCCCCCCCCCCCCCCCCCCCCCCCCCCCCCCCCCCCCCCCCCCCCCCCCCCCCCCCCCCCCCCCCCCCCCCCCCCCCCCCCCCCCCCCCCCCCCCCCCCCCCCCCCCCCCCCCCCCCCCCCCCCCCCCCCCCCCCCCCCCCCCCCCCCCCCCCCCCCCCCCCCCCCCCCCCCCCCCCCCCCCCCCCCCCCCCCCCCCCCCCCCCCCCCCCCCCCCCCCCCCCCCCCCCCCCCCCCCCCCCCCCCCCCCCCCCCCCCCCCCCCCCCCCCCCCCCCCCCCCCCCCCCCCCCCCCCCCCCCCCCCCCCCCCCCCCCCCCCCCCCCCCCCCCCCCCCCCCCCCCCCCCCCCCCCCCCCCCCCCCCCCCCCCCCCCCCCCCCCCCCCCCCCCCCCACCCCCCCCCCCCCCCCCCCCCCCCCCCCCCCCCCCCCCCCCCCCCCCCCCCCCCCCCCCCCCCCCCCCCCCCCCCCCCCCCCCCCCCCCCCCCCCCCCCCCCCCCCCCCCCCCCCCCCCCCCCCCCCCCCCCCCCCCCCCCCCCCCCCCCCCCCCCCACCCCCCCCCCCCCCCCCCCCCCCCCCCCCCCCCCCCCCCCCCCCCCCCCCCCCCCCCCCCCCCCCCCCCCCCCCCCCCCCCCCCCCCCCCCCCCCCCCCCCCCCCCCCCCCCCCCCCCCCCCCCCCCCCCCCCCCCCCCCCCCCCCCCCCCCCCCCCCCCCCCCCCCCCCCCCCCCCCCCCCCCCCCCCCCCCCCCCCCCCCCCCCCCCCCCCCCCCCCCCCCCCCCCCCCCCCCCCCCCCCCCCCCCCCCCCCCCCCCCCCCCCCCCCCCCCCCCCCCCCCCCCCCCCCCCCCCCCCCCCCCCCCCCCCCCCCCCCCCCCCCCCCCCCCCCCCCCCCCCCCCCCCCCCCCCCCCACCCCCCCCCCCCCCCCCCCCCCCCCCCCCCCCCCCCCCCCCCCCCCCCCCCCCCCCCCCCCCCCCCCCCCCCCCCCCCCCCCCCCCCCCCCCCCCCCCCCCCCCCCCCCCCCCCCCCCCCCCCCCCCCCCCCCCCCCCCCCCCCCCCCCCCCCCCCCCCCCCCCCCCCCCCCCCCCCCCCCCCCCCCCCCCCCCCCCCCCCCCCCCCCCCCCCCCCCCCCCCCCCCCCCCCCCCCCCCCCCCCCCCCCCCCCCCCCCCCCCCCCCCCCCCCCCCCCCCCCCCCCCCCCCCCCCCCCCCCCCCCCCCCCCCCCCCCCCCCCCCCCCCCCCCCCCCCCCCCCCCCCCCCCCCCCCCCCCCCCCCCCCCCCCCCCCCCCCCCCCCCCCCCCCCCCCCCCCCCCCCCCCCCCCCCCCCCCCCCCCCCCCCCCCCCCCCCCCCCCCCCCCCCCCCCCCCCCCCCCCCCCCCCCCCCCCCCCCCCCCCCCCCCCCCCCCCCCCCCCCCCCCCCCCCCCCCCCCCCCCCCCCCCCCCCCCCCCCCCCCCCCCCCCCCCCCCCCCCCCCCCCCCCCCCCCCCCCCCCCCCCCCCCCCCCCCCCCCCCCCCCCCCCCCCCCCCCCCCCCCCCCCCCCCCCCCCCCCCCCCCCCCCCCCCCCCCCCCCCCCCCCCCCCCCCCCCCCCCCCCCCCCCCCCCCCCCCCCCCCCCCCCCCCCCCCCCCCCCCCCCCCCCCCCCCCCCCCCCCCCCCCCCCCCCCCCCCCCCCCCCCCCCCCCCCCCCCCCCCCCCCCCCCCCCCCCCCCCCCCCCCCCCCCCCCCCCCCCCCCCCCCCCCCCCCCCCCCCCCCCCCCCCCCCCCCCCCCCCCCCCCCCCCCCCCCCCCCCCCCCCCCCCCCCCCCCCCCCCCCCCCCCCCCCCCCCCCCCCCCCCCCCCCCCCCCCCCCCCCCCCCCCCCCCCCCCCCCCCCCCCCCCCCCCCCCCCCCCCCCCCCCCCCCCCCCCCCCCCCCCCCCCCCCCCCCCCCCCCCCCCCCCCCCCCCCCCCCCCCCCCCCCCCCCCCCCCCCCCCCCCCCCCCCCCCCCCCCCCCCCCCCCCCCCCCCCCCCCCCCCCCCCCCCCCCCCCCCCCCCCCCCCCCCCCCCCCCCCCCCCCCCCCCCCCCCCCCCCCCCCCCCCCCCCCCCCCCCCCCCCCCCCCCCCCCCCCCCCCCCCCCCCCCCCCCCCCCCCCCCCCCCCCCCCCCCCCCCCCCCCCCCCCCCCCCCCCCCCCCCCCCCCCCCCCCCCCCCCCCCCCCCCCCCCCCCCCCCCCCCCCCCCCCCCCCCCCCCCCCCCCCCCCCACCCCCCCCCCCCCCCCCCCCCCCCCCCCCCCCCCCCCCCCCCCCCCCCCCCCCCCCCCCCCCCCCCCCCCCCCCCCCCCCCCCCCCCCCCCCCCCCCCCCCCCCCCCCCCCCCCCCCCCCACCCCCCCCCCCCCCCCCCCCCCCCCCCCACCCCCCCCCCCCCCCCCCCCCCCCCCCCCCCCCCCCCCCCCCCCCCCCCCCCCCCCCCCCCCCCCCCCCCCCCCCCCCCCCCCCCCCCCCCCCCCCCCCCCCCCCCCCCCCCCCCCCCCCCCCCCCCCCCCCCCCCCCCCCCCCCCCCCCCCCCCCCCCCCCCCCCCCCCCCCCCCCCCCCCCCCCCCCCCCCCCCCCCCCCCCCCCCCCCCCCCCCCCCCCCCCCCCCCCCCCCCCCCCCCCCCCCCCCCCCCCCCCCCCCCCCCCCCCCCCCCCCCCCCCCCCCCCCCCCCCCCCCCCCCCCCCCCCCCCCCCCCCCCCCCCCCCCCCCCCCCCCCCCCCCCCCCCCCCCCCCCCCCCCCCCCCCCCCCCCCCCCCCCCCCCCCCCCCCCCCCCCCCCCCCCCCCCCCCCCCCCCCCCCCCCCCCCCCCCCCCCCCCCCCCCCCCCCCCCCCCCCCCCCCCCCCCCCCCCCCCCCCCCCCCCCCCCCCCCCCCCCCCCCCCCCCCCCCCCCCCCCCCCCCCCCCCCCCCCCCCCCCCCCCCCCCCCCCCCCCCCCCCCCCCCCCCCCCCCCCCCCCCCCCCCCCCCCCCCCCCCCACCCCCCCCCCCCCCCCCCCCCCCCCCCCCCCCCCCCCCCCCCCCCCCCCCCCCCCCCCCCCCCCCCCCCCCCCCCCCCCCCCCCCCCCCCCCCCCCCCCCCCCCCCCCCCCCCCCCCCCCCCCCCCCCCCCCCCCCCCCCCCCCCCCCCCCCCCCCCCCCCCCCCCCCCCCCCCCCCCCCCCCCCCCCCCCCCCCCCCCCCCCCCCCCCCCCCCCCCCCCCCCCCCCCCCCCCCCCCCCCCCCCCCCCCCCCCCCCCCCCCCCCCCCCCCCCCCCCCCCCCCCCCCCCCCCCCCCCCCCCCCCCCCCCCACCCCCCCCCCCCCCCCCCCCCCCCCCCCCCCCCCCCCCCCCCCCCCCCCCCCCCCCCCCCCCCCCCCCCCCCCCCCCCCCCCCCCCCCCCCCCCCCCCCCCCCCCCCCCCCCCCCCCCCCCCCCCCCCCCCCCCCCCCCCCCCCCCCCCCCCCCCCCCCCCCCCCCCCCCCCCCCCCCCCCCCCCCCCCCCCCCCCCCCCCCCCCCCCCCCCCCCCCCCCCCCCCCCCCCCCCCCCCCCCCCCCCCCCCCCCCCCCCCCCCCCCCCCCCCCCCCCCCCCCCCCCCCCCCCCCCCCCCCCCCCCCCCCCCCCCCCCCCCCCCCCCCCCCCCCCCCCCCCCCCCCCCCCCCCCCCCCCCCCCCCCCCCCCCCCCCCCCCCCCCCCCCCCCCCCCCCCCCCCCCCCCCCCCCCCCCCCCCCCCCCCCCCCCCCCCCCCCCCCCCCCCCCCCCCCCCCCCCCCCCCCCCCCCCCCCCCCCCCCCCCCCCCCCCCCCCCCCCCCCCCCCCCCCCCCCCCCCCCCCCCCCCCCCCCCCCCCCCCCCCCCCCCCCCCCCCCCCCCCCCCCCCCCCCCCCCCCCCCCCCCCCCCCCCCCCCCCCCCCCCCCCCCCCCCCCCCCCCCCCCCCCCCCCCCCCCCCCCCCCCCCCCCCCACCCCCCCCCCCCCCCCCCCCCCCCCCCCCCCCCCCCCCCCCCCCCCCCCCCCCCCCCCCCCCCCCCCCCCCCCCCCCCCCCCCCCCCCCCCCCCCCCCCCCCCCCCCCCCCCCCCCCCCCCCCCCCCCCCCCCCCCCCCCCCCCCCCCCCCCCCCCCCCCCCCCCCCCCCCCCCCCCCCCCCCCCCCCCCCCCCCCCCCCCCCCCCCCCCCCCCCCCCCCCCCCCCCCCCCCCCCCCCCCCCCCCCCCCCCCCCCCCCCCCCCCCCCCCCCCCCCCCCCCCCCCCCCCCCCCCCCCCCCCCCCCCCCCCCCCCCCCCCCCCCCCCCCCCCCCCCCCCCCCCCCCCCCCCCCCCCCCCCCCCCCCCCCCCCCCCCCCCCCCCCCCCCCCCCCCCCCCCCCCCCCCCCCCCCCCCCCCCCCCCCCCCCCCCCCCCCCCCCCCCCCCCCCCCCCCCCCCCCCCCCCCCCCCCCCCCCCCCCCCCCCCCCCCCCCCCCCCCCCCCCCCCCCCCCCCCCCCCCCCCCCCCCCCCCCCCCCCCCCCCCCCCCCCCCCCCCCCCCCCCCCCCCCCCCCCCCCCCCCCCCCCCCCCCCCCCCCCCCCCCCCCCCCCCCCCCCCCCCCCCCCCCCCCCCCCCCCCCCCCCCCCCCCCCCCCCCCCCCCCCCCCCCCCCCCCCCCCCCCCCCCCCCCCCCCCCCCCCCCCCCCCCCCCCCCCCCCCCCCCCCCCCCCCCCCCCCCCCCCCCCCCCCCCCCCCCCCCCCCCCCCCCCCCCCCCCCCCCCCCCCCCCCCCCCCCCCCCCCCCCCCCCCCCCCCCCCCCCCCCCCCCCCCCCCCCCCCCCCCCCCCCCCCCCCCCCCCCCCCCCCCCCCCCCCCCCCCCCCCCCCCCCCCCCCCCCCCCCCCCCCCCCCCCCCCCCCCCCCCCCCCCCCCCCCCCCCCCCCCCCCCCCCCCCCCCCCCCCCCCCCCCCCCCCCCCCCCCCCCCCCCCCCCCCCCCCCCCCCCCCCCCCCCCCCCCCCCCCCCCCCCCCCCCCCCCCCCCCCCCCCCCCCCCCCCCCCCCCCCCCCCCCCCCCCCCCCCCCCCCCCCCCCCCCCCCCCCCCCCCCCCCCCCCCCCCCCCCCCCCCCCCCCCCCCCCCCCCCCCCCCCCCCCCCCCCCCCCCCCCCCCCCCCCCCCCCCCCCCCCCCCCCCCCCCCCCCCCCCCCCCCCCCCCCCCCCCCCCCCCCCCCCCCCCCCCCCCCCCCCCCCCCCCCCCCCCCCCCCCCCCCCCCCCCCCCCCCCCCCCCCCCCCCCCCCCCCCCCCCCCCCCCCCCCCCCCCCCCCCCCCCCCCCCCCCCCCCCCCCCCCCCCCCCCCCCCCCCCCCCCCCCCCCCCCCCCCCCCCCCCCCCCCCCCCCCCCCCCCCCCCCCCCCCCCCCCCCCCCCCCCCCCCCCCCCCCCCCCCCCCCCCCCCCCCCCCCCCCCCCCCCCCCCCCCCCCCCCCCCCCCCCCCCCCCCCCCCCCCCCCCCCCCCCCCCCCCCCCCCCCCCCCCCCCCCCC
Source organism: Ascaris suum (assembly GCA_013433145.1). Lineage (NCBI taxonomy): Eukaryota > Metazoa > Nematoda > Chromadorea > Rhabditida > Ascarididae > Ascaris > Ascaris suum. The sequence continues at coordinate 74,254 of JACCHR010000042.1, forward strand.
CCCCCCCCCCCCCCCCCCCCCCCCCCCCCCCCCCCCCCCACCCCCCCCCCCCCCCCCCCCCCCCCCCCCCCCCCCCCCCCCCCCCCCCCCCCCCCCCCCCCCCCCCCCCCCCCCCCCCCCCCCCCCCCCCCCCCCCCCCCCCCCCCCCCCCCCCCCCCCCCCCCCCCCCCCCCCCCCCCCCCCCCCCCCCCCCCCCCCCCCCCCCCCCCCCCCCCCCCCCCCCCCCCCCCCCCCCCCCCCCCCCCCCCCCCCCCCCCCCCCCCCCCCCCCCCCCCCCCCCCCCCCCCCCCCCCCCCCCCCCCCCCCCCCCCCCCCCCCCCCCCCCCCCCCCCCCCCCCCCCCCCCCCCCCCCCCCCCCCCCCCCCCCCCCCCCCCCCCCCCCCCCCCCCCCCCCCCCCCCCCCCCCCCCCCCCCCCCCCCCCCCCCCCCCCCCCCCCCCCCCCCCCCCCCCCCCCCCCCCCCCCCCCCCCCCCCCCCCCCCCCCCCCCCCCCCCCCCCCCCCCCCCCCCCCCCCCCCCCCCCCCCCCCCCCCCCCCCCCCCCCCCCCCCCCCCCCCCCCCCCCCCCCCCCCCCCCCCCCCCCCCCCCCCCCCCCCCCCCCCCCCCCCCCCCCCCCCCCCCCCCCCCCCCCCCCCCCCCCCCCCCCCCCCCCCCCCCCCCCCCCCCCCCCCCCCCCCCCCCCCCCCCCCCCCCCCCCCCCCCCCCCCCCCCCCCCCCCCCCCCCCCCCCCCCCCCCCCCCCCCCCCCCCCCCCCCCCCCCCCCCCCCCCCCCCCCCCCCCCCCCCCCCCCCCCCCCCCCCCCCCCCCCCCCCCCCCCCCCCCCCCCCCCCCCCCCCCCCCCCCCCCCCCCCCCCCCCCCCCCCCCCCCCCCCCCCCCCCCCCCCCCCCCCCCCCCCCCCCCCCCCCCCCCCCCCCCCCCCCCCCCCCCCCCCCCCCCCCCCCCCCCCCCCCCCCCCCCCCCCCCCCCCCCCCCCCCCCCCCCCCCCCCCCCCCCCCCCCCCCCCCCCCCCCCCCCCCCCCCCCCCCCCCCCCCCCCCCCCCCCCCCCCCCCCCCCCCCCCCCCCCCCCCCCCCCCCCCCCCCCCCCCCCCCCCCCCCCCCCCCCCCCCCCCCCCCCCCCCCCCCCCCCCCCCCCCCCCCCCCCCCCCCCCCCCCCCCCCCCCCCCCCCCCCCCCCCCCCCCCCCCCCCCCCCCCCCCCCCCCCCCCCCCCCCCCCCCCCCCCCCCCCCCCCCCCCCCCCCCCCCCCCCCCCCCCCCCCCCCCCCCCCCCCCCCCCCCCCCCCCCCCCCCCCCCCCCCCCCCCCCCCCCCCCCCCCCCCCCCCCCCCCCCCCCCCCCCCCCCCCCCCCCCCCCCCCCCCCCCCCCCCCCCCCCCCCCCCCCCCCCCCCCCCCCCCCCCCCCCCCCCCCCCCCCCCCCCCCCCCCCCCCCCCCCCCCCCCCCCCCCCCCCCCCCCCCCCCCCCCCCCCCCCCCCCCCCCCCCCCCCCCCCCCCCCCCCCCCCCCCCCCCCCCCCCCCCCCCCCCCCCCCCCCCCCCCCCCCCCCCCCCCCCCCCCCCCCCCCCCCCCCCCCCCCCCCCCCCCCCCCCCCCCCCCCCCCCCCCCCCCCCCCCCCCCCCCCCCCCCCCCCCCCCCCCCCCCCCCCCCCCCCCCCCCCCCCCCCCCCCCCCCCCCCCCCCCCCCCCCCCCCCCCCCCCCCCCCCCCCCCCCCCCCCCCCCCCCCCCCCCCCCCCCCCCCCCCCCCCCCCCCCCCCCCCCCCCCCCCCCCCCCCCCCCCCCCCCCCCCCCCCCCCCCCCCCCCCCCCCCCCCCCCCCCCCCCCCCCCCCCCCCCCCCCCCCCCCCCCCCCCCCCCCCCCCCCCCCCCCCCCCCCCCCCCCCCCCCCCCCCCCCCCCCCCCCCCCCCCCCCCCCCCCCCCCCCCCCCCCCCCCCCCCCCCCCCCCCCCCCCCCCCCCCCCCCCCCCCCCCCCCCCCCCCCCCCCCCCCCCCCCCCCCCCCCCCCCCCCCCCCCCCCCCCCCCCCCCCCCCCCCCCCCCCCCCCCCCCCCCCCCCCCCCCCCCCCCCCCCCCCCCCCCCCCCCCCCCCCCCCCCCCCCCCCCCCCCCCCCCCCCCCCCCCCCCCCCCCCCCCCCCCCCCCCCCCCCCCCCCCCCCCCCCCCCCCCCCCCCCCCCCCCCCCCCCCCCCCCCCCCCCCCCCCCCCCCCCCCCCCCCCCCCCCCCCCCCCCCCCCCCCCCCCCCCCCCCCCCCCCCCCCCCCCCCCCCCCCCCCCCCCCCCCCCCCCCCCCCCCCCCCCCCCCCCCCCCCCCCCCCCCCCCCCCCCCCCCCCCCCCCCCCCCCCCCCCCCCCCCCCCCCCCCCCCCCCCCCCCCCCCCCCCCCCCCCCCCCCCCCCCCCCCCCCCCCCCCCCCCCCCCCCCCCCCCCCCCCCCCCCCCCCCCCCCCCCCCCCCCCCCCCCCCCCCCCCCCCCCCCCCCCCCCCCCCCCCCCCCCCCCCCCCCCCCCCCCCCCCCCCCCCCCCCCCCCCCCCCCCCCCCCCCCCCCCCCCCCCCCCCCCCCCCCCCCCCCCCCCCCCCCCCCCCCCCCCCCCCCCCCCCCCCCCCCCCCCCCCCCCCCCCCCCCCCCCCCCCCCCCCCCCCCCCCCCCCCCCCCCCCCCCCCCCCCCCCCCCCCCCCCCCCCCCCCCCCCCCCCCCCCCCCCCCCCCCCCCCCCCCCCCCCCCCCCCCCCCCCCCCCCCCCCCCCCCCCCCCCCCCCCCCCCCCCCCCCCCCCCCCCCCCCCCCCCCCCCCCCCCCCCCCCCCCCCCCCCCCCCCCCCCCCCCCCCCCCCCCCCCCCCCCCCCCCCCCCCCCCCCCCCCCCCCCCCCCCCCCCCCCCCCCCCCCCCCCCCCCCCCCCCCCCCCCCCCCCCCCCCCCCCCCCCCCCCCCCCCCCCCCCCCCCCCCCCCCCCCCCCCCCCCCCCCCCCCCCCCCCCCCCCCCCCCCCCCCCCCCCCCCCCCCCCCCCCCCCCCCCCCCCCCCCCCCCCCCCCCCCCCCCCCCCCCCCCCCCCCCCCCCCCCCCCCCCCCCCCCCCCCCCCCCCCCCCCCCCCCCCCCCCCCCCCCCCCCCCCCCCCCCCCCCCCCCCCCCCCCCCCCCCCCCCCCCCCCCCCCCCCCCCCCCCCCCCCCCCCCCCCCCCCCCCCCCCCCCCCCCCCCCCCCCCCCCCCCCCCCCCCCCCCCCCCCCCCCCCCCCCCCCCCCCCCCCCCCCCCCCCCCCCCCCCCCCCCCCCCCCCCCCCCCCCCCCCCCCCCCCCCCCCCCCCCCCCCCCCCCCCCCCCCCCCCCCCCCCCCCCCCCCCCCCCCCCCCCCCCCCCCCCCCCCCCCCCCCCCCCCCCCCCCCCCCCCCCCCCCCCCCCCCCCCCCCCCCCCCCCCCCCCCCCCCCCCCCCCCCCCCCCCCCCCCCCCCCCCCCCCCCCCCCCCCCCCCCCCCCCCCCCCCCCCCCCCCCCCCCCCCCCCCCCCCCCCCCCCCCCCCCCCCCCCCCCCCCCCCCCCCCCCCCCCCCCCCCCCCCCCCCCCCCCCCCCCCCCCCCCCCCCCCCCCCCCCCCCCCCCCCCCCCCCCCCCCCCCCCCCCCCCCCCCCCCCCCCCCCCCCCCCCCCCCCCCCCCCCCCCCCCCCCCCCCCCCCCCCCCCCCCCCCCCCCCCCCCCCCCCCCCCCCCCCCCCCCCCCCCCCCCCCCCCCCCCCCCCCCCCCCCCCCCCCCCCCCCCCCCCCCCCCCCCCCCCCCCCCCCCCCCCCCCCCCCCCCCCCCCCCCCCCCCCCCCCCCCCCCCCCCCCCCCCCCCCCCCCCCCCCCCCCCCCCCCCCCCCCCCCCCCCCCCCCCCCCCCCCCCCCCCCCCCCCCCCCCCCCCCCCCCCCCCCCCCCCCCCCCCCCCCCCCCCCCCCCCCCCCCCCCCCCCCCCCCCCCCCCCCCCCCCCCCCCCCCCCCCCCCCCCCCCCCCCCCCCCCCCCCCCCCCCCCCCCCCCCCCCCCCCCCCCCCCCCCCCCCCCCCCCCCCCCCCCCCCCCCCCCCCCCCCCCCCCCCCCCCCCCCCCCCCCCCCCCCCCCCCCCCCCCCCCCCCCCCCCCCCCCCCCCCCCCCCCCCCCCCCCCCCCCCCCCCCCCCCCCCCCCCCCCCCCCCCCCCCCCCCCCCCCCCCCCCCCCCCCCCCCCCCCCCCCCCCCCCCCCCCCCCCCCCCCCCCCCCCCCCCCCCCCCCCCCCCCCCCCCCCCCCCCCCCCCCCCCCCCCCCCCCCCCCCCCCCCCCCCCCCCCCCCCCCCCCCCCCCCCCCCCCCCCCCCCCCCCCCCCCCCCCCCCCCCCCCCCCCCCCCCCCCCCCCCCCCCCCCCCCCCCCCCCCCCCCCCCCCCCCCCCCCCCCCCCCCCCCCCCCCCCCCCCCCCCCCCCCCCCCCCCCCCCCCCCCCCCCCCCCCCCCCCCCCCCCCCCCCCCCCCCCCCCCCCCCCCCCCCCCCCCCCCCCCCCCCCCCCCCCCCCCCCCCCCCCCCCCCCCCCCCCCCCCCCCCCCCCCCCCCCCCCCCCCCCCCCCCCCCCCCCCCCCCCCCCCCCCCCCCCCCCCCCCCCCCCCCCCCCCCCCCCCCCCCCCCCCCCCCCCCCCCCCCCCCCCCCCCCCCCCCCCCCCCCCCCCCCCCCCCCCCCCCCCCCCCCCCCCCCCCCCCCCCCCCCCCCCCCCCCCCCCCCCCCCCCCCCCCCCCCCCCCCCCCCCCCCCCCCCCCCCCCCCCCCCCCCCCCCCCCCCCCCCCCCCCCCCCCCCCCCCCCCCCCCCCCCCCCCCCCCCCCCCCCCCCCCCCCCCCCCCCCCCCCCCCCCCCCCCCCCCCCCCCCCCCCCCCCCCCCCCCCCCCCCCCCCCCCCCCCCCCCCCCCCCCCCCCCCCCCCCCCCCCCCCCCCCCCCCCCCCCCCCCCCCCCCCCCCCCCCCCCCCCCCCCCCCCCCCCCCCCCCCCCCCCCCCCCCCCCCCCCCCCCCCCCCCCCCCCCCCCCCCCCCCCCCCCCCCCCCCCCCCCCCCCCCCCCCCCCCCCCCCCCCCCCCCCCCCCCCCCCCCCCCCCCCCCCCCCCCCCCCCCCCCCCCCCCCCCCCCCCCCCCCCCCCCCCCCCCCCCCCCCCCCCCCCCCCCCCCCCCCCCCCCCCCCCCCCCCCCCCCCCCCCCCCCCCCCCCCCCCCCCCCCCCCCCCCCCCCCCCCCCCCCCCCCCCCCCCCCCCCCCCCCCCCCCCCCCCCCCCCCCCCCCCCCCCCCCCCCCCCCCCCCCCCCCCCCCCCCCCCCCCCCCCCCCCCCCCCCCCCCCCCCCCCCCCCCCCCCCCCCCCCCCCCCCCCCCCCCCCCCCCCCCCCCCCCCCCCCCCCCCCCCCCCCCCCCCCCCCCCCCCCCCCCCCCCCCCCCCCCCCCCCCCCCCCCCCCCCCCCCCCCCCCCCCCCCCCCCCCCCCCCCCCCCCCCCCCCCCCCCCCCCCCCCCCCCCCCCCCCCCCCCCCCCCCCCCCCCCCCCCCCCCCCCCCCCCCCCCCCCCCCCCCCCCCCCCCCCCCCCCCCCCCCCCCCCCCCCCCCCCCCCCCCCCCCCCCCCCCCCCCCCCCCCCCCCCCCCCCCCCCCCCCCCCCCCCCCCCCCCCCCCCCCCCCCCCCCCCCCCCCCCCCCCCCCCCCCCCCCCCCCCCCCCCCCCCCCCCCCCCCCCCCCCCCCCCCCCCCCCCCCCCCCCCCCCCCCCCCCCCCCCCCCCCCCCCCCCCCCCCCCCCCCCCCCCCCCCCCCCCCCCCCCCCCCCCCCCCCCCCCCCCCCCCCCCCCCCCCCCCCCCCCCCCCCCCCCCCCCCCCCCCCCCCCCCCCCCCCCCCCCCCCCCCCCCCCCCCCCCCCCCCCCCCCCCCCCCCCCCCCCCCCCCCCCCCCCCCCCCCCCCCCCCCCCCCCCCCCCCCCCCCCCCCCCCCCCCCCCCCCCCCCCCCCCCCCCCCCCCCCCCCCCCCCCCCCCCCCCCCCCCCCCCCCCCCCCCCCCCCCCCCCCCCCCCCCCCCCCCCCCCCCCCCCCCCCCCCCCCCCCCCCCCCCCCCCCCCCCCCCCCCCCCCCCCCCCCCCCCCCCCCCCCCCCCCCCCCCCCCCCCCCCCCCCCCCCCCCCCCCCCCCCCCCCCCCCCCCCCCCCCCCCCCCCCCCCCCCCCCCCCCCCCCCCCCCCCCCCCCCCCCCCCCCCCCCCCCCCCCCCCCCCCCCCCCCCCCCCCCCCCCCCCCCCCCCCCCCCCCCCCCCCCCCCCCCCCCCCCCCCCCCCCCCCCCCCCCCCCCCCCCCCCCCCCCCCCCCCCCCCCCCCCCCCCCCCCCCCCCCCCCCCCCCCCCCCCCCCCCCCCCCCCCCCCCCCCCCCCCCCCCCCCCCCCCCCCCCCCCCCCCCCCCCCCCCCCCCCCCCCCCCCCCCCCCCCCCCCCCCCCCCCCCCCCCCCCCCCCCCCCCCCCCCCCCCCCCCCCCCCCCCCCCCCCCCCCCCCCCCCCCCCCCCCCCCCCCCCCCCCCCCCCCCCCCCCCCCCCCCCCCCCCCCCCCCCCCCCCCCCCCCCCCCCCCCCCCCCCCCCCCCCCCCCCCCCCCCCCCCCCCCCCCCCCCCCCCCCCCCCCCCCCCCCCCCCCCCCCCCCCCCCCCCCCCCCCCCCCCCCCCCCCCCCCCCCCCCCCCCCCCCCCCCCCCCCCCCCCCCCCCCCCCCCCCCCCCCCCCCCCCCCCCCCCCCCCCCCCCCCCCCCCCCCCCCCCCCCCCCCCCCCCCCCCCCCCCCCCCCCCCCCCCCCCCCCCCCCCCCCCCCCCCCCCCCCCCCCCCCCCCCCCCCCCCCCCCCCCCCCCCCCCCCCCCCCCCCCCCCCCCCCCCCCCCCCCCCCCCCCCCCCCCCCCCCCCCCCCCCCCCCCCCCCCCCCCCCCCCCCCCCCCCCCCCCCCCCCCCCCCCCCCCCCCCCCCCCCCCCCCCCCCCCCCCCCCCCCCCCCCCCCCCCCCCCCCCCCCCCCCCCCCCCCCCCCCCCCCCCCCCCCCCCCCCCCCCCCCCCCCCCCCCCCCCCCCCCCCCCCCCCCCCCCCCCCCCCCCCCCCCCCCCCCCCCCCCCCCCCCCCCCCCCCCCCCCCCCCCCCCCCCCCCCCCCCCCCCCCCCCCCCCCCCCCCCCCCCCCCCCCCCCCCCCCCCCCCCCCCCCCCCCCCCCCCCCCCCCCCCCCCCCCCCCCCCCCCCCCCCCCCCCCCCCCCCCCCCCCCCCCCCCCCCCCCCCCCCCCCCCCCCCCCCCCCCCCCCCCCCCCCCCCCCCCCCCCCCCCCCCCCCCCCCCCCCCCCCCCCCCCCCCCCCCCCCCCCCCCCCCCCCCCCCCCCCCCCCCCCCCCCCCCCCCCCCCCCCCCCCCCCCCCCCCCCCCCCCCCCCCCCCCCCCCCCCCCCCCCCCCCCCCCCCCCCCCCCCCCCCCCCCCCCCCCCCCCCCCCCCCCCCCCCCCCCCCCCCCCCCCCCCCCCCCCCCCCCCCCCCCCCCCCCCCCCCCCCCCCCCCCCCCCCCCCCCCCCCCCCCCCCCCCCCCCCCCCCCCCCCCCCCCCCCCCCCCCCCCCCCCCCCCCCCCCCCCCCCCCCCCCCCCCCCCCCCCCCCCCCCCCCCCCCCCCCCCCCCCCCCCCCCCCCCCCCCCCCCCCCCCCCCCCCCCCCCCCCCCCCCCCCCCCCCCCCCCCCCCCCCCCCCCCCCCCCCCCCCCCCCCCCCCCCCCCCCCCCCCCCCCCCCCCCCCCCCCCCCCCCCCCCCCCCCCCCCCCCCCCCCCCCCCCCCCCCCCCCCCCCCCCCCCCCCCCCCCCCCCCCCCCCCCCCCCCCCCCCCCCCCCCCCCCCCCCCCCCCCCCCCCCCCCCCCCCCCCCCCCCCCCCCCCCCCCCCCCCCCCCCCCCCCCCCCCCCCCCCCCCCCCCCCCCCCCCCCCCCCCCCCCCCCCCCCCCCCCCCCCCCCCCCCCCCCCCCCCCCCCCCCCCCCCCCCCCCCCCCCCCCCCCCCCCCCCCCCCCCCCCCCCCCCCCCCCCCCCCCCCCCCCCCCCCCCCCCCCCCCCCCCCCCCCCCCCCCCCCCCCCCCCCCCCCCCCCCCCCCCCCCCCCCCCCCCCCCCCCCCCCCCCCCCCCCCCCCCCCCCCCCCCCCCCCCCCCCCCCCCCCCCCCCCCCCCCCCCCCCCCCCCCCCCCCCCCCCCCCCCCCCCCCCCCCCCCCCCCCCCCCCCCCCCCCCCCCCCCCCCCCCCCCCCCCCCCCCCCCCCCCCCCCCCCCCCCCCCCCCCCCCCCCCCCCCCCCCCCCCCCCCCCCCCCCCCCCCCCCCCCCCCCCCCCCCCCCCCCCCCCCCCCCCCCCCCCCCCCCCCCCCCCCCCCCCCCCCCCCCCCCCCCCCCCCCCCCCCCCCCCCCCCCCCCCCCCCCCCCCCCCCCCCCCCCCCCCCCCCCCCCCCCCCCCCCCCCCCCCCCCCCCCCCCCCCCCCCCCCCCCCCCCCCCCCCCCCCCCCCCCCCCCCCCCCCCCCCCCCCCCCCCCCCCCCCCCCCCCCCCCCCCCCCCCCCCCCCCCCCCCCCCCCCCCCCCCCCCCCCCCCCCCCCCCCCCCCCCCCCCCCCCCCCCCCCCCCCCCCCCCCCCCCCCCCCCCCCCCCCCCCCCCCCCCCCCCCCCCCCCCCCCCCCCCCCCCCCCCCCCCCCCCCCCCCCCCCCCCCCCCCCCCCCCCCCCCCCCCCCCCCCCCCCCCCCCCCCCCCCCCCCCCCCCCCCCCCCCCCCCCCCCCCCCCCCCCCCCCCCCCCCCCCCCCCCCCCCCCCCCCCCCCCCCCCCCCCCCCCCCCCCCCCCCCCCCCCCCCCCCCCCCCCCCCCCCCCCCCCCCCCCCCCCCCCCCCCCCCCCCCCCCCCCCCCCCCCCCCCCCCCCCCCCCCCCCCCCCCCCCCCCCCCCCCCCCCCCCCCCCCCCCCCCCCCCCCCCCCCCCCCCCCCCCCCCCCCCCCCCCCCCCCCCCCCCCCCCCCCCCCCCCCCCCCCCCCCCCCCCCCCCCCCCCCCCCCCCCCCCCCCCCCCCCCCCCCCCCCCCCCCCCCCCCCCCCCCCCCCCCCCCCCCCCCCCCCCCCCCCCCCCCCCCCCCCCCCCCCCCCCCCCCCCCCCCCCCCCCCCCCCCCCCCCCCCCCCCCCCCCCCCCCCCCCCCCCCCCCCCCCCCCCCCCCCCCCCCCCCCCCCCCCCCCCCCCCCCCCCCCCCCCCCCCCCCCCCCCCCCCCCCCCCCCCCCCCCCCCCCCCCCCCCCCCCCCCCCCCCCCCCCCCCCCCCCCCCCCCCCCCCCCCCCCCCCCCCCCCCCCCCCCCCCCCCCCCCCCCCCCCCCCCCCCCCCCCCCCCCCCCCCCCCCCCCCCCCCCCCCCCCCCCCCCCCCCCCCCCCCCCCCCCCCCCCCCCCCCCCCCCCCCCCCCCCCCCCCCCCCCCCCCCCCCCCCCCCCCCCCCCCCCCCCCCCCCCCCCCCCCCCCCCCCCCCCCCCCCCCCCCCCCCCCCCCCCCCCCCCCCCCCCCCCCCCCCCCCACCCCCCCCCCCCCCCCCCCCCCCCCCCCCCCCCCCCCCCCCCCCCCCCCCCCCCCCCCCCCCCCCCCCCCCCCCCCCCCCCCCCCCCCCCCCCCCCCCCCCCCCCCCCCCCCCCCCCCCCCCCCCCCCCCCCCCCCCCCCCCCCCCCCCCCCCCCCCCCCCCCCCCCCCCCCCCCCCCCCCCCCCCCCCCCCCCCCCCCCACCCCCCCCCCCCCCCCCCCCCCCCCCCCCCCCCCCCCCCCCCCCCCCCCCCCCCCCCCCCCCCCCCCCCCCCCCCCCCCCCCCCCCCCCCCCCCCCCCCCCCCCCCCCCCCCCCCCCCCCCCCCCCCCCCCCCCCCCCCCCCCCCCCCCCCCCCCCCCCCCCCCCCCCCCCCCCCCCCCCCCCCCCCCCCCCCCCCCCCCCCCCCCCCCCCCCCCCCCCCCCCCCCCCCCCCCCCCCCCCCCCCCCCCCCCCCCCCCCCCCCCCCCCCCCCCCCCCCCCCCCCCCCCCCCCCCCCCCCCCCCCCCCCCCCCCCCCCCCCCCCCCCCCCCCCCCCCCCCCCCCCCCCCCCCCCCCCCCCCCCCCCCCCCCCCCCCCCCCCCCCCCCCCCCCCCCCCCCCCCCCCCCCCCCCCCCCCCCCCCCCCCCCCCCCCCCCCCCCCCCCCCCCCCCCCCCCCCCCCCCCCCCCCCCCCCCCCCCCCCCCCCCCCCCCCCCCCCCCCCCCCCCCCCCCCCCCCCCCCCCCCCCCCCCCCCCCCCCCCCCCCCCCCCCCCCCCCCCCCCCCCCCCCCCCCCCCCCCCCCCCCCCCCCCCCCCCCCCCCCCCCCCCCCCCCCCCCCCCCCCCCCCCCCCCCCCCCCCCCCCCCCCCCCCCCCCCCCCCCCCCCCCCCCCCCCCCCCCCCCCCCCCCCCCCCCCCCCCCCCCCCCCCCCCCCCCCCCCCCCCCCCCCCCCCCCCCCCCCCCCCCCCCCCCCCCCCCCCCCCCCCCCCCCCCCCCCCCCCCCCCCCCACCCCCCCCCCCCCCCCCCCCCCCCCCCCCCCCCCCCCCCCCCCCCCCCCCCCCCCCCCCCCCCCCCCCCCCCCCCCCCCCCCCCCCCCCCCCCCCCCCCCCCCCCCCCCCCCCCCCCCCCCCCCCCCCCCCCCCCCCCCCCCCCCCCCCCCCCCCCCCCCCCCCCCCCCCCCCCCCCCCCCCCCCCCCCCCCCCCCCCCCCCCCCCCCCCCCCCCCCCCCCCCCCCCCCCCCCCCCCCCCCCCCCCCCCCCCCCCCCCCCCCCCCCCCCCCCCCCCCCCCCCCCCCCCCCCCCCCCCCCCCCCCCCCCCCCCCCCCCCCCCCCCCCCCCCCCCCCCCCCCCCCCCCCCCCCCCCCCCCCCCCCCCCCCCCACCCCCCCCCCCCCCCCCCCCCCCCCCCCCCCCCCCCCCCCCCCCCCCCCCCCCCCCCCCCCCCCCCCCCCCCCCCCCCCCCCCCCCCCCCCCCCCCCCCCCCCCCCCCCCCCCCCCCCCCCCCCCCCCCCCCCCCCCCCCCCCCCCCCCCCCCCCCCCCCCCCCCCCCCCCCCCCCCCCCCCCCCCCCCCCCCCCCCCCCCCCCCCCCCCCCCCCCCCCCCCCCCCCCCCCCCCCCCCCCCCCCCCCCCCCCCCCCCCCCCCCCCCCCCCCCCCCCCCCCCCCCCCCCCCCCCCCCCCCCCCCCCCCCCCCCCCCCCCCCCCCCCCCCCCCCCCCCCCCCCCCCCCCCCCCCCCCCCCCCCCCCCCCCCCCCCCCCCCCCCCCCCCCCCCCCCCCCCCCCCCCCCCCCCCCCCCCCCCCCCCCCCCCCCCCCCCCCCCCCCCCCCCCCCCCCCCCCCCCCCCCCCCCCCCCCCCCCCCCCCCCCCCCCCCCCCCCCCCCCCCCCCCCCCCCCCCCCCCCCCCCCCCCCCCCCCCCCCCCCCCCCCCCCCCCCCCCCCCCCCCCCCCCCCCCCCCCCCCCCCCCCCCCCCCCCCCCCCCCCCCCCCCCCCCCCCCCCCCCCCCCCCCCCCCCCCCCCCCCCCCCCCCCCCCCCCCCCCCCCCCCCCCCCCCCCCCCCCCCCCCCCCCCCCCCCCCCCCCCCCCCCCCCCCCCCCCCCCCCCCCCCCCCCCCCCCCCCCCCCCCCCCCCCCCCCCCCCCCCCCCCCCCCCCCCCCCCCCCCCCCCCCCCCCCCCCCCCCCCCCCCCCCCCCCCCCCCCCCCCCCCCCCCCCCCCCCCCCCCCCCCCCCCCCCCCCCCCCCCCCCCCCCCCCCCCCCCCCCCCCCCCCCCCCCCCCCCCCCCCCCCCCCCCCCCCCCCCCCCCCCCCCCCCCCCCCCCCCCCCCCCCCCCCCCCCCCCCCCCCCCCCCCCCCCCCCCCCCCCCCCCCCCCCCCCCCCCCCCCCCCCCCCCCCCCCCCCCCCCCCCCCCCCCCCCCCCCCCCCCCCCCCCCCCCCCCCCCCCCCCCCCCCCCCCCCCCCCCCCCCCCCCCCCCCCCCCCCCCCCCCCCCCCCCCCCCCCCCCCCCCCCCCCCCCCCCCCCCCCCCCCCCCCCCCCCCCCCCCCCCCCCCCCCCCCCCCCCCCCCCCCCCCCCCCCCCCCCCCCCCCCCCCCCCCCCCCCCCCCCCCCCCCCCCCCCCCCCCCCCCCCCCCCCCCCCCCCCCCCCCCCCCCCCCCCCCCCCCCCCCCCCCCCCCCCCCCCCCCCCCCCCCCCCCCCCCCCCCCCCCCCCCCCCCCCCCCCCCCCCCCCCCCCCCCCCCCCCCCCCCCCCCCCCCCCCCCCCCCCCCCCCCCCCCCCCCCCCCCCCCCCCCCCCCCCCCCCCCCCCCCCCCCCCCCCCCCCCCCCCCCCCCCCCCCCCCCCCCCCCCCCCCCCCCCCCCCCCCCCCCCCCCCCCCCCCCCCCCCCCCCCCCCCCCCCCCCCCCCCCCCCCCCCCCCCCCCCCCCCCCCCCCCCCCCCCCCCCCCCCCCCCCCCCCCCCCCCCCCCCCCCCCCCCCCCCCCCCCCCCCCCCCCCCCCCCCCCCCCCCCCCCCCCCCCCCCCCCCCCCCCCCCCCCCCCCCCCCCCCCCCCCCCCCCCCCCCCCCCCCCCCCCCCCCCCCCCCCCCCCCCCCCCCCCCCCCCCCCCCCCCCCCCCCCCCCCCCCCCCCCCCCCCCCCCCCCCCCCCCCCCCCCCCCCCCCCCCCCCCCCCCCCCCCCCCCCCCCCCCCCCCCCCCCCCCCCCCCCCCCCCCCCCCCCCCCCCCCCCCCCCCCCCCCCCCCCCCCCCCCCCCCCCCCCCCCCCCCCCCCCCCCCCCCCCCCCCCCCCCCCCCCCCCCCCCCCCCCCCCCCCCCCCCCCCCCCCCCCCCCCCCCCCCCCCCCCCCCCCCCCCCCCCCCCCCCCCCCCCCCCCCCCCCCCCCCCCCCCCCCCCCCCCCCCCCCCCCCCCCCCCCCCCCCCCCCCCCCCCCCCCCCCCCCCCCCCCCCCCCCCCCCCCCCCCCCCCCCCCCCCCCCCCCCCCCCCCCCCCCCCCCCCCCCCCCCCCCCCCCCCCCCCCCCCCCCCCCCCCCCCCCCCCCCCCCCCCCCCCCCCCCCCCCCCCCCCCCCCCCCCCCCCCCCCCCCCCCCCCCCCCCCCCCCCCCCCCCCCCCCCCCCCCCCCCCCCCCCCCCCCCCCCCCCCCCCCCCCCCCCCCCCCCCCCCCCCCCCCCCCCCCCCCCCCCCCCCCCCCCCCCCCCCCCCCCCCCCCCCCCCCCCCCCCCCCCCCCCCCCCCCCCCCCCCCCCCCCCCCCCCCCCCCCCCCCCCCCCCCCCCCCCCCCCCCCCCCCCCCCCCCCCCCCCCCCCCCCCCCCCCCCCCCCCCCCCCCCCCCCCCCCCCCCCCCCCCCCCCCCCCCCCCCCCCCCCCCCCCCCCCCCCCCCCCCCCCCCCCCCCCCCCCCCCCCCCCCCCCCCCCCCCCCCCCCCCCCCCCCCCCCCCCCCCCCCCCCCCCCCCCCCCCCCCCCCCCCCCCCCCCCCCCCCCCCCCCCCCCCCCCCCCCCCCCCCCCCCCCCCCCCCCCCCCCCCCCCCCCCCCCCCCCCCCCCCCCCCCCCCCCCCCCCCCCCCCCCCCCCCCCCCCCCCCCCCCCCCCCCCCCCCCCCCCCCCCCCCCCCCCCCCCCCCCCCCCCCCCCCCCCCCCCCCCCCCCCCCCCCCCCCCCCCCCCCCCCCCCCCCCCCCCCCCCCCCCCCCCCCCCCCCCCCCCCCCCCCCCCCCCCCCCCCCCCCCCCCCCCCCCCCCCCCCCCCCCCCCCCCCCCCCCCCCCCCCCCCCCCCCCCCCCCCCCCCCCCCCCCCCCCCCCCCCCCCCCCCCCCCCCCCCCCCCCCCCCCCCCCCCCCCCCCCCCCCCCCCCCCCCCCCCCCCCCCCCCCCCCCCCCCCCCCCCCCCCCCCCCCCCCCCCCCCCCCCCCCCCCCCCCCCCCCCCCCCCCCCCCCCCCCCCCCCCCCCCCCCCCCCCCCCCCCCCCCCCCCCCCCCCCCCCCCCCCCCCCCCCCCCCCCCCCCCCCCCCCCCCCCCCCCCCCCCCCCCCCCCCCCCCCCCCCCCCCCCCCCCCCCCCCCCCCCCCCCCCCCCCCCCCCCCCCCCCCCCCCCCCCCCCCCCCCCCCCCCCCCACCCCCCCCCCCCCCCCCCCCCCCCCCCCCCCCCCCCCCCCCCCCCCCCCCCCCCCCCCCCCCCCCCCCCCCCCCCCCCCCCCCCCCCCCCCCCCCCCCCCCCCCCCCCCCCCCCCCCCCCCCCCCCCCCCCCCCCCCCCCCCCCCCCCCCCCCCCCCCCCCCCCCCCCCCCCCCCCCCCCCCCCCCCCCCCCCCCCCCCCCCCCCCCCCCCCCCCCCCCCCCCCCCCCCCCCCCCCCCCCCCCCCCCCCCCCCCCCCCCCCCCCCCCCCCCCCCCCCCCCCCCCCCCCCCCCCCCCCCCCCCCCCCCCCCCCCCCCCCCCCCCCCCCCCCCCCCCCCCCCCCCCCCCCCCCCCCCCCCCCCCCCCCCCCCCCCCCCCCCCCCCCCCCCCCCCCCCCCCCCCCCCCCCCCCCCCCCCCCCCCCCCCCCCCCCCCCCCCCCCCCCCCCCCCCCCCCCCCCCCCCCCCCCCCCCCCCCCCCCCCCCCCCCCCCCCCCCCCCCCCCCCCCCCCCCCCCCCCCCCCCCCCCCCCCCCCCCCCCCCCCCCCCCCCCCCCCCCCCCCCCCCCCCCCCCCCCCCCCCCCCCCCCCCCCCCCCCCCCCCCCCCCCCCCCCCCCCCCCCCCCCCCCCCCCCCCCCCCCCCCCCCCCCCCCCCCCCCCCCCCCCCCCCCCCCCCCCCCCCCCCCCCCCCCCCCCCCCCCCCCCCCCCCCCCCCCCCCCCCCCCCCCCCCCCCCCCCCCCCCCCCCCCCCCCCCCCCCCCCCCCCCCCCCCCCCCCCCCCCCCCCCCCCCCCCCCCCCCCCCCCCCCCCCCCCCCCCCCCCCCCCCCCCCCCCCCCCCCCCCCCCCCCCCCCCCCCCCCCCCCCCCCCCCCCCCCCCCCCCCCCCCCCCCCCCCCCCCCCCCCCCCCCCCCCCCCCCCCCCCCCCCCCCCCCCCCCCCCCCCCCCCCCCCCCCCCCCCCCCCCCCCCCCCCCCCCCCCCCCCCCCCCCCCCCCCCCCCCCCCCCCCCCCCCCCCCCCCCCCCCCCCCCCCCCCCCCCCCCCCCCCCCCCCCCCCCCCCCCCCCCCCCCCCCCCCCCCCCCCCCCCCCCCCCCCCCCCCCCCCCCCCCCCCCCCCCCCCCCCCCCCCCCCCCCCCCCCCCCCCCCCCCCCCCCCCCCCCCCCCCCCCCCCCCCCCCCCCCCCCCCCCCCCCCCCCCCCCCCCCCCCCCCCCCCCCCCCCCCCCCCCCCCCCCCCCCACCCCCCCCCCCCCCCCCCCCCCCCCCCCCCCCCCCCCCCCCCCCCCCCCCCCCCCCCCCCCCCCCCCCCCCCCCCCCCCCCCCCCCCCCCCCCCCCCCCCCCCCCCCCCCCCCCCCCCCCCCCCCCCCCCCCCCCCCCCCCCCCCCCCCCCCCCCCCCCCCCCCCCCCCCCCCCCCCCCCCCCCCCCCCCCCCCCCCCCCCCCCCCCCCCCCCCCCCCCCCCCCCCCCCCCCCCCCCCCCCCCCCCCCCCCCCCCCCCCCCCCCCCCCCCCCCCCCCCCCCCCCCCCCCCCCCCCCCCCCCCCCCCCCCCCCCCCCCCCCCCCCCCCCCCCCCCCCCCCCCCCCCCCCCCCCCCCCCCCCCCCCCCCCCCCCCCCCCCCCCCCCCCCCCCCCCCCCCCCCCCCCCCCCCCCCCCCCCCCCCCCCCCCCCCCCCCCCCCCCCCCCCCCCCCCCCCCCCCCCCCCCCCCCCCCCCCCCCCCCCCCCCCCCCCCCCCCCCCCCCCCCCCCCCCCCCCCCCCCCCCCCCCCCCCCCCCCCCCCCCCCCCCCCCCCCCCCCCCCCCCCCCCCCCCCCCCCCCCCCCCCCCCCCCCCCCCCCCCCCCCCCCCCCCCCCCCCCCCCCCCCCCCCCCCCCCCCCCCCCCCCCCCCCCCCCCCCCCCCCCCCCCCCCCCCCCCCCCCCCCCCCCCCCCCCCCCCCCCCCCCCCCCCCCCCCCCCCCCCCCCCCCCCCCCCCCCCCCCCCCCCCCCCCCCCCCCCCCCCCCCCCCCCCCCCCCCCCCCCCCCCCCCCCCCCCCCCCCCCCCCCCCCCCCCCCCCCCCCCCCCCCCCCCCCCCCCCCCCCCCCCCCCCCCCCCCCCCCCCCCCCCCCCCCCCCCCCCCCCCCCCCCCCCCCCCCCCCCCCCCCCCCCCCCCCCCCCCCCCCCCCCCCCCCCCCCCCCCCCCCCCCCCCCCCACCCCCCCCCCCCCCCCCCCCCCCCCCCCCCCCCCCCCCCCCCCCCCCCCCCCCCCCCCCCCCCCCCCCCCCCCCCCCCCCCCCCCCCCCCCCCCCCCCCCCCCCCCCCCCCCCCCCCCCCCCCCCCCCCCCCCCCCCCCCCCCCCCCCCCCCCCCCCCCCCCCCCCCCCCCCCCCCCCCCCCCCCCCCCCCCCCCCCCCCCCCCCCCCCCCCCCCCCCCCCCCCCCCCCCCCCCCCCCCCCCCCCCCCCCCCCCCCCCCCCCCCCCCCCCCCCCCCCCCCCCCCCCCCCCCCCCCCCCCCCCCCCCCCCCCCCCCCCCCCCCCCCCCCCCCCCCCCCCCCCCCCCCCCCCCCCCCCCCCCCCCCCCCCCCCCCCCCCCCCCCCCCCCCCCCCCCCACCCCCCCCCCCCCCCCCCCCCCCCCCCCCCCCCCCCCCCCCCCCCCCCCCCCCCCCCCCCCCCCCCCCCCCCCCCCCCCCCCCCCCCCCCCCCCCCCCCCCCCCCCCCCCCCCCCCCCCCCCCCCCCCCCCCCCCCCCCCCCCCCCCCCCCCCCCCCCCCCCCCCCCCCCCCCCCCCCCCCCCCCCCCCCCCCCCCCCCCCCCCCCCCCCCCCCCCCCCCCCCCCCCCCCCCCCCCCCCCCCCCCCCCCCCCCCCCCCCCCCCCCCCCCCCCCCCCCCCCCCCCCCCCCCCCCCCCCCCCCCCCCCCCCCCCCCCCCCCCCCCCCCCCCCCCCCCCCCCCCCCCCCCCCCCCCCCCCCCCCCCCCCCCCCCCCCCCCCCCCCCCCCCCCCCCCCCCCCCCCCCCCCCCCCCCCCCCCCCCCCCCCCCCCCCCCCCCCCCCCCCCCCCCCCCCCCCCCCCCCCCCCCCCCCCCCCCCCCCCCCCCCCCCCCCCCCCCCCCCCCCCCCCCCCCCCCCCCCCCCCCCCCCCCCCCCCCCCCCCCCCCCCCCCCCCCCCCCCCCCCCCCCCCCCCCCCCCCCCCCCCCCCCCCCCCCCCCCCCCCCCCCCCCCCCCCCCCCCCCCCCCCCCCCCCCCCCCCCACCCCCCCCCCCCCCCCCCCCCCCCCCCCCCCCCCCCCCCCCCCCCCCCCCCCCCCCCCCCCCACCCCCCCCCCCCCCCCCCCCCCCCCCCCCCCCCCCCCCCCCCCCCCCCCCCCCCCCCCCCCCCCCCCCCCCCCCCCCCCCCCCCCCCCCCCCCCCCCCCCCCCCCCCCCCCCCCCCCCCCCCCCCCCCCCCCCCCCCCCCACCCCCCCCCCCCCCCCCCCCCCCCCCCCCCCCCCCCCCCCCCCCCCCCCCCCCCCCCCCCCCCCCCCCCCCCCCCCCCCCCCCCCCCCCCCCCCCCCCCCCCCCCCCCCCCCCCCCCCCCCCCCCCCCCCCCCCCCCCCCCCCCCCCCCCCCCCCCCCCCCCCCCCCCCCCCCCCCCCCCCCCCCCCCCCCCCCCCCCCCCCCCCCCCCCCCCCCCCCCCCCCCCCCCCCCCCCCCCCCCCCCCCCCCCCCCCCCCCCCCCCCCCCCCCCCCCCCCCCCCCCCCCCCCCCCCCCCCCCCCCCCCCCCCCCCCCCCCCCCCCCCCCCCCCCCCCCCCCCCCCCCCCCCCCCCCCCCCCCCCCCCCCCCCCCACCCCCCCCCCCCCCCCCCCCCCCCCCCCCCCCCCCCCCCCCCCCCCCCCCCCCCCCCCCCCCCCCCCCCCCCCCCCCCCCCCCCCCCCCCCCCCCCCCCCCCCCCCCCCCCCCCCCCCCCCCCCCCCCCCCCCCCCCCCCCCCCCCCCCCCCCCCCCCCCCCCCCCCCCCCCCCCCCCCCCCCCCCCCCCCCCCCCCCCCCCCCCCCCCCCCCCCCCCCCCCCCCCCCCCCCCCCCCCCCCCCCCCCCCCCCCCCCCCCCCCCCCCCCCCCCACCCCCCCCCCCCCCCCCCCCCCCCCCCCCCCCCCCCCCCCCCCCCCCCCCCCCCCCCCCCCCCCCCCCCCCCCCCCCCCCCCCCCCCCCCCCCCCCCCCCCCCCCCCCCCCCCCCCCCCCCCCCCCCCCCCCCCCCCCCACCCCCCCCCCCCCCCCCCCCCCCCCCCCCCCCCCCCCCCCCCCCCCCCCCCCCCCCCCCCCCCCCCCCCCCCCCCCCCCCCCCCCCCCCCCCCCCCCCCCCCCCACCCCCCCCCCCCCCCCCCCCCCCCCCCCCCCCCCCCCCCCCCCCCCCCCCCCCCCCCCCCCCCCCCCCCCCCCCCCCCCCCCCCCCCCCCCCCCCCCCCCCCCCCCCCCCCCCCCCCCCCCCCCCCCCCCCCCCCCCCCCCCCCCCCCCCCCCCCCCCCCCCCCCCCCCCCCCCCCCCCCCCCCCCCCCCCCCCCCCCCCCCCCCCCCCCCCCCCCCCCCCCCCCCCCCCCCCCCCCCCCCCCCCCCCCCCCCCCCCCCCCCCCCCCCCCCCCCCCCCCCCCCCCCCCCCCCCCCCCCCCCCCCCCCCCCCCCCCCCCCCCCCCCCCCCCCCCCCCCCCCCCCCCCCCCCCCCCCCCCCCCCCCCCCCCCCCCCCCCCCCCCCCCCCCCCCCCCCCCCCCCCCCCCCCCCCCCCCCCCCCCCCCCCCCCCCCCCCCCCCCCCCCCCCCCCCCCCCCCCCCCCCCCCCCCCCCCCCCCCCCCCCCCCCCCCCCCCCCCCCCCCCCCCCCCCCCCCCCCCCCCCCCCCCCCCCCCCCCCCCCCCCCCCCCCCCCCCCCCCCCCCCCCCCCCCCCCCCCCCCCCCCCCCCCCCCCCCCCCCCCCCCCCACCCCCCCCCCCCCCCCCCCCCCCCCCCCCCCCCCCCCCCCCCCCCCCCCCCCCCCCCCCCCCCCCCCCCCCCCCCCCCCCCCCCCCCCCCCCCCCCCCCCCCCCCCCCCCCCCCCCCCCCCCCCCCCCCCCCCCCCCCCCCCCCCCCCCCCCCCCCCCCCCCCCCCCCCCCCCCCCCCCCCCCCCCCCCCCCCCCCCCCCCCCCCCCCCCCCCCCCCCCCCCCCCCCCCCCCCCCCCCCCCCCCCCCCCCCCCCCCCCCCCCCCCCCCCCCCCCCCCCCCCCCCCCCCCCCCCCCCCCCCCCCCCCCCCCCCCCCCCCCCCCCCCCCCCCCCCCCCCCCCCCCCCCCCCCCCCCCCCCCCCCCCCCCCCCCCCCCCCCCCCCCCCCCCCCCCCCCCCCCCCCCCCCCCCCCCCCCCCCCCCCCCCCCCCCCCCCCCCCCCCCCCCCCCCCCCCCCCCCCCCCCCCCCCCCCCCCCCCCCCCCCCCCCCCCCCCCCCCCCCCCCCCCCCCCCCCCCCCCCCCCCCCCCCCCCCCCCCCCCCCCCCCCCCCCCCCCCCCCCCCCCCCCCCCCCCCCCCCCCCCCCCCCCCCCCCCCCCCCCCCCCCCCCCCCCCCCCCCCCCCCCCCCCCCCCCCCCCCCCCCCCCCCCCCCCCCCCCCCCCCCCCCCCCCCCCCCCCCCCCCCCCCCCCCCCCCCCCCCCCCCCCCCCCCCCCCCCCCCCCCCCCCCCCCCCCCCCCCCCCCCCCCCCCCCCCCCCCCCCCCCCCCCCCCCCCCCCCCCCCCCCCCCCCCCCCCCCCCCCCCCCCCCCCCCCCCCCCCCCCCCCCCCCCCCCCCCCCCCCCCCCCCCCCCCCCCCCCCCCCCCCCCCCCCCCCCCCCCCCCCCCCCCCCCCCCCCCCCCCCCCCCCCCCCCCCCCCCCCCCCCCCCCCCCCCCCCCCCCCCCCCCCCCCCCCCCCCCCCCCCCCCCCCCCCCCCCCCCCCCCCCCCCCCCCCCCCCCCCCCCCCCCCCCCCCCCCCCCCCCCCCCCCCCCCCACCCCCCCCCCCCCCCCCCCCCCCCCCCCCCCCCCCCCCCCCCCCCCCCCCCCCCCCCCCCCCCCCCCCCCCCCCCCCCCCCCCCCCCCCCCCCCCCCCCCCCCCCCCCCCCCCCCCCCCCCCCCCCCCCCCCCCCCCCCCCCCCCCCCCCCCCCCCCCCCCCCCCCCCCCCCCCCCCCCCCCCCCCCCCCCCCCCCCCCCCCCCCCCACCCCCCCCCCCCCCCCCCCCCCCCCCCCCCCCCCCCCCCCCCCCCCCCCCCCCCCCCCCCCCCCCCCCCCCCCCCCCCCCCCCCCCCCCCCCCCCCCCCCCCCCCCCCCCCCCCCCCCCCCCCCCCCCCCCCCCCCCCCCCCCCCCCCCCCCCCCCCCCCCCCCCCCCCCCCCCCCCCCCCCCCCCCCCCCCACCCCCCCCCCCCCCCCCCCCCCCCCCCCCCCCCCCCCCCCCCCCCCCCCCCCCCCCCCCCCCCCCCCCCCCCCCCCCCCCCCCCCCCCCCCCCCCCCCCCCCCCCCCCCCCCCCCCCCCCCCCCCCCCCCCCCCCCCCCCCCCCCCCCCCCCCCCCCCCCCCCCCCCCCCCCCCCCCCCCCCCCCCCCCCCCCCCCCCCCCCCCCCCCCCCCCCCCCCCCCCCCCCCCCCCCCCCCCCCCCCCCCCCCCCCCCCCCCCCCCCCCCCCCCCCCCCCCCCCCCCCCCCCCCCCCCACCCCCCCCCCCCCCCCCCCCCCCCCCCCCCCCCCCCCCCCCCCCCCCCCCCCCCCCCCCCCCCCCCCCCCCCCCCCCCCCCCCCCCCCCCCCCCCCCCCCCCCCCCCCCCCCCCCCCCCCCCCCCCCCCCCCCCCCCCCCCCCCCCCCCCCCCCCCCCCCCCCCCCCCCCCCCCCCCCCCCCCCCCCCCCCCCCCCCCCCCCCCCCCCCCCCACCCCCCCCCCCCCCCCCCCCCCCCCCCCCCCCCCCCCCCCCCCCCCCCCCCCCCCCCCCCCCCCCCCCCCCCCCCCCCCCCCCCCCCCCCCCCCCCCCCCCCCCCCCCCCCCCCCCCCCCCCCCCCCCCCCCCCCCCCCCCCCCCCCCCCCCCCCCCCCCCCCCCCCCCCCCACCCCCCCCCCCCCCCCCCCCCCCCCCCCCCCCCCCCCCCCCCCCCCCCCCCCCCCCCCCCCCCCCCCCCCCCCCCCCCCCCCCCCCCCCCCCCCCCCCCCCCCCCCCCCCCCCCCCCCCCCCCCCCCCCCCCCCCCCCCCCCCCCCCCCCCCCCCCCCCCCCCCCCCCCCCCCCCCCCCCCCCCCCCCCCCCCCCCCCCCCCCCCCCCCCCCCCCCCCCCCCCCCCCCCCCCCCCCCCCCCCCCCCCCCCCCCCCCCCCCCCCCCCCCCCCCCCCCCCCCCCCCCCCCCCCCCACCCCCCCCCCCCCCCCCCCCCCCCCCCCCCCCCCCCCCCCCCCCCCCCCCCCCCCCCCCCCCCCCCCCCCCCCCCCCCCCCCCCCCCCCCCCCCCCCCCCCCCCCCCCCCCCCCCCCCCCCCCCCCCCCCCCCCCCCCCCCCCCCACCCCCCCCCCCCCCCCCCCCCCCCCCCCCCCCCCCCCCCCCCCCCCCCCCCCCCCCCCCCCCCCCCCCCCCCCCCCCCCCCCCCCCCCCCCCCCCCCCCCCCCCCCCCCCCCCCCCCCCCCCCCCCCCCCCCCCCCCCCCCCCCCCCCCCCCCCCCACCCCCCCCCCCCCCCCCCCCCCCCCCCCCCCCCCCCCCCCCCCCCCCCCCCCCCCCCCCCCCCCCCCCCCCCCCCCCCCCCCCCCCCCCCCCCCCCCCCCCCCCCCCCCCCCCCCCCCCCCCCCCCCCCCCCCCCCCCCCCCCCCCCCCCCCCCCCCCCCCCCCCCCCCCCCCCCCCCCCCCCCCCCCCCCCCCCCCCCCCCCCCCCCCCCCCCCCCCCACCCCCCCCCCCCCCCCCCCCCCCCCCCCCCCCCCCCCCCCCCCCCCCCCCCCCCCCCCCCCCCCCCCCCCCCCCCCCCCCCCCCCCCCCCCCCCCCCCCCCCCCCCCCCCCCCCCCCCCCCCCCCCCCCCACCCCCCCCCCCCCCCCCCCCCCCCCCCCCCCCCCCCCCCCCCCCCCCCCCCCCCCCCCCCCCCCCCCCCCCCCCCCCCCCCCCCCCCCCCCACCCCCCCCCCCCCCCCCCCCCCCCCCCCCCCCCCCCCCCCCCCCCCCCCCCCCCCCCCCCCCCCCCCCCCCCCCCCCCCCCCCCCCCCCCCCCCCCCCCCCCCCCCCCCCCCCCCCCCCCCCCCCCCCCCCCCCCCCCCCCCCCCCCCCCCCCCCCCCCCCCCCCCCCCCCCCCCCCCCCCCCCCCCCCCCCCCCCCCCCCCCCCCCCCCCCCCCCCCCCCCCCCCCCCCCCCCCCCCCCCCCCCCCCCCCCCCCCCCCCCCCCCCCCCCCCCCCCCCCCCCCCCCCCCCCCCCCCCCCCCCCCCCCCCCCCCCCCCCCCCCCCCCCCCCCCCCCCCCCCCCCCCCCCCCCCCCCCCCCCCCCCCCCCCCCCCCCCCCCCCCCACCCCCCCCCCCCCCCCCCCCCCCCCCCCCCCCCCCCCCCCCCCCCCCCCCCCCCCCCCCCCCCCCCCCCCCCCCCCCCCCCCCCCCCCCCCCCCCCCCCCCCCCCCCCCCCCCCCCCCCCCCCCCCCCCCCCCCCCCCCCCCCCCCCCCCCCCCCCCCCCCCCCCCCCCCCCCCCCCCCCCCCCCCCCCCCCCCCCCCCCCCCCCCCCCCCCCCCCCCCCCCCCCCCCCCCACCCCCCCCCCCCCCCCCCCCCCCCCCCCCCCCCCCCCCCCCCCCCCCCCCCCCCCCCCCCCCCCCCCCCCCCCCCCCCCCCCCCCCCCCCCCCCCCCCCCCCCCCCCCCCCCCACCCCCCCCCCCCCCCCCCCCCCCCCCCCCCCCCCCCCCCCCCCCCCCCCCCCCCCCCCCCCCCCCCCCCCCCCCCCCCCCCCCCCCCCCCCCCCCCCCCCCCCCCCCCCCCCCCCCCCCCCCCCCCACCCCCCCCCCCCCCCCCCCCCCCCCCCCCCCCCCCCCCCCCCCCCCCCCCCCCCCCCCCCCCCCCCCCCCCCCCCCCCCCCCCCCCCCCCCCCCCCCCCCCCCCCCCCCCCCCCCCCCCCCCCCCCCCCCCCCCCCCCCCCCCCCCCCCCCCCCCCCCCCCCCCCACCCCCCCCCCCCCCCCCCCCCCCCCCCCCCCCCCCCCCCCCCCCCCCCCCCCCCCCCCCCCCCCCCCCCCCCCCCCCCCCCCCCCCCCCCCCCCCCCCCCCCCCCCCCCCCCCCCCCCCCCCCCCCCCCCCCCCCCCCCCCCCCCCCCCCCCCCCCCCCCCCCCCCCCCCCCCCCCCACCCCCCCCCCCCCCCCCCCCCCCCCCCCCCCCCCCCCCCCCCCCCCCCCCCCCCCCCCCCCCCCCCCCCCCCCCCCCCCCCCCCCCCCCCCCCCCCCCCCCCCCCCCCCCCACCCCCCCCCCCCCCCCCCCCCCCCCCCCCCCCCCCCCCCCCCCCCCCCCCCCCCCCCCCCCCCCCCCCCCCCCCCCCCCCCCCCCCCCCCCCCCCCCCCCCCCCCCCCCCCCCCCCCCCCCCCCCCCCCCCCCCCCCCCCCCCCCCCCCCCCCCCCCCCCCCCCCCCCCCCCCCCCCCCCCCCCCCCCCCCCCCCCCCCCCCCCCCCCCCCCCCCCCCCCCCCCCCCCCCCCCCCCCCCCCCCCCCCCCCCCCCCCCCCCCCCCCCCACCCCCCCCCCCCCCCCCCCCCCCCCCCCCCCCCCCCCCCCCCCCCCCCCCCCCCCCCCCCCCCCCCCCCCCCCCCCCCCCCCCCCCCCCCCCCCCCCCCCCCCCCCCCCCCCCCCCCCCCCCCCCCCCCCCCCCCCCCCCCCCCCCCCCCCCCCCCCCCCCCCCCCCCCCCCCCCCCCCCCCCCCCCCCCCCCCCCCCCCCCCCCCCCCCCCCCCCCCCCCCCCCCCCCCCCCCCCCCCCCCCCCCCCCCCCCCCCACCCCCCCCCCCCCCCCCCCCCCCCCCCCCCCCCCCCCCCCCCCCCCCCCCCCCCCCCCCCCCCCCCCCCCCCCCCCCCCCCCCCCCCCCCCCCCCCCCCCCACCCCCCCCCCCCCCCCCCCCCCCCCCCCCCCCCCCCCCCCCCCCCCCCCCCCCCCCCCCCCCCCCCCCCCCCCCCCCCCCCCCCCCCCCCCCCCCCCCCCCCCCCCCCCCCCCCCCCCCCCCCCCCCCCCCCCCCCCCCCCCCCCCCCCCCCCCCCCCCCCCCCCCCCCCCCCCCCCCCCCCCCCCCCCCCCCCCCCCCCCCCCCCCCCCCCCCCCCCCCCCCCCCCCCCCCCCCCCCCCCCCCCCCCCCCCCCCCCCCCCCCCCCCCCCCCCCCCCCCCCCCCCCCCCCCCCCCCCCCCCCCCCCCCCCCCCCCCCCCCCCCCCCCCCCCCCCCCCCCCCCCCCCCCCCCCCCCCCCCCCCCCCCCCCCCCCCCCCCCCCCCCCCCCCCCCCCCCCCCCCCCCCCCCCCCCCCCCCCCCCCCCCCCCCCCCCCCCCCCCCCCCCCCCCCCCCCCCCCCCCCACCCCCCCCCCCCCCCCCCCCCCCCCCCCCCCCCCCCCCCCCCCCCCCCCCACCCCCCCCCCCCCCCCCCCCCCCCCCCCCCCCCCCCCCCCCCCCCCCCCCCCCCCCCCCCCCCCCCCCCCCCCCCCCCCCCCCCCCCCCCCCCCCCCCCCACCCCCCCCCCCCCCCCACCCCCCCCCCCCCCCCCCCCCCCCCCCCCCCCCCCCCCCCCCCCCCCCCCCCCCCCCCCCCCCCCCCCCCCCCCCACCCCCCCCCCCCCCCCCCCCCCCCCCCCCCCCCCCCCCCCCCCACCCCCCCCCCCCCCCCCCCCCCCCCCCCCCCCCCCCCCCCCCCCCCCCCCCCCCCCCCCCCCCCCCCCCCCCCCCCCCCCCCCCCCCCCCCCCCCCCCCCCCCCCCCCCCCCCCCCCCCCCCCCCCCCCCCCCCCCCCCCCCCCCCCCCCCCCCCCCCCCCCCCCCCCCCCCCCCCCCCCCCCCCCCCCCCCCCCCCCCCCCCCCCCCCCCCCCCCCCCCCCCCCCCCCCCCCCCCCCCCCCCCCCCCCCCCCCCCCCCCCCCCCCCCCCCCCCCCCCCCCCCCCCCCCCCCCCCCCCCCCCCCCCCCCCCCCCCCCCCCCCCCCCCCCCCCCCCCCCCCCCCCCCCCCCCCCCCCCCCCCCCCCCCCCCCCCCCCCCCCCCCCCCCCCCCCCCCCCCCCCCCCCCCCCCCCCCCCCCCCCCCCCCCCCCCCCCCCCCCCCCCCCCCCCCCCCCCCCCCCCCCCCCCCCCCCCCCCCCCCCCCCCCCCCCCCCCCCCCCCCCCCCCCCCCCCCCCCCCCCCCCCCCCCCCCCCCCCCCCCCCCCCCCCCCCCCCCCCCCCCCCCCCCCCCCCCCCCCCCCCCCACCCCCCCCCCCCCCCCCCCCCCCCCCCCCCCCCCCCCCCCCACCCCCCCCCCCCCCCCCCCCCCCCCCCCCCCCCCCCCCCCCCCCCCCCCCCCCCCCCCCCCCCCCCCCCCCCCCCCCCCCCCCCCCCCCCCCCCCCCCCCCCCCCCACCCCCCCCCCCCCCCCCCCCCCCCCCCCCCCCCCCCCCCCCCCCCCCCCCCCCCCCCCCCCCCCCCCCCCCCCCCCCCCCCCCCCCCCCCCCCCCCCCCCCCCCCCCCCCCCCCCCCCCCCCCCCCCCCCCCCCCCCCCCCCCCCCCCCCCCCCCCCCCCCCCCCCCCCACCCCCCCCCCCCCCCCCCCCCCCCCCCCCCCCCCCCCCCCCCCCCCCCCCCCCCCCCCCCCCCCCCCCCCCCCCCCCCCCCCCCCCCCCCCCCCCCCCCCCCCCCCCCCCCCCCCCCCCCCCCCCCCCCCCCCCCCCCCCCCCCCCCCCCCCCCCCCCCCCCCCCCCCCCCCCCCCCCCCCCCCCCCCCCCCCCCCCCCCCCCCCCCCCCCCCCCCCCCCCCCCCCCCCCCCCCCCCCCCCCCCCCCCCCCCCCCCGCCCCCCCCCCCCCCCCCCCCCCCCCCCCCCCCCCCCCCCCCCCCCCCCCACCCCCCCCCCCCCCCCCCCCCCCCCCCCCCCCCCCCCCCCCCCCCCCCCCCCCCCCCCCCCCCCCCCCCCCCCCCCCCCCCCCCCCCCCCCCCCCCCCCCCCCCCCCCCCCCCCCCCCCCCCCCCCCCCCCCCCCCCCCCCCCCCCCCCCCCCCCCCCCCCCCCCCCCCCCCCCCCCCCCCCCCCCCCCCCCCCCCCCCCCCCCCCCCCCCCCCCCCCCCCCCCCCCCCCCCCCCCCCCCCCCCCCCCCCCCCCCCCCCCCCCCCCCCCCCCCCCCCCCCCCCCCCCCCCCCCCCACCCCCCCCCCCCCCCCCCCCCCCCCCCCCCCCCCCCCCCCCCCCCCCCCCCCCCCCCCCCCCCCCCCCCCCCCCCCCCCCCCCCACCCCCCCCCCCCCCCCCCCCCCCCCCCCCCCCCCCCCCCCCCCCCCCCCCCCCCCCCCCCCCCCCCCCCCCCCCCCCCCCCCCCCCCCCCCCCCCCCCCCCCCCCCCCCCCCCCCCCCCCCCCCCCCCCCCCCACCCCCCCCCCCCCCCCCCCCCCCCCCCCCCCCCCCCCCCCCCCCCCCCCCCCCCCCCCCCCCCCCCCCCCCCCCCCCCCCCCCCCCCCCCCCCCCCCCCCCCCCCCCCCCCCCCCCCCCCCCCCCCCCCCCCCCCCCCCCCCCCCCCCCCCCCCCCCCCCCCCCCCCCCCCCCCCCCCCCCCCCCCCCCCCCCCCCCCCCCCCCCCCCCCCCCCCCCCCCCCCACCCCCCCCCCCCCCCCCCCCCCCCCCCCCCCCCCCCCCCCCCCCCCCCCCCCCCCCCCCCCCCCCCCCCCCCCCCCCCCCCCCCCCCCCCCCCCCCCCCCCCCCCCCCCCCCCCCCCCCCCCCCCACCCCCCCCCCCCCACCCCCCCCCCCCCCCCCCCCCCCCCCCCCCCCCCCCCCCCCCCCCCCCCCCCCCCCCCCCCCCCCCCCCCCCCCCCCCCCCCCCCCCCCCCCCCCCCCCCCCCCCCCCCCCCCCCCCCCCCCCCCCCCCCCCCCCCACCCCCCCCCCCCCCCCCCCCCCCCCCCCCCCCCCCCCCCCCCCCCCCCCCCCCCCCCCCCCCCCCCCCCCCCCCCCCCCCCCCCCCCCCCCCCCCCCCCCCCCCCCCCCCCCCCCCCCCCCCACCCCCCCCCCCCACCCCCCCCCCCCCCCCCCCCCCCCCCCCCCCCCCCCCCCCCCCCCCCCCCCCCCCCCCCCCCCCCCCCCCCCACCCCCCCCCCCCCCCCCCCCCCCACCCCCCCCCCCCCCCCCCCCCCCCCCCCCCCCCCACCCCCCCCCCCCCCCCCCCCCCCCCCCCCCCCCCCCCCCCCCCCCCCCCCCCCCCCCCCCCCCCCCCCCCCCCCCCCCCCCCCCACCCCCCCCCCCCCCCCCCCCCCCCCCCCCCCCCCCCCCCCCCCCCCCCCCCCCCCCCCCCCCCCCCCCCCCCCCCCCCCCCCCCCCCCCCCCCCCCCCCCCCCCCCCCACCCCCCCGCCCCCCCCCCCCCCCCCCCACCCCCCCCCCCCCCCCCCCCCCCCCCCCCCCCCCACCCCCCCCCCCCCCCCCCCCCCCCCCCCCCCCCCCCCCCCCCCCCCCCCCCCCCCCCCCCCCCCCCCCCCCCCCCCCCCCCCCCCCCCCCCCCCCCCCCCCGCCCCCCCCCCCCCCCCCCCCCCCCCCCCCCCCCCCCCCCCCCCCCCCCCCCCCCCCCCACCCCCCCCCCCCCCCCCCCCCCCCCCCCCCCCCCCCCCCCCCCCCCCCCCCCACCCCCCCCCCCCCCCCCCCCCCCCCCCCCCCCCCCCCCCCCCCCCCCCCCCCCCCCCCCCCCCCCCCCCCCCACCCCCCCTCCCCCCCCCCCCCCCCCCCCCCCCCCCCCCCCCCCCCCCCCCCCCCCCCCCCCCCCCCCCCCCCCCCCCCCCCCCCCCCCCCCCCCCCCCCCCCCCCCCCCCCCCCCCCCCCCCCCCCCCCCCCCCCCCCCCCCCCCCCCCCCCCCCCCCCCCCCCCCCCCCCCCCCCCCCCCCCCCCCCCCCCCCCCCCCCCCCCCCCCCCCCCCCCCACCCCCCCCCCCCCCCCCCCCCCCCCCCCCCCCCCCCCCCCCCCCCCCCCCCCCCCCCCCCCCCCCCCCCCCACCCCCCCCCCCCCCCCCCCCCCCCCCCCCCCCCCCCCCCCCCCCCCCCCCCCCCCCCCCCCCCCCCC
>JACCHR010000043.1:7500-72500 GCA_013433145.1 Ascaris suum
AAAAAAAAAAAAAAAAAAAAAAAAAAAAAAAAAAAAAAAAAAAAAAAAAAAAAAAAAAAAAAAAAAAAAAAAAAAAAAAAAAAAAAAAAAAAAAAAAAAAAAAAATAAAAAAAAAAAAAAAAAAAAAAAAAAAAAAAAAAAAAAAAAAAAAAAAAAAAAAAATAAAAAAAAAAAAAAAAAAAAAAAAAAAAAAAAAAAAAAAAAAAAAAAAAAAAAAAAAAAAAAAAAAAAAAAAAAAAAAAAAAAAAAAAAAAAAAAAAAAAAAAAAAAAAAAAAAAAAAAAAAAAAAAAAAAAAAAAAAAAAAAAAAAAAAAAAAAAAAAAAAAAAAAAAAATAAAAAAAAAAAAAAAAAAAAAAAAAAAAAAAAAAAAAAAATAAAAAAAAAAAAAAAAAAAAAAAAAAAAAAAAAAAAAAAAAAAAAAAAAAAAAAAAAAAAAAAAAAAAAAAAAAAAAAAAAAATAAAAAAAAAAAAAAAAAAAAAAAAAAAAAAAAAAAAAAAAAAAAAAAAAAAAAAAAAAAAAAAAAAAAAAAAAAAAAAAAAAAAAAAAAAAAAAAAAAAAAAAAAAAAAAAAAAAAAAAAAAAAAAAAAAAAAAAAAAAAAAAAAAAAAAAAAAAAAAAAAAAAAAAAAAAAAAAAAAAAAAAAAAAAAAAAAAAAAAAAAAAAAAAAAAAAAAAAAAAAAAAAAAAAAAAAAAAAAAAAAAAAAAAAAAAAAAAAAAAAAAAAAAAAAAAAAAAAAAAAAAAAAAAAAAAAAAAAAAAAAAAAAAAAAAAAAAAAAAAAAAAAAAAAAAAAAAAAAAAATAAAAAAAAAAAAAAAAAAAAAAAAAAAAAAAAAAAAAAAAAAAAAAAAAAAAAAAAAAAAAAAAAAAAAAAAAAAAAAAAAAAAAAAAAAAAAAAAAAAAAAAAAAAAAAAAAAAAAAAAAAAAAAAAAAATAAAAAAAAAAAAAAAAAAAAAAAAAAAAAAAAAAAAAAAAAAAAAAAAAAAAAAAAAAAAAAAAAAAAAAAAAAAAAAAAAAAAAAAAAAAAAAAAAAAAAAAAAAAAAAAAAAAAAAAAAAAAAAAAAAAAAAAAAAAAAAAAAAAAAAAAAAAAAAAAAAAAAAAAAAAAAAAAAAAAAAAAAAAAAAAAAAAAAAAAAAAAAAAAAAAAAAAAAAAAAAAAAAAAAAAAAAAAAAAAAAAAAAAAAAAAAAAAAAAAAAAAAAAAAAAAAAAAAAAAAAAAAAAAAAAAAAAAAAAAAAAAAAAAAAAAAAAAAAAAAAAAAAAAAAAAAAAAAAAAAAAAAAAAAAAAAAAAAAAAAAAAAAAAAAAAAAAAAAAAAAAAAAAAAAAAAAAAAAAAAAAAAAAAAAAAAAAAAAAAAAAAAAAAAAAAAAAAAAAAAAAAAAAAAAAAAAAAAAAAAAAAAAAAAAAAAAAAAAAAAAAAAAAAAAAAAAAAAAAAAAAAAAAAAAAAAAAAAAAAAAAAAAAAAAAAAAAAAAAAAAAAAAAAAAAAAAAAAAAAAAAAAAAAAAAAAAAAAAAAAAAAAAAAAAAAAAAAAAAAAAAAAAAAAAAAAAAAAAAAAAAAAAAAAAAAAAAAAAAAAAAAAAAAAAAAAAAAAAAAAAAAAAAAAAAAAAAAAAAAAAAAAAAAAAAAAAAAAAAAAAAAAAAAAAAAAAAAAAAAAAAAAAAAAAAAAAAAAAAAAAAAAAAAAAAAAAAAAAAAAAAAAAAAAAAAAAAAAAAAAAAAAAAAAAAAAAAAAAAAAAAAAAAAAAAAAAAAAAAAAAAAAAAAAAAAAAAAAAAAAAAAAAAAAAAAAAAAAAAAAAAAAAAAAAAAAAAAAAAAAAAAAAAAAAAAAAAAAAAAAAAAAAAAAAAAAAAAAAAAAAAAAAAAAAAAAAAAAAAAAAAAAAAAAAAAAAAAAAAAAAAAAAAAAAAAAAAAAAAAAAAAAAAAAAAAAAAAAAAAAAAAAAAAAAAAAAAAAAAAAAAAAAAAAAAAAAAAAAAAAAAAAAAAAAAAAAAAAAATAAAAAAAAAAAAAAAAAAAAAAAAAAAAAAAAAAAAAAAAAAAAAAAAAAAAAAAAAAAAAAAAAAAAAAAAAAAAAAAAAAAAAAAAAAAAAAAAAAAAAAAAAAAAAAAAAAAAAAAAAAAAAAAAAAAAAAAAAAAAAAAAAAAAAAAAAAAAAAAAAAAAAAAAAAAAAAAAAAAAAAAAAAAAAAAAAAAAAAAAAAAAAAAAAAAAAAAAAAAAAAAAAAAAAAAAAAAAAAAAAAAAAAAAAAAAAAAAAAAAAAAAAAAAAAAAAAAAAAAAAAAAAAAAAAAAAAAAAAAAAAAAAAATAAAAAAAAAAAAAAAAAAAAAAAAAAAAAAAAAAAAAAAAAAAAAAAAAAAAAAAAAAAAAAAAAAAAAAAAAAAAAAAAAAAAAAAAAAAAAAAAAAAAAAAAAAAAAAAAAAAAAAAAAAAAAAAAAAAAAAAAAAAAAAAAAAAAAAAAAAAAAAAAAAAAAAAAAAAAAAAAAAAAAAAAAAAAAAAAAAAAAAAAAAAAAAAAAAAAAAAAAAAAAAAAAAAAAAAAAAAAAAAAAAAAAAAAAAAAAAAAAAAAAAAAAAAAAAAAAAAAAAAAAAAAAAAAAAAAAAAAAAAAAAAAAAAAAAAAAAAAAAAAAATAAAAAAAAAAAAAAAAAAAAAAAAAAAAAAAAAAAAAAAAAAAAAAAAAAAAAAAAAAAAAAAAAAAAAAAAAAAAAAAAAAAAAAAAAAAAAAAAAAAAAAAAAAAAAAAAAAAAAAAAAAAAAAAAAAAAAAAAAAAAAAAAAAAAAAAAAAAAAAAAAAAAAAAAAAAAAAAAAAAAAAAAAAAAAAAAAAAAAAAAAAAAAAAAAAAAAAAAAAAAAAAAAAAAAAAAAAAAAAAAAAAAAAAAAAAAATAAAAAAAAAAAAAAAAAAAAAAAAAAAAAAAAAAAAAAAAAAAAAAAAAAAAAAAAAAAAAAAAAAAAAAAAAAAAAAAAAAAAAAAAAAAAAAAAAAAAAAAAAAAAAAAAAAAAAAAAAAAAAAAAAAAAAAAAAAAAAAAAAAAAAAAAAAAAAAAAAAAAAAAAAAAAAAAAAAAAAAAAAAAAAAAAAAAAAAAAAAAAAAAAAAAAAAAAAAAAAAAAAAAAAAAAAAAAAAAAAAAAAAAAAAAAAAAAAAAAAAAAAAAAAAAAAAAAAAAAAAAAAAAAAAAAAAAAAAAAAAAAAAAAAAAAAAAAAAAAAAAAAAAAAAAAAAAAAAAAAAAAAAAAAAAAAAAAAAAAAAAAAAAAAAAAAAAAAAAAAAAAAAAAAAAAAAAAAAAAAAAAAAAAAAAAAAAAAAAAAAAAAAAAAAAAAAATAAAAAAAAAAAAAAAAAAAAAAAAAAAAAAAAAAAAAAAAAAAAAAAAAAAAAAAAAAAAAAAAAAAAAAAAAAAAAAAAAAAAAAAAAAAAAAAAAAAAAAAAAAAAAAAAAAAAAAAAAAAAAAAAAAAAAAAAAAAAAAAAAAAAAAAAAAAAAAAAAAAAAAAAAAAAAAAAAAAAAAAAAAAAAAAAAAAAAAAAAAAAAAAAAAAAAAAAAAAAAAAAAAAAAAAAAAAAAAAAAAAAAAAAAAAAAAAAAAAAAAAAAAAAAAAAAAAAAAAAAAAAAAAAAAAAAAAAAAAAAAAAAAAAAAAAAAAAAAAAAAAAAATAAAAAAAAAAAAAAAAAAAAAAAAAAAAAAAAAAAAAAAAAAAAAAAAAAAAAAAAAAAAAAAAAAAAAAAAAAAAAAAAAAAAAAAAAAAAAAAAAAAAAAAAAAAAAAAAAAAAAAAAAAAAAAAAAAAAAAAAAAAAAAAAAAAAAAAAAAAAAAAAAAAAAAAAAAAAAAAAAAAAAAAAAAAAAAAAAAAAAAAAAAAAAAAAAAAAAAAAAAAAAAAAAAAAAAAAAAAAAAAAAAAAAAAAAAAAAAAAAAAAAAAAAAAAAAAAAAAAAAAAAAAAAAAAAAAAAAAAAAAAAAAAAAAAAAAAAAAAAAAAAAAAAAAAAAAAAAAATAAAAAAAAAAAAAAAAAAAAAAAAAAAAAAAAAAAAAAAAAAAAAAAAAAAAAAAAAAAAAAAAAAAAAAAAAAAAAAAAAAAAAAAAAAAAAAAAAAAAAAAAAAAAAAAAAAAAAAAAAAAAAAAAAAAAAAAAAAAAAAAAAAAAAAAAAAAAAAAAAAAAAAAAAAAAAAAAAAAAAAAAAAAAAAAAAAAAAAAAAAAAAAAAAAAAAAAAAAAAAAAAAAAAAAAAAAAAAAAAAAAAAAAAAAAAAAAAAAAAAAAAAAAAAAAAAAAAAAAAAAAAAAAAAAAAAAAAAAAAAAAAAAAAAAAAAAAAAAAAAAAAAAAAAAAAAAAAAAAAAAAAAAAAAAAAAAAAAAAAAAAAAAAAAAAAAAAAAAAAAAAAAAAAAAAAAAAAAAAAAAAAAAAAAAAAAAAAAAAAAAAAAAAAAAAAAAAAAAAAAAAAAAAAAAAAAAAAAAAAAAAAAAAAAAAAAAAAAAAAAAAAAAAAAAAAAAAAAAAAAAAAAAAAAAAAAAAAAAAAAAAAAAAAAAAAAAAAAAAAAAAAAAAAAAAAAAAAAAAAAAAAAAAAAAAAAAAAAAAAAAAAAAAAAAAAAAAAAAAAAAAAAAAAAAAAAAAAAAAAAAAAAAAAAAAAAAAAAAAAAAAAAAAAAAAAAAAAAAAAAAAAAAAAAAAAAAAAAAAAAAAAAAAAAAAAAAAAAAAAAAAAAAAAAAAAAAAAAAAAAAAAAAAAAAAAAAAAAAAAAAAAAAAAAAAAAAAAAAAAAAAAAAAAAAAAAAAAAAAAAAAAAAAAAAAAAAAAAAAAAAAAAAAAAAAAAAAAAAAAAAAAAAAAAAAAAAAAAAAAAAAAAAAAAAAAAAAAAAAAAAAAAAAAAAAAAAAAAAAAAAAAAAAAAAAAAAAAAAAAAAAAAAAAAAAAAAAAAAAAAAAAAAAAAAAAAAAAAAAAAAAAAAAAAAAAAAAAAAAAAAAAAAAAAAAAAAAAAAAAAAAAAAAAAAAAAAAAAAAAAAAAAAAAAAAAAAAAAAAAAAAAAAAAAAAAAAAAAAAAAAAAAAAAAAAAAAAAAAAAAAAAAAAAAAAAAAAAAAAAAAAAAAAAAAAAAAAAAAAAAAAAAAAAAAAAAAAAAAAAAAAAAAAAAAAAAAAAAAAAAAAAAAAAAAAAAAAAAAAAAAAAAAAAAAAAAAAAAAAAAAAAAAAAAAAAAAAAAAAAAAAAAAAAAAAAAAAAAAAAAAAAAAAAAAAAAAAAAAAAAAAAAAAAAAAAAAAAAAAAAAAAAAAAAAAAAAAAAAAAAAAAAAAAAAAAAAAAAAAAAAAAAAAAAAAAAAAAAAAAAAAAAAAAAAAAAAAAAAAAAAATAAAAAAAAAAAAAAAAAAAAAAAAAAAAAAAAAAAAAAAAAAAAAAAAAAAAAAAAAAAAAAAAAAAAAAAAAAAAAAAAAAAAAAAAAAAAAAAAAAAAAAAAAAAAAAAAAAAAAAAAAAAAAAAAAAAAAAAAAAAAAAAAAAAAAAAAAAAAAAAAAAAAAAAAAAAAAAAAAAAAAAAAAAAA
This sequence comes from Ascaris suum, assembly GCA_013433145.1. NCBI lineage: Eukaryota > Metazoa > Nematoda > Chromadorea > Rhabditida > Ascarididae > Ascaris > Ascaris suum. The sequence goes on from JACCHR010000043.1 coordinate 13,011, forward strand.
AAAAAAAAAAAAAAAAAAAAAAAAAAAAAAAAAAAAAAAAAAAAAAAAAAAAAAAAAAAAAAAAAAAAAAAAAAAAAAAAAAAAAAAAAAAAAAAAAAAAAAAAAAAAAAAAAAAAAAAAAAAAAAAAAAAAAAAAAAAAAAAAAAAAAAAAAAAAAAAAAAAAAAAAAAAAAAAAAAAAAAAAAAAAAAAAAAAAAAAAAAAAAAAAAAAAAAAAAAAAAAAAAAAAAAAAAAAAAAAAAAAAAAAAAAAAAAAAAAAAAAAAAAAAAAAAAAAAAAAAAAAAAAAAAAAAAAAAAAAAAAAAAAAAAAAAAAAAAAAAAAAAAAAAAAAAAAAAAAAAAAAAAAAAAAAAAAAAAAAAAAAAAAAAAAAAAAAAAAAAAAAAAAAAAAAAAAAAAAAAAAAAAAAAAAAAAAAAAAAAAAAAAAAAAAAAAAAAAAAAAAAAAAAAAAAAAAAAAAAAAAAAAAAAAAAAAAAAAAAAAAAAAAAAAAAAAAAAAAAAAAAAAAAAAAAAAAAAAAAAAAAAAAAAAAAAAAAAAAAAAAAAAAAAAAAAAAAAAAAAAAAAAAAAAAAAAAAAAAAAAAAAAAAAAAAAAAAAAAAAAAAAAAAAAAAAAAAAAAAAAAAAAAAAAAAAAAAAAAAAAAAAAAAAAAAAAAAAAAAAAAAAAAAAAAAAAAAAAAAAAAAAAAAAAAAAAAAAAAAAAAAAAAAAAAAAAAAAAAAAAAAAAAAAAAAAAAAAAAAAAAAAAAAAAAAAAAAAAAAAAAAAAAAAAAAAAAAAAAAAAAAAAAAAAAAAAAAAAAAAAAAAAAAAAAAAAAAAAAAAAAAAAAAAAAAAAAAAAAAAAAAAAAAAAAAAAAAAAAAAAAAAAAAAAAAAAAAAAAAAAAAAAAAAAAAAAAAAAAAAAAAAAAAAAAAAAAAAAAAAAAAAAAAAAAAAAAAAAAAAAAAAAAAAAAAAAAAAAAAAAAAAAAAAAAAAAAAAAAAAAAAAAAAAAAAAAAAAAAAAAAAAAAAAAAAAAAAAAAAAAAAAAAAAAAAAAAAAAAAAAAAAAAAAAAAAAAAAAAAAAAAAAAAAAAAAAAAAAAAAAAAAAAAAAAAAAAAAAAAAAAAAAAAAAAAAAAAAAAAAAAAAAAAAAAAAAAAAAAAAAAAAAAAAAAAAAAAAAAAAAAAAAAAAAAAAAAAAAAAAAAAAAAAAAAAAAAAAAAAAAAAAAAAAAAAAAAAAAAAAAAAAAAAAAAAAAAAAAAAAAAAAAAAAAAAAAAAAAAAAAAAAAAAAAAAAAAAAAAAAAAAAAAAAAAAAAAAAAAAAAAAAAAAAAAAAAAAAAAAAAAAAAAAAAAAAAAAAAAAAAAAAAAAAAAAAAAAAAAAAAAAAAAAAAAAAAAAAAAAAAAAAAAAAAAAAAAAAAAAAAAAAAAAAAAAAAAAAAAAAAAAAAAAAAAAAAAAAAAAAAAAAAAAAAAAAAAAAAAAAAAAAAAAAAAAAAAAAAAAAAAAAAAAAAAAAAAAAAAAAAAAAAAAAAAAAAAAAAAAAAAAAAAAAAAAAAAAAAAAAAAAAAAAAAAAAAAAAAAAAAAAAAAAAAAAAAAAAAAAAAAAAAAAAAAAAAAAAAAAAAAAAAAAAAAAAAAAAAAAAAAAAAAAAAAAAAAAAAAAAAAAAAAAAAAAAAAAAAAAAAAAAAAAAAAAAAAAAAAAAAAAAAAAAAAAAAAAAAAAAAAAAAAAAAAAAAAAAAAAAAAAAAAAAAAAAAAAAAAAAAAAAAAAAAAAAAAAAAAAAAAAAAAAAAAAAAAAAAAAAAAAAAAAAAAAAAAAAAAAAAAAAAAAAAAAAAAAAAAAAAAAAAAAAAAAAAAAAAAAAAAAAAAAAAAAAAAAAAAAAAAAAAAAAAAAAAAAAAAAAAAAAAAAAAAAAAAAAAAAAAAAAAAAAAAAAAAAAAAAAAAAAAAAAAAAAAAAAAAAAAAAAAAAAAAAAAAAAAAAAAAAAAAAAAAAAAAAAAAAAAAAAAAAAAAAAAAAAAAAAAAAAAAAAAAAAAAAAAAAAAAAAAAAAAAAAAAAAAAAAAAAAAAAAAAAAAAAAAAAAAAAAAAAAAAAAAAAAAAAAAAAAAAAAAAAAAAAAAAAAAAAAAAAAAAAAAAAAAAAAAAAAAAAAAAAAAAAAAAAAAAAAAAAAAAAAAAAAAAAAAAAAAAAAAAAAAAAAAAAAAAAAAAAAAAAAAAAAAAAAAAAAAAAAAAAAAAAAAAAAAAAAAAAAAAAAAAAAAAAAAAAAAAAAAAAAAAAAAAAAAAAAAAAAAAAAAAAAAAAAAAAAAAAAAAAAAAAAAAAAAAAAAAAAAAAAAAAAAAAAAAAAAAAAAAAAAAAAAAAAAAAAAAAAAAAAAAAAAAAAAAAAAAAAAAAAAAAAAAAAAAAAAAAAAAAAAAAAAAAAAAAAAAAAAAAAAAAAAAAAAAAAAAAAAAAAAAAAAAAAAAAAAAAAAAAAAAAAAAAAAAAAAAAAAAAAAAAAAAAAAAAAAAAAAAAAAAAAAAAAAAAAAAAAAAAAAAAAAAAAAAAAAAAAAAAAAAAAAAAAAAAAAAAAAAAAAAAAAAAAAAAAAAAAAAAAAAAAAAAAAAAAAAAAAAAAAAAAAAAAAAAAAAAAAAAAAAAAAAAAAAAAAAAAAAAAAAAAAAAAAAAAAAAAAAAAAAAAAAAAAAAAAAAAAAAAAAAAAAAAAAAAAAAAAAAAAAAAAAAAAAAAAAAAAAAAAAAAAAAAAAAAAAAAAAAAAAAAAAAAAAAAAAAAAAAAAAAAAAAAAAAAAAAAAAAAAAAAAAAAAAAAAAAAAAAAAAAAAAAAAAAAAAAAAAAAAAAAAAAAAAAAAAAAAAAAAAAAAAAAAAAAAAAAAAAAAAAAAAAAAAAAAAAAAAAAAAAAAAAAAAAAAAAAAAAAAAAAAAAAAAAAAAAAAAAAAAAAAAAAAAAAAAAAAAAAAAAAAAAAAAAAAAAAAAAAAAAAAAAAAAAAAAAAAAAAAAAAAAAAAAAAAAAAAAAAAAAAAAAAAAAAAAAAAAAAAAAAAAAAAAAAAAAAAAAAAAAAAAAAAAAAAAAAAAAAAAAAAAAAAAAAAAAAAAAAAAAAAAAAAAAAAAAAAAAAAAAAAAAAAAAAAAAAAAAAAAAAAAAAAAAAAAAAAAAAAAAAAAAAAAAAAAAAAAAAAAAAAAAAAAAAAAAAAAAAAAAAAAAAAAAAAAAAAAAAAAAAAAAAAAAAAAAAAAAAAAAAAAAAAAAAAAAAAAAAAAAAAAAAAAAAAAAAAAAAAAAAAAAAAAAAAAAAAAAAAAAAAAAAAAAAAAAAAAAAAAAAAAAAAAAAAAAAAAAAAAAAAAAAAAAAAAAAAAAAAAAAAAAAAAAAAAAAAAAAAAAAAAAAAAAAAAAAAAAAAAAAAAAAAAAAAAAAAAAAAAAAAAAAAAAAAAAAAAAAAAAAAAAAAAAAAAAAAAAAAAAAAAAAAAAAAAAAAAAAAAAAAAAAAAAAAAAAAAAAAAAAAAAAAAAAAAAAAAAAAAAAAAAAAAAAAAAAAAAAAAAAAAAAAAAAAAAAAAAAAAAAAAAAAAAAAAAAAAAAAAAAAAAAAAAAAAAAAAAAAAAAAAAAAAAAAAAAAAAAAAAAAAAAAAAAAAAAAAAAAAAAAAAAAAAAAAAAAAAAAAAAAAAAAAAAAAAAAAAAAAAAAAAAAAAAAAAAAAAAAAAAAAAAAAAAAAAAAAAAAAAAAAAAAAAAAAAAAAAAAAAAAAAAAAAAAAAAAAAAAAAAAAAAAAAAAAAAAAAAAAAAAAAAAAAAAAAAAAAAAAAAAAAAAAAAAAAAAAAAAAAAAAAAAAAAAAAAAAAAAAAAAAAAAAAAAAAAAAAAAAAAAAAAAAAAAAAAAAAAAAAAAAAAAAAAAAAAAAAAAAAAAAAAAAAAAAAAAAAAAAAAAAAAAAAAAAAAAAAAAAAAAAAAAAAAAAAAAAAAAAAAAAAAAAAAAAAAAAAAAAAAAAAAAAAAAAAAAAAAAAAAAAAAAAAAAAAAAAAAAAAAAAAAAAAAAAAAAAAAAAAAAAAAAAAAAAAAAAAAAAAAAAAAAAAAAAAAAAAAAAAAAAAAAAAAAAAAAAAAAAAAAAAAAAAAAAAAAAAAAAAAAAAAAAAAAAAAAAAAAAAAAAAAAAAAAAAAAAAAAAAAAAAAAAAAAAAAAAAAAAAAAAAAAAAAAAAAAAAAAAAAAAAAAAAAAAAAAAAAAAAAAAAAAAAAAAAAAAAAAAAAAAAAAAAAAAAAAAAAAAAAAAAAAAAAAAAAAAAAAAAAAAAAAAAAAAAAAAAAAAAAAAAAAAAAAAAAAAAAAAAAAAAAAAAAAAAAAAAAAAAAAAAAAAAAAAAAAAAAAAAAAAAAAAAAAAAAAAAAAAAAAAAAAAAAAAAAAAAAAAAAAAAAAAAAAAAAAAAAAAAAAAAAAAAAAAAAAAAAAAAAAAAAAAAAAAAAAAAAAAAAAAAAAAAAAAAAAAAAAAAAAAAAAAAAAAAAAAAAAAAAAAAAAAAAAAAAAAAAAAAAAAAAAAAAAAAAAAAAAAAAAAAAAAAAAAAAAAAAAAAAAAAAAAAAAAAAAAAAAAAAAAAAAAAAAAAAAAAAAAAAAAAAAAAAAAAAAAAAAAAAAAAAAAAAAAAAAAAAAAAAAAAAAAAAAAAAAAAAAAAAAAAAAAAAAAAAAAAAAAAAAAAAAAAAAAAAAAAAAAAAAAAAAAAAAAAAAAAAAAAAAAAAAAAAAAAAAAAAAAAAAAAAAAAAAAAAAAAAAAAAAAAAAAAAAAAAAAAAAAAAAAAAAAAAAAAAAAAAAAAAAAAAAAAAAAAAAAAAAAAAAAAAAAAAAAAAAAAAAAAAAAAAAAAAAAAAAAAAAAAAAAAAAAAAAAAAAAAAAAAAAAAAAAAAAAAAAAAAAAAAAAAAAAAAAAAAAAAAAAAAAAAAAAAAAAAAAAAAAAAAAAAAAAAAAAAAAAAAAAAAAAAAAAAAAAAAAAAAAAAAAAAAAAAAAAAAAAAAAAAAAAAAAAAAAAAAAAAAAAAAAAAAAAAAAAAAAAAAAAAAAAAAAAAAAAAAAAAAAAAAAAAAAAAAAAAAAAAAAAAAAAAAAAAAAAAAAAAAAAAAAAAAAAAAAAAAAAAAAAAAAAAAAAAAAAAAAAAAAAAAAAAAAAAAAAAAAAAAAAAAAAAAAAAAAAAAAAAAAAAAAAAAAAAAAAAAAAAAAAAAAAAAAAAAAAAAAAAAAAAAAAAAAAAAAAAAAAAAAAAAAAAAAAAAAAAAAAAAAAAAAAAAAAAAAAAAAAAAAAAAAAAAAAAAAAAAAAAAAAAAAAAAAAAAAAAAAAAAAAAAAAAAAAAAAAAAAAAAAAAAAAAAAAAAAAAAAAAAAAAAAAAAAAAAAAAAAAAAAAAAAAAAAAAAAAAAAAAAAAAAAAAAAAAAAAAAAAAAAAAAAAAAAAAAAAAAAAAAAAAAAAAAAAAAAAAAAAAAAAAAAAAAAAAAAAAAAAAAAAAAAAAAAAAAAAAAAAAAAAAAAAAAAAAAAAAAAAAAAAAAAAAAAAAAAAAAAAAAAAAAAAAAAAAAAAAAAAAAAAAAAAAAAAAAAAAAAAAAAAAAAAAAAAAAAAAAAAAAAAAAAAAAAAAAAAAAAAAAAAAAAAAAAAAAAAAAAAAAAAAAAAAAAAAAAAAAAAAAAAAAAAAAAAAAAAAAAAAAAAAAAAAAAAAAAAAAAAAAAAAAAAAAAAAAAAAAAAAAAAAAAAAAAAAAAAAAAAAAAAAAAAAAAAAAAAAAAAAAAAAAAAAAAAAAAAAAAAAAAAAAAAAAAAAAAAAAAAAAAAAAAAAAAAAAAAAAAAAAAAAAAAAAAAAAAAAAAAAAAAAAAAAAAAAAAAAAAAAAAAAAAAAAAAAAAAAAAAAAAAAAAAAAAAAAAAAAAAAAAAAAAAAAAAAAAAAAAAAAAAAAAAAAAAAAAAAAAAAAAAAAAAAAAAAAAAAAAAAAAAAAAAAAAAAAAAAAAAAAAAAAAAAAAAAAAAAAAAAAAAAAAAAAAAAAAAAAAAAAAAAAAAAAAAAAAAAAAAAAAAAAAAAAAAAAAAAAAAAAAAAAAAAAAAAAAAAAAAAAAAAAAAAAAAAAAAAAAAAAAAAAAAAAAAAAAAAAAAAAAAAAAAAAAAAAAAAAAAAAAAAAAAAAAAAAAAAAAAAAAAAAAAAAAAAAAAAAAAAAAAAAAAAAAAAAAAAAAAAAAAAAAAAAAAAAAAAAAAAAAAAAAAAAAAAAAAAAAAAAAAAAAAAAAAAAAAAAAAAAAAAAAAAAAAAAAAAAAAAAAAAAAAAAAAAAAAAAAAAAAAAAAAAAAAAAAAAAAAAAAAAAAAAAAAAAAAAAAAAAAAAAAAAAAAAAAAAAAAAAAAAAAAAAAAAAAAAAAAAAAAAAAAAAAAAAAAAAAAAAAAAAAAAAAAAAAAAAAAAAAAAAAAAAAAAAAAAAAAAAAAAAAAAAAAAAAAAAAAAAAAAAAAAAAAAAAAAAAAAAAAAAAAAAAAAAAAAAAAAAAAAAAAAAAAAAAAAAAAAAAAAAAAAAAAAAAAAAAAAAAAAAAAAAAAAAAAAAAAAAAAAAAAAAAAAAAAAAAAAAAAAAAAAAAAAAAAAAAAAAAAAAAAAAAAAAAAAAAAAAAAAAAAAAAAAAAAAAAAAAAAAAAAAAAAAAAAAAAAAAAAAAAAAAAAAAAAAAAAAAAAAAAAAAAAAAAAAAAAAAAAAAAAAAAAAAAAAAAAAAAAAAAAAAAAAAAAAAAAAAAAAAAAAAAAAAAAAAAAAAAAAAAAAAAAAAAAAAAAAAAAAAAAAAAAAAAAAAAAAAAAAAAAAAAAAAAAAAAAAAAAAAAAAAAAAAAAAAAAAAAAAAAAAAAAAAAAAAAAAAAAAAAAAAAAAAAAAAAAAAAAAAAAAAAAAAAAAAAAAAAAAAAAAAAAAAAAAAAAAAAAAAAAAAAAAAAAAAAAAAAAAAAAAAAAAAAAAAAAAAAAAAAAAAAAAAAAAAAAAAAAAAAAAAAAAAAAAAAAAAAAAAAAAAAAAAAAAAAAAAAAAAAAAAAAAAAAAAAAAAAAAAAAAAAAAAAAAAAAAAAAAAAAAAAAAAAAAAAAAAAAAAAAAAAAAAAAAAAAAAAAAAAAAAAAAAAAAAAAAAAAAAAAAAAAAAAAAAAAAAAAAAAAAAAAAAAAAAAAAAAAAAAAAAAAAAAAAAAAAAAAAAAAAAAAAAAAAAAAAAAAAAAAAAAAAAAAAAAAAAAAAAAAAAAAAAAAAAAAAAAAAAAAAAAAAAAAAAAAAAAAAAAAAAAAAAAAAAAAAAAAAAAAAAAAAAAAAAAAAAAAAAAAAAAAAAAAAAAAAAAAAAAAAAAAAAAAAAAAAAAAAAAAAAAAAAAAAAAAAAAAAAAAAAAAAAAAAAAAAAAAAAAAAAAAAAAAAAAAAAAAAAAAAAAAAAAAAAAAAAAAAAAAAAAAAAAAAAAAAAAAAAAAAAAAAAAAAAAAAAAAAAAAAAAAAAAAAAAAAAAAAAAAAAAAAAAAAAAAAAAAAAAAAAAAAAAAAAAAAAAAAAAAAAAAAAAAAAAAAAAAAAAAAAAAAAAAAAAAAAAAAAAAAAAAAAAAAAAAAAAAAAAAAAAAAAAAAAAAAAAAAAAAAAAAAAAAAAAAAAAAAAAAAAAAAAAAAAAAAAAAAAAAAAAAAAAAAAAAAAAAAAAAAAAAAAAAAAAAAAAAAAAAAAAAAAAAAAAAAAAAAAAAAAAAAAAAAAAAAAAAAAAAAAAAAAAAAAAAAAAAAAAAAAAAAAAAAAAAAAAAAAAAAAAAAAAAAAAAAAAAAAAAAAAAAAAAAAAAAAAAAAAAAAAAAAAAAAAAAAAAAAAAAAAAAAAAAAAAAAAAAAAAAAAAAAAAAAAAAAAAAAAAAAAAAAAAAAAAAAAAAAAAAAAAAAAAAAAAAAAAAAAAAAAAAAAAAAAAAAAAAAAAAAAAAAAAAAAAAAAAAAAAAAAAAAAAAAAAAAAAAAAAAAAAAAAAAAAAAAAAAAAAAAAAAAAAAAAAAAAAAAAAAAAAAAAAAAAAAAAAAAAAAAAAAAAAAAAAAAAAAAAAAAAAAAAAAAAAAAAAAAAAAAAAAAAAAAAAAAAAAAAAAAAAAAAAAAAAAAAAAAAAAAAAAAAAAAAAAAAAAAAAAAAAAAAAAAAAAAAAAAAAAAAAAAAAAAAAAAAAAAAAAAAAAAAAAAAAAAAAAAAAAAAAAAAAAAAAAAAAAAAAAAAAAAAAAAAAAAAAAAAAAAAAAAAAAAAAAAAAAAAAAAAAAAAAAAAAAAAAAAAAAAAAAAAAAAAAAAAAAAAAAAAAAAAAAAAAAAAAAAAAAAAAAAAAAAAAAAAAAAAAAAAAAAAAAAAAAAAAAAAAAAAAAAAAAAAAAAAAAAAAAAAAAAAAAAAAAAAAAAAAAAAAAAAAAAAAAAAAAAAAAAAAAAAAAAAAAAAAAAAAAAAAAAAAAAAAAAAAAAAAAAAAAAAAAAAAAAAAAAAAAAAAAAAAAAAAAAAAAAAAAAAAAAAAAAAAAAAAAAAAAAAAAAAAAAAAAAAAAAAAAAAAAAAAAAAAAAAAAAAAAAAAAAAAAAAAAAAAAAAAAAAAAAAAAAAAAAAAAAAAAAAAAAAAAAAAAAAAAAAAAAAAAAAAAAAAAAAAAAAAAAAAAAAAAAAAAAAAAAAAAAAAAAAAAAAAAAAAAAAAAAAAAAAAAAAAAAAAAAAAAAAAAAAAAAAAAAAAAAAAAAAAAAAAAAAAAAAAAAAAAAAAAAAAAAAAAAAAAAAAAAAAAAAAAAAAAAAAAAAAAAAAAAAAAAAAAAAAAAAAAAAAAAAAAAAAAAAAAAAAAAAAAAAAAAAAAAAAAAAAAAAAAAAAAAAAAAAAAAAAAAAAAAAAAAAAAAAAAAAAAAAAAAAAAAAAAAAAAAAAAAAAAAAAAAAAAAAAAAAAAAAAAAAAAAAAAAAAAAAAAAAAAAAAAAAAAAAAAAAAAAAAAAAAAAAAAAAAAAAAAAAAAAAAAAAAAAAAAAAAAAAAAAAAAAAAAAAAAAAAAAAAAAAAAAAAAAAAAAAAAAAAAAAAAAAAAAAAAAAAAAAAAAAAAAAAAAAAAAAAAAAAAAAAAAAAAAAAAAAAAAAAAAAAAAAAAAAAAAAAAAAAAAAAAAAAAAAAAAAAAAAAAAAAAAAAAAAAAAAAAAAAAAAAAAAAAAAAAAAAAAAAAAAAAAAAAAAAAAAAAAAAAAAAAAAAAAAAAAAAAAAAAAAAAAAAAAAAAAAAAAAAAAAAAAAAAAAAAAAAAAAAAAAAAAAAAAAAAAAAAAAAAAAAAAAAAAAAAAAAAAAAAAAAAAAAAAAAAAAAAAAAAAAAAAAAAAAAAAAAAAAAAAAAAAAAAAAAAAAAAAAAAAAAAAAAAAAAAAAAAAAAAAAAAAAAAAAAAAAAAAAAAAAAAAAAAAAAAAAAAAAAAAAAAAAAAAAAAAAAAAAAAAAAAAAAAAAAAAAAAAAAAAAAAAAAAAAAAAAAAAAAAAAAAAAAAAAAAAAAAAAAAAAAAAAAAAAAAAAAAAAAAAAAAAAAAAAAAAAAAAAAAAAAAAAAAAAAAAAAAAAAAAAAAAAAAAAAAAAAAAAAAAAAAAAAAAAAAAAAAAAAAAAAAAAAAAAAAAAAAAAAAAAAAAAAAAAAAAAAAAAAAAAAAAAAAAAAAAAAAAAAAAAAAAAAAAAAAAAAAAAAAAAAAAAAAAAAAAAAAAAAAAAAAAAAAAAAAAAAAAAAAAAAAAAAAAAAAAAAAAAAAAAAAAAAAAAAAAAAAAAAAAAAAAAAAAAAAAAAAAAAAAAAAAAAAAAAAAAAAAAAAAAAAAAAAAAAAAAAAAAAAAAAAAAAAAAAAAAAAAAAAAAAAAAAAAAAAAAAAAAAAAAAAAAAAAAAAAAAAAAAAAAAAAAAAAAAAAAAAAAAAAAAAAAAAAAAAAAAAAAAAAAAAAAAAAAAAAAAAAAAAAAAAAAAAAAAAAAAAAAAAAAAAAAAAAAAAAAAAAAAAAAAAAAAAAAAAAAAAAAAAAAAAAAAAAAAAAAAAAAAAAAAAAAAAAAAAAAAAAAAAAAAAAAAAAAAAAAAAAAAAAAAAAAAAAAAAAAAAAAAAAAAAAAAAAAAAAAAAAAAAAAAAAAAAAAAAAAAAAAAAAAAAAAAAAAAAAAAAAAAAAAAAAAAAAAAAAAAAAAAAAAAAAAAAAAAAAAAAAAAAAAAAAAAAAAAAAAAAAAAAAAAAAAAAAAAAAAAAAAAAAAAAAAAAAAAAAAAAAAAAAAAAAAAAAAAAAAAAAAAAAAAAAAAAAAAAAAAAAAAAAAAAAAAAAAAAAAAAAAAAAAAAAAAAAAAAAAAAAAAAAAAAAAAAAAAAAAAAAAAAAAAAAAAAAAAAAAAAAAAAAAAAAAAAAAAAAAAAAAAAAAAAAAAAAAAAAAAAAAAAAAAAAAAAAAAAAAAAAAAAAAAAAAAAAAAAAAAAAAAAAAAAAAAAAAAAAAAAAAAAAAAAAAAAAAAAAAAAAAAAAAAAAAAAAAAAAAAAAAAAAAAAAAAAAAAAAAAAAAAAAAAAAAAAAAAAAAAAAAAAAAAAAAAAAAAAAAAAAAAAAAAAAAAAAAAAAAAAAAAAAAAAAAAAAAAAAAAAAAAAAAAAAAAAAAAAAAAAAAAAAAAAAAAAAAAAAAAAAAAAAAAAAAAAAAAAAAAAAAAAAAAAAAAAAAAAAAAAAAAAAAAAAAAAAAAAAAAAAAAAAAAAAAAAAAAAAAAAAAAAAAAAAAAAAAAAAAAAAAAAAAAAAAAAAAAAAAAAAAAAAAAAAAAAAAAAAAAAAAAAAAAAAAAAAAAAAAAAAAAAAAAAAAAAAAAAAAAAAAAAAAAAAAAAAAAAAAAAAAAAAAAAAAAAAAAAAAAAAAAAAAAAAAAAAAAAAAAAAAAAAAAAAAAAAAAAAAAAAAAAAAAAAAAAAAAAAAAAAAAAAAAAAAAAAAAAAAAAAAAAAAAAAAAAAAAAAAAAAAAAAAAAAAAAAAAAAAAAAAAAAAAAAAAAAAAAAAAAAAAAAAAAAAAAAAAAAAAAAAAAAAAAAAAAAAAAAAAAAAAAAAAAAAAAAAAAAAAAAAAAAAAAAAAAAAAAAAAAAAAAAAAAAAAAAAAAAAAAAAAAAAAAAAAAAAAAAAAAAAAAAAAAAAAAAAAAAAAAAAAAAAAAAAAAAAAAAAAAAAAAAAAAAAAAAAAAAAAAAAAAAAAAAAAAAAAAAAAAAAAAAAAAAAAAAAAAAAAAAAAAAAAAAAAAAAAAAAAAAAAAAAAAAAAAAAAAAAAAAAAAAAAAAAAAAAAAAAAAAAAAAAAAAAAAAAAAAAAAAAAAAAAAAAAAAAAAAAAAAAAAAAAAAAAAAAAAAAAAAAAAAAAAAAAAAAAAAAAAAAAAAAAAAAAAAAAAAAAAAAAAAAAAAAAAAAAAAAAAAAAAAAAAAAAAAAAAAAAAAAAAAAAAAAAAAAAAAAAAAAAAAAAAAAAAAAAAAAAAAAAAAAAAAAAAAAAAAAAAAAAAAAAAAAAAAAAAAAAAAAAAAAAAAAAAAAAAAAAAAAAAAAAAAAAAAAAAAAAAAAAAAAAAAAAAAAAAAAAAAAAAAAAAAAAAAAAAAAAAAAAAAAAAAAAAAAAAAAAAAAAAAAAAAAAAAAAAAAAAAAAAAAAAAAAAAAAAAAAAAAAAAAAAAAAAAAAAAAAAAAAAAAAAAAAAAAAAAAAAAAAAAAAAAAAAAAAAAAAAAAAAAAAAAAAAAAAAAAAAAAAAAAAAAAAAAAAAAAAAAAAAAAAAAAAAAAAAAAAAAAAAAAAAAAAAAAAAAAAAAAAAAAAAAAAAAAAAAAAAAAAAAAAAAAAAAAAAAAAAAAAAAAAAAAAAAAAAAAAAAAAAAAAAAAAAAAAAAAAAAAAAAAAAAAAAAAAAAAAAAAAAAAAAAAAAAAAAAAAAAAAAAAAAAAAAAAAAAAAAAAAAAAAAAAAAAAAAAAAAAAAAAAAAAAAAAAAAAAAAAAAAAAAAAAAAAAAAAAAAAAAAAAAAAAAAAAAAAAAAAAAAAAAAAAAAAAAAAAAAAAAAAAAAAAAAAAAAAAAAAAAAAAAAAAAAAAAAAAAAAAAAAAAAAAAAAAAAAAAAAAAAAAAAAAAAAAAAAAAAAAAAAAAAAAAAAAAAAAAAAAAAAAAAAAAAAAAAAAAAAAAAAAAAAAAAAAAAAAAAAAAAAAAAAAAAAAAAAAAAAAAAAAAAAAAAAAAAAAAAAAAAAAAAAAAAAAAAAAAAAAAAAAAAAAAAAAAAAAAAAAAAAAAAAAAAAAAAAAAAAAAAAAAAAAAAAAAAAAAAAAAAAAAAAAAAAAAAAAAAAAAAAAAAAAAAAAAAAAAAAAAAAAAAAAAAAAAAAAAAAAAAAAAAAAAAAAAAAAAAAAAAAAAAAAAAAAAAAAAAAAAAAAAAAAAAAAAAAAAAAAAAAAAAAAAAAAAAAAAAAAAAAAAAAAAAAAAAAAAAAAAAAAAAAAAAAAAAAAAAAAAAAAAAAAAAAAAAAAAAAAAAAAAAAAAAAAAAAAAAAAAAAAAAAAAAAAAAAAAAAAAAAAAAAAAAAAAAAAAAAAAAAAAAAAAAAAAAAAAAAAAAAAAAAAAAAAAAAAAAAAAAAAAAAAAAAAAAAAAAAAAAAAAAAAAAAAAAAAAAAAAAAAAAAAAAAAAAAAAAAAAAAAAAAAAAAAAAAAAAAAAAAAAAAAAAAAAAAAAAAAAAAAAAAAAAAAAAAAAAAAAAAAAAAAAAAAAAAAAAAAAAAAAAAAAAAAAAAAAAAAAAAAAAAAAAAAAAAAAAAAAAAAAAAAAAAAAAAAAAAAAAAAAAAAAAAAAAAAAAAAAAAAAAAAAAAAAAAAAAAAAAAAAAAAAAAAAAAAAAAAAAAAAAAAAAAAAAAAAAAAAAAAAAAAAAAAAAAAAAAAAAAAAAAAAAAAAAAAAAAAAAAAAAAAAAAAAAAAAAAAAAAAAAAAAAAAAAAAAAAAAAAAAAAAAAAAAAAAAAAAAAAAAAAAAAAAAAAAAAAAAAAAAAAAAAAAAAAAAAAAAAAAAAAAAAAAAAAAAAAAAAAAAAAAAAAAAAAAAAAAAAAAAAAAAAAAAAAAAAAAAAAAAAAAAAAAAAAAAAAAAAAAAAAAAAAAAAAAAAAAAAAAAAAAAAAAAAAAAAAAAAAAAAAAAAAAAAAAAAAAAAAAAAAAAAAAAAAAAAAAAAAAAAAAAAAAAAAAAAAAAAAAAAAAAAAAAAAAAAAAAAAAAAAAAAAAAAAAAAAAAAAAAAAAAAAAAAAAAAAAAAAAAAAAAAAAAAAAAAAAAAAAAAAAAAAAAAAAAAAAAAAAAAAAAAAAAAAAAAAAAAAAAAAAAAAAAAAAAAAAAAAAAAAAAAAAAAAAAAAAAAAAAAAAAAAAAAAAAAAAAAAAAAAAAAAAAAAAAAAAAAAAAAAAAAAAAAAAAAAAAAAAAAAAAAAAAAAAAAAAAAAAAAAAAAAAAAAAAAAAAAAAAAAAAAAAAAAAAAAAAAAAAAAAAAAAAAAAAAAAAAAAAAAAAAAAAAAAAAAAAAAAAAAAAAAAAAAAAAAAAAAAAAAAAAAAAAAAAAAAAAAAAAAAAAAAAAAAAAAAAAAAAAAAAAAAAAAAAAAAAAAAAAAAAAAAAAAAAAAAAAAAAAAAAAAAAAAAAAAAAAAAAAAAAAAAAAAAAAAAAAAAAAAAAAAAAAAAAAAAAAAAAAAAAAAAAAAAAAAAAAAAAAAAAAAAAAAAAAAAAAAAAAAAAAAAAAAAAAAAAAAAAAAAAAAAAAAAAAAAAAAAAAAAAAAAAAAAAAAAAAAAAAAAAAAAAAAAAAAAAAAAAAAAAAAAAAAAAAAAAAAAAAAAAAAAAAAAAAAAAAAAAAAAAAAAAAAAAAAAAAAAAAAAAAAAAAAAAAAAAAAAAAAAAAAAAAAAAAAAAAAAAAAAAAAAAAAAAAAAAAAAAAAAAAAAAAAAAAAAAAAAAAAAAAAAAAAAAAAAAAAAAAAAAAAAAAAAAAAAAAAAAAAAAAAAAAAAAAAAAAAAAAAAAAAAAAAAAAAAAAAAAAAAAAAAAAAAAAAAAAAAAAAAAAAAAAAAAAAAAAAAAAAAAAAAAAAAAAAAAAAAAAAAAAAAAAAAAAAAAAAAAAAAAAAAAAAAAAAAAAAAAAAAAAAAAAAAAAAAAAAAAAAAAAAAAAAAAAAAAAAAAAAAAAAAAAAAAAAAAAAAAAAAAAAAAAAAAAAAAAAAAAAAAAAAAAAAAAAAAAAAAAAAAAAAAAAAAAAAAAAAAAAAAAAAAAAAAAAAAAAAAAAAAAAAAAAAAAAAAAAAAAAAAAAAAAAAAAAAAAAAAAAAAAAAAAAAAAAAAAAAAAAAAAAAAAAAAAAAAAAAAAAAAAAAAAAAAAAAAAAAAAAAAAAAAAAAAAAAAAAAAAAAAAAAAAAAAAAAAAAAAAAAAAAAAAAAAAAAAAAAAAAAAAAAAAAAAAAAAAAAAAAAAAAAAAAAAAAAAAAAAAAAAAAAAAAAAAAAAAAAAAAAAAAAAAAAAAAAAAAAAAAAAAAAAAAAAAAAAAAAAAAAAAAAAAAAAAAAAAAAAAAAAAAAAAAAAAAAAAAAAAAAAAAAAAAAAAAAAAAAAAAAAAAAAAAAAAAAAAAAAAAAAAAAAAAAAAAAAAAAAAAAAAAAAAAAAAAAAAAAAAAAAAAAAAAAAAAAAAAAAAAAAAAAAAAAAAAAAAAAAAAAAAAAAAAAAAAAAAAAAAAAAAAAAAAAAAAAAAAAAAAAAAAAAAAAAAAAAAAAAAAAAAAAAAAAAAAAAAAAAAAAAAAAAAAAAAAAAAAAAAAAAAAAAAAAAAAAAAAAAAAAAAAAAAAAAAAAAAAAAAAAAAAAAAAAAAAAAAAAAAAAAAAAAAAAAAAAAAAAAAAAAAAAAAAAAAAAAAAAAAAAAAAAAAAAAAAAAAAAAAAAAAAAAAAAAAAAAAAAAAAAAAAAAAAAAAAAAAAAAAAAAAAAAAAAAAAAAAAAAAAAAAAAAAAAAAAAAAAAAAAAAAAAAAAAAAAAAAAAAAAAAAAAAAAAAAAAAAAAAAAAAAAAAAAAAAAAAAAAAAAAAAAAAAAAAAAAAAAAAAAAAAAAAAAAAAAAAAAAAAAAAAAAAAAAAAAAAAAAAAAAAAAAAAAAAAAAAAAAAAAAAAAAAAAAAAAAAAAAAAAAAAAAAAAAAAAAAAAAAAAAAAAAAAAAAAAAAAAAAAAAAAAAAAAAAAAAAAAAAAAAAAAAAAAAAAAAAAAAAAAAAAAAAAAAAAAAAAAAAAAAAAAAAAAAAAAAAAAAAAAAAAAAAAAAAAAAAAAAAAAAAAAAAAAAAAAAAAAAAAAAAAAAAAAAAAAAAAAAAAAAAAAAAAAAAAAAAAAAAAAAAAAAAAAAAAAAAAAAAAAAAAAAAAAAAAAAAAAAAAAAAAAAAAAAAAAAAAAAAAAAAAAAAAAAAAAAAAAAAAAAAAAAAAAAAAAAAAAAAAAAAAAAAAAAAAAAAAAAAAAAAAAAAAAAAAAAAAAAAAAAAAAAAAAAAAAAAAAAAAAAAAAAAAAAAAAAAAAAAAAAAAAAAAAAAAAAAAAAAAAAAAAAAAAAAAAAAAAAAAAAAAAAAAAAAAAAAAAAAAAAAAAAAAAAAAAAAAAAAAAAAAAAAAAAAAAAAAAAAAAAAAAAAAAAAAAAAAAAAAAAAAAAAAAAAAAAAAAAAAAAAAAAAAAAAAAAAAAAAAAAAAAAAAAAAAAAAAAAAAAAAAAAAAAAAAAAAAAAAAAAAAAAAAAAAAAAAAAAAAAAAAAAAAAAAAAAAAAAAAAAAAAAAAAAAAAAAAAAAAAAAAAAAAAAAAAAAAAAAAAAAAAAAAAAAAAAAAAAAAAAAAAAAAAAAAAAAAAAAAAAAAAAAAAAAAAAAAAAAAAAAAAAAAAAAAAAAAAAAAAAAAAAAAAAAAAAAAAAAAAAAAAAAAAAAAAAAAAAAAAAAAAAAAAAAAAAAAAAAAAAAAAAAAAAAAAAAAAAAAAAAAAAAAAAAAAAAAAAAAAAAAAAAAAAAAAAAAAAAAAAAAAAAAAAAAAAAAAAAAAAAAAAAAAAAAAAAAAAAAAAAAAAAAAAAAAAAAAAAAAAAAAAAAAAAAAAAAAAAAAAAAAAAAAAAAAAAAAAAAAAAAAAAAAAAAAAAAAAAAAAAAAAAAAAAAAAAAAAAAAAAAAAAAAAAAAAAAAAAAAAAAAAAAAAAAAAAAAAAAAAAAAAAAAAAAAAAAAAAAAAAAAAAAAAAAAAAAAAAAAAAAAAAAAAAAAAAAAAAAAAAAAAAAAAAAAAAAAAAAAAAAAAAAAAAAAAAAAAAAAAAAAAAAAAAAAAAAAAAAAAAAAAAAAAAAAAAAAAAAAAAAAAAAAAAAAAAAAAAAAAAAAAAAAAAAAAAAAAAAAAAAAAAAAAAAAAAAAAAAAAAAAAAAAAAAAAAAAAAAAAAAAAAAAAAAAAAAAAAAAAAAAAAAAAAAAAAAAAAAAAAAAAAAAAAAAAAAAAAAAAAAAAAAAAAAAAAAAAAAAAAAAAAAAAAAAAAAAAAAAAAAAAAAAAAAAAAAAAAAAAAAAAAAAAAAAAAAAAAAAAAAAAAAAAAAAAAAAAAAAAAAAAAAAAAAAAAAAAAAAAAAAAAAAAAAAAAAAAAAAAAAAAAAAAAAAAAAAAAAAAAAAAAAAAAAAAAAAAAAAAAAAAAAAAAAAAAAAAAAAAAAAAAAAAAAAAAAAAAAAAAAAAAAAAAAAAAAAAAAAAAAAAAAAAAAAAAAAAAAAAAAAAAAAAAAAAAAAAAAAAAAAAAAAAAAAAAAAAAAAAAAAAAAAAAAAAAAAAAAAAAAAAAAAAAAAAAAAAAAAAAAAAAAAAAAAAAAAAAAAAAAAAAAAAAAAAAAAAAAAAAAAAAAAAAAAAAAAAAAAAAAAAAAAAAAAAAAAAAAAAAAAAAAAAAAAAAAAAAAAAAAAAAAAAAAAAAAAAAAAAAAAAAAAAAAAAAAAAAAAAAAAAAAAAAAAAAAAAAAAAAAAAAAAAAAAAAAAAAAAAAAAAAAAAAAAAAAAAAAAAAAAAAAAAAAAAAAAAAAAAAAAAAAAAAAAAAAAAAAAAAAAAAAAAAAAAAAAAAAAAAAAAAAAAAAAAAAAAAAAAAAAAAAAAAAAAAAAAAAAAAAAAAAAAAAAAAAAAAAAAAAAAAAAAAAAAAAAAAAAAAAAAAAAAAAAAAAAAAAAAAAAAAAAAAAAAAAAAAAAAAAAAAAAAAAAAAAAAAAAAAAAAAAAAAAAAAAAAAAAAAAAAAAAAAAAAAAAAAAAAAAAAAAAAAAAAAAAAAAAAAAAAAAAAAAAAAAAAAAAAAAAAAAAAAAAAAAAAAAAAAAAAAAAAAAAAAAAAAAAAAAAAAAAAAAAAAAAAAAAAAAAAAAAAAAAAAAAAAAAAAAAAAAAAAAAAAAAAAAAAAAAAAAAAAAAAAAAAAAAAAAAAAAAAAAAAAAAAAAAAAAAAAAAAAAAAAAAAAAAAAAAAAAAAAAAAAAAAAAAAAAAAAAAAAAAAAAAAAAAAAAAAAAAAAAAAAAAAAAAAAAAAAAAAAAAAAAAAAAAAAAAAAAAAAAAAAAAAAAAAAAAAAAAAAAAAAAAAAAAAAAAAAAAAAAAAAAAAAAAAAAAAAAAAAAAAAAAAAAAAAAAAAAAAAAAAAAAAAAAAAAAAAAAAAAAAAAAAAAAAAAAAAAAAAAAAAAAAAAAAAAAAAAAAAAAAAAAAAAAAAAAAAAAAAAAAAAAAAAAAAAAAAAAAAAAAAAAAAAAAAAAAAAAAAAAAAAAAAAAAAAAAAAAAAAAAAAAAAAAAAAAAAAAAAAAAAAAAAAAAAAAAAAAAAAAAAAAAAAAAAAAAAAAAAAAAAAAAAAAAAAAAAAAAAAAAAAAAAAAAAAAAAAAAAAAAAAAAAAAAAAAAAAAAAAAAAAAAAAAAAAAAAAAAAAAAAAAAAAAAAAAAAAAAAAAAAAAAAAAAAAAAAAAAAAAAAAAAAAAAAAAAAAAAAAAAAAAAAAAAAAAAAAAAAAAAAAAAAAAAAAAAAAAAAAAAAAAAAAAAAAAAAAAAAAAAAAAAAAAAAAAAAAAAAAAAAAAAAAAAAAAAAAAAAAAAAAAAAAAAAAAAAAAAAAAAAAAAAAAAAAAAAAAAAAAAAAAAAAAAAAAAAAAAAAAAAAAAAAAAAAAAAAAAAAAAAAAAAAAAAAAAAAAAAAAAAAAAAAAAAAAAAAAAAAAAAAAAAAAAAAAAAAAAAAAAAAAAAAAAAAAAAAAAAAAAAAAAAAAAAAAAAAAAAAAAAAAAAAAAAAAAAAAAAAAAAAAAAAAAAAAAAAAAAAAAAAAAAAAAAAAAAAAAAAAAAAAAAAAAAAAAAAAAAAAAAAAAAAAAAAAAAAAAAAAAAAAAAAAAAAAAAAAAAAAAAAAAAAAAAAAAAAAAAAAAAAAAAAAAAAAAAAAAAAAAAAAAAAAAAAAAAAAAAAAAAAAAAAAAAAAAAAAAAAAAAAAAAAAAAAAAAAAAAAAAAAAAAAAAAAAAAAAAAAAAAAAAAAAAAAAAAAAAAAAAAAAAAAAAAAAAAAAAAAAAAAAAAAAAAAAAAAAAAAAAAAAAAAAAAAAAAAAAAAAAAAAAAAAAAAAAAAAAAAAAAAAAAAAAAAAAAAAAAAAAAAAAAAAAAAAAAAAAAAAAAAAAAAAAAAAAAAAAAAAAAAAAAAAAAAAAAAAAAAAAAAAAAAAAAAAAAAAAAAAAAAAAAAAAAAAAAAAAAAAAAAAAAAAAAAAAAAAAAAAAAAAAAAAAAAAAAAAAAAAAAAAAAAAAAAAAAAAAAAAAAAAAAAAAAAAAAAAAAAAAAAAAAAAAAAAAAAAAAAAAAAAAAAAAAAAAAAAAAAAAAAAAAAAAAAAAAAAAAAAAAAAAAAAAAAAAAAAAAAAAAAAAAAAAAAAAAAAAAAAAAAAAAAAAAAAAAAAAAAAAAAAAAAAAAAAAAAAAAAAAAAAAAAAAAAAAAAAAAAAAAAAAAAAAAAAAAAAAAAAAAAAAAAAAAAAAAAAAAAAAAAAAAAAAAAAAAAAAAAAAAAAAAAAAAAAAAAAAAAAAAAAAAAAAAAAAAAAAAAAAAAAAAAAAAAAAAAAAAAAAAAAAAAAAAAAAAAAAAAAAAAAAAAAAAAAAAAAAAAAAAAAAAAAAAAAAAAAAAAAAAAAAAAAAAAAAAAAAAAAAAAAAAAAAAAAAAAAAAAAAAAAAAAAAAAAAAAAAAAAAAAAAAAAAAAAAAAAAAAAAAAAAAAAAAAAAAAAAAAAAAAAAAAAAAAAAAAAAAAAAAAAAAAAAAAAAAAAAAAAAAAAAAAAAAAAAAAAAAAAAAAAAAAAAAAAAAAAAAAAAAAAAAAAAAAAAAAAAAAAAAAAAAAAAAAAAAAAAAAAAAAAAAAAAAAAAAAAAAAAAAAAAAAAAAAAAAAAAAAAAAAAAAAAAAAAAAAAAAAAAAAAAAAAAAAAAAAAAAAAAAAAAAAAAAAAAAAAAAAAAAAAAAAAAAAAAAAAAAAAAAAAAAAAAAAAAAAAAAAAAAAAAAAAAAAAAAAAAAAAAAAAAAAAAAAAAAAAAAAAAAAAAAAAAAAAAAAAAAAAAAAAAAAAAAAAAAAAAAAAAAAAAAAAAAAAAAAAAAAAAAAAAAAAAAAAAAAAAAAAAAAAAAAAAAAAAAAAAAAAAAAAAAAAAAAAAAAAAAAAAAAAAAAAAAAAAAAAAAAAAAAAAAAAAAAAAAAAAAAAAAAAAAAAAAAAAAAAAAAAAAAAAAAAAAAAAAAAAAAAAAAAAAAAAAAAAAAAAAAAAAAAAAAAAAAAAAAAAAAAAAAAAAAAAAAAAAAAAAAAAAAAAAAAAAAAAAAAAAAAAAAAAAAAAAAAAAAAAAAAAAAAAAAAAAAAAAAAAAAAAAAAAAAAAAAAAAAAAAAAAAAAAAAAAAAAAAAAAAAAAAAAAAAAAAAAAAAAAAAAAAAAAAAAAAAAAAAAAAAAAAAAAAAAAAAAAAAAAAAAAAAAAAAAAAAAAAAAAAAAAAAAAAAAAAAAAAAAAAAAAAAAAAAAAAAAAAAAAAAAAAAAAAAAAAAAAAAAAAAAAAAAAAAAAAAAAAAAAAAAAAAAAAAAAAAAAAAAAAAAAAAAAAAAAAAAAAAAAAAAAAAAAAAAAAAAAAAAAAAAAAAAAAAAAAAAAAAAAAAAAAAAAAAAAAAAAAAAAAAAAAAAAAAAAAAAAAAAAAAAAAAAAAAAAAAAAAAAAAAAAAAAAAAAAAAAAAAAAAAAAAAAAAAAAAAAAAAAAAAAAAAAAAAAAAAAAAAAAAAAAAAAAAAAAAAAAAAAAAAAAAAAAAAAAAAAAAAAAAAAAAAAAAAAAAAAAAAAAAAAAAAAAAAAAAAAAAAAAAAAAAAAAAAAAAAAAAAAAAAAAAAAAAAAAAAAAAAAAAAAAAAAAAAAAAAAAAAAAAAAAAAAAAAAAAAAAAAAAAAAAAAAAAAAAAAAAAAAAAAAAAAAAAAAAAAAAAAAAAAAAAAAAAAAAAAAAAAAAAAAAAAAAAAAAAAAAAAAAAAAAAAAAAAAAAAAAAAAAAAAAAAAAAAAAAAAAAAAAAAAAAAAAAAAAAAAAAAAAAAAAAAAAAAAAAAAAAAAAAAAAAAAAAAAAAAAAAAAAAAAAAAAAAAAAAAAAAAAAAAAAAAAAAAAAAAAAAAAAAAAAAAAAAAAAAAAAAAAAAAAAAAAAAAAAAAAAAAAAAAAAAAAAAAAAAAAAAAAAAAAAAAAAAAAAAAAAAAAAAAAAAAAAAAAAAAAAAAAAAAAAAAAAAAAAAAAAAAAAAAAAAAAAAAAAAAAAAAAAAAAAAAAAAAAAAAAAAAAAAAAAAAAAAAAAAAAAAAAAAAAAAAAAAAAAAAAAAAAAAAAAAAAAAAAAAAAAAAAAAAAAAAAAAAAAAAAAAAAAAAAAAAAAAAAAAAAAAAAAAAAAAAAAAAAAAAAAAAAAAAAAAAAAAAAAAAAAAAAAAAAAAAAAAAAAAAAAAAAAAAAAAAAAAAAAAAAAAAAAAAAAAAAAAAAAAAAAAAAAAAAAAAAAAAAAAAAAAAAAAAAAAAAAAAAAAAAAAAAAAAAAAAAAAAAAAAAAAAAAAAAAAAAAAAAAAAAAAAAAAAAAAAAAAAAAAAAAAAAAAAAAAAAAAAAAAAAAAAAAAAAAAAAAAAAAAAAAAAAAAAAAAAAAAAAAAAAAAAAAAAAAAAAAAAAAAAAAAAAAAAAAAAAAAAAAAAAAAAAAAAAAAAAAAAAAAAAAAAAAAAAAAAAAAAAAAAAAAAAAAAAAAAAAAAAAAAAAAAAAAAAAAAAAAAAAAAAAAAAAAAAAAAAAAAAAAAAAAAAAAAAAAAAAAAAAAAAAAAAAAAAAAAAAAAAAAAAAAAAAAAAAAAAAAAAAAAAAAAAAAAAAAAAAAAAAAAAAAAAAAAAAAAAAAAAAAAAAAAAAAAAAAAAAAAAAAAAAAAAAAAAAAAAAAAAAAAAAAAAAAAAAAAAAAAAAAAAAAAAAAAAAAAAAAAAAAAAAAAAAAAAAAAAAAAAAAAAAAAAAAAAAAAAAAAAAAAAAAAAAAAAAAAAAAAAAAAAAAAAAAAAAAAAAAAAAAAAAAAAAAAAAAAAAAAAAAAAAAAAAAAAAAAAAAAAAAAAAAAAAAAAAAAAAAAAAAAAAAAAAAAAAAAAAAAAAAAAAAAAAAAAAAAAAAAAAAAAAAAAAAAAAAAAAAAAAAAAAAAAAAAAAAAAAAAAAAAAAAAAAAAAAAAAAAAAAAAAAAAAAAAAAAAAAAAAAAAAAAAAAAAAAAAAAAAAAAAAAAAAAAAAAAAAAAAAAAAAAAAAAAAAAAAAAAAAAAAAAAAAAAAAAAAAAAAAAAAAAAAAAAAAAAAAAAAAAAAAAAAAAAAAAAAAAAAAAAAAAAAAAAAAAAAAAAAAAAAAAAAAAAAAAAAAAAAAAAAAAAAAAAAAAAAAAAAAAAAAAAAAAAAAAAAAAAAAAAAAAAAAAAAAAAAAAAAAAAAAAAAAAAAAAAAAAAAAAAAAAAAAAAAAAAAAAAAAAAAAAAAAAAAAAAAAAAAAAAAAAAAAAAAAAAAAAAAAAAAAAAAAAAAAAAAAAAAAAAAAAAAAAAAAAAAAAAAAAAAAAAAAAAAAAAAAAAAAAAAAAAAAAAAAAAAAAAAAAAAAAAAAAAAAAAAAAAAAAAAAAAAAAAAAAAAAAAAAAAAAAAAAAAAAAAAAAAAAAAAAAAAAAAAAAAAAAAAAAAAAAAAAAAAAAAAAAAAAAAAAAAAAAAAAAAAAAAAAAAAAAAAAAAAAAAAAAAAAAAAAAAAAAAAAAAAAAAAAAAAAAAAAAAAAAAAAAAAAAAAAAAAAAAAAAAAAAAAAAAAAAAAAAAAAAAAAAAAAAAAAAAAAAAAAAAAAAAAAAAAAAAAAAAAAAAAAAAAAAAAAAAAAAAAAAAAAAAAAAAAAAAAAAAAAAAAAAAAAAAAAAAAAAAAAAAAAAAAAAAAAAAAAAAAAAAAAAAAAAAAAAAAAAAAAAAAAAAAAAAAAAAAAAAAAAAAAAAAAAAAAAAAAAAAAAAAAAAAAAAAAAAAAAAAAAAAAAAAAAAAAAAAAAAAAAAAAAAAAAAAAAAAAAAAAAAAAAAAAAAAAAAAAAAAAAAAAAAAAAAAAAAAAAAAAAAAAAAAAAAAAAAAAAAAAAAAAAAAAAAAAAAAAAAAAAAAAAAAAAAAAAAAAAAAAAAAAAAAAAAAAAAAAAAAAAAAAAAAAAAAAAAAAAAAAAAAAAAAAAAAAAAAAAAAAAAAAAAAAAAAAAAAAAAAAAAAAAAAAAAAAAAAAAAAAAAAAAAAAAAAAAAAAAAAAAAAAAAAAAAAAAAAAAAAAAAAAAAAAAAAAAAAAAAAAAAAAAAAAAAAAAAAAAAAAAAAAAAAAAAAAAAAAAAAAAAAAAAAAAAAAAAAAAAAAAAAAAAAAAAAAAAAAAAAAAAAAAAAAAAAAAAAAAAAAAAAAAAAAAAAAAAAAAAAAAAAAAAAAAAAAAAAAAAAAAAAAAAAAAAAAAAAAAAAAAAAAAAAAAAAAAAAAAAAAAAAAAAAAAAAAAAAAAAAAAAAAAAAAAAAAAAAAAAAAAAAAAAAAAAAAAAAAAAAAAAAAAAAAAAAAAAAAAAAAAAAAAAAAAAAAAAAAAAAAAAAAAAAAAAAAAAAAAAAAAAAAAAAAAAAAAAAAAAAAAAAAAAAAAAAAAAAAAAAAAAAAAAAAAAAAAAAAAAAAAAAAAAAAAAAAAAAAAAAAAAAAAAAAAAAAAAAAAAAAAAAAAAAAAAAAAAAAAAAAAAAAAAAAAAAAAAAAAAAAAAAAAAAAAAAAAAAAAAAAAAAAAAAAAAAAAAAAAAAAAAAAAAAAAAAAAAAAAAAAAAAAAAAAAAAAAAAAAAAAAAAAAAAAAAAAAAAAAAAAAAAAAAAAAAAAAAAAAAAAAAAAAAAAAAAAAAAAAAAAAAAAAAAAAAAAAAAAAAAAAAAAAAAAAAAAAAAAAAAAAAAAAAAAAAAAAAAAAAAAAAAAAAAAAAAAAAAAAAAAAAAAAAAAAAAAAAAAAAAAAAAAAAAAAAAAAAAAAAAAAAAAAAAAAAAAAAAAAAAAAAAAAAAAAAAAAAAAAAAAAAAAAAAAAAAAAAAAAAAAAAAAAAAAAAAAAAAAAAAAAAAAAAAAAAAAAAAAAAAAAAAAAAAAAAAAAAAAAAAAAAAAAAAAAAAAAAAAAAAAAAAAAAAAAAAAAAAAAAAAAAAAAAAAAAAAAAAAAAAAAAAAAAAAAAAAAAAAAAAAAAAAAAAAAAAAAAAAAAAAAAAAAAAAAAAAAAAAAAAAAAAAAAAAAAAAAAAAAAAAAAAAAAAAAAAAAAAAAAAAAAAAAAAAAAAAAAAAAAAAAAAAAAAAAAAAAAAAAAAAAAAAAAAAAAAAAAAAAAAAAAAAAAAAAAAAAAAAAAAAAAAAAAAAAAAAAAAAAAAAAAAAAAAAAAAAAAAAAAAAAAAAAAAAAAAAAAAAAAAAAAAAAAAAAAAAAAAAAAAAAAAAAAAAAAAAAAAAAAAAAAAAAAAAAAAAAAAAAAAAAAAAAAAAAAAAAAAAAAAAAAAAAAAAAAAAAAAAAAAAAAAAAAAAAAAAAAAAAAAAAAAAAAAAAAAAAAAAAAAAAAAAAAAAAAAAAAAAAAAAAAAAAAAAAAAAAAAAAAAAAAAAAAAAAAAAAAAAAAAAAAAAAAAAAAAAAAAAAAAAAAAAAAAAAAAAAAAAAAAAAAAAAAAAAAAAAAAAAAAAAAAAAAAAAAAAAAAAAAAAAAAAAAAAAAAAAAAAAAAAAAAAAAAAAAAAAAAAAAAAAAAAAAAAAAAAAAAAAAAAAAAAAAAAAAAAAAAAAAAAAAAAAAAAAAAAAAAAAAAAAAAAAAAAAAAAAAAAAAAAAAAAAAAAAAAAAAAAAAAAAAAAAAAAAAAAAAAAAAAAAAAAAAAAAAAAAAAAAAAAAAAAAAAAAAAAAAAAAAAAAAAAAAAAAAAAAAAAAAAAAAAAAAAAAAAAAAAAAAAAAAAAAAAAAAAAAAAAAAAAAAAAAAAAAAAAAAAAAAAAAAAAAAAAAAAAAAAAAAAAAAAAAAAAAAAAAAAAAAAAAAAAAAAAAAAAAAAAAAAAAAAAAAAAAAAAAAAAAAAAAAAAAAAAAAAAAAAAAAAAAAAAAAAAAAAAAAAAAAAAAAAAAAAAAAAAAAAAAAAAAAAAAAAAAAAAAAAAAAAAAAAAAAAAAAAAAAAAAAAAAAAAAAAAAAAAAAAAAAAAAAAAAAAAAAAAAAAAAAAAAAAAAAAAAAAAAAAAAAAAAAAAAAAAAAAAAAAAAAAAAAAAAAAAAAAAAAAAAAAAAAAAAAAAAAAAAAAAAAAAAAAAAAAAAAAAAAAAAAAAAAAAAAAAAAAAAAAAAAAAAAAAAAAAAAAAAAAAAAAAAAAAAAAAAAAAAAAAAAAAAAAAAAAAAAAAAAAAAAAAAAAAAAAAAAAAAAAAAAAAAAAAAAAAAAAAAAAAAAAAAAAAAAAAAAAAAAAAAAAAAAAAAAAAAAAAAAAAAAAAAAAAAAAAAAAAAAAAAAAAAAAAAAAAAAAAAAAAAAAAAAAAAAAAAAAAAAAAAAAAAAAAAAAAAAAAAAAAAAAAAAAAAAAAAAAAAAAAAAAAAAAAAAAAAAAAAAAAAAAAAAAAAAAAAAAAAAAAAAAAAAAAAAAAAAAAAAAAAAAAAAAAAAAAAAAAAAAAAAAAAAAAAAAAAAAAAAAAAAAAAAAAAAAAAAAAAAAAAAAAAAAAAAAAAAAAAAAAAAAAAAAAAAAAAAAAAAAAAAAAAAAAAAAAAAAAAAAAAAAAAAAAAAAAAAAAAAAAAAAAAAAAAAAAAAAAAAAAAAAAAAAAAAAAAAAAAAAAAAAAAAAAAAAAAAAAAAAAAAAAAAAAAAAAAAAAAAAAAAAAAAAAAAAAAAAAAAAAAAAAAAAAAAAAAAAAAAAAAAAAAAAAAAAAAAAAAAAAAAAAAAAAAAAAAAAAAAAAAAAAAAAAAAAAAAAAAAAAAAAAAAAAAAAAAAAAAAAAAAAAAAAAAAAAAAAAAAAAAAAAAAAAAAAAAAAAAAAAAAAAAAAAAAAAAAAAAAAAAAAAAAAAAAAAAAAAAAAAAAAAAAAAAAAAAAAAAAAAAAAAAAAAAAAAAAAAAAAAAAAAAAAAAAAAAAAAAAAAAAAAAAAAAAAAAAAAAAAAAAAAAAAAAAAAAAAAAAAAAAAAAAAAAAAAAAAAAAAAAAAAAAAAAAAAAAAAAAAAAAAAAAAAAAAAAAAAAAAAAAAAAAAAAAAAAAAAAAAAAAAAAAAAAAAAAAAAAAAAAAAAAAAAAAAAAAAAAAAAAAAAAAAAAAAAAAAAAAAAAAAAAAAAAAAAAAAAAAAAAAAAAAAAAAAAAAAAAAAAAAAAAAAAAAAAAAAAAAAAAAAAAAAAAAAAAAAAAAAAAAAAAAAAAAAAAAAAAAAAAAAAAAAAAAAAAAAAAAAAAAAAAAAAAAAAAAAAAAAAAAAAAAAAAAAAAAAAAAAAAAAAAAAAAAAAAAAAAAAAAAAAAAAAAAAAAAAAAAAAAAAAAAAAAAAAAAAAAAAAAAAAAAAAAAAAAAAAAAAAAAAAAAAAAAAAAAAAAAAAAAAAAAAAAAAAAAAAAAAAAAAAAAAAAAAAAAAAAAAAAAAAAAAAAAAAAAAAAAAAAAAAAAAAAAAAAAAAAAAAAAAAAAAAAAAAAAAAAAAAAAAAAAAAAAAAAAAAAAAAAAAAAAAAAAAAAAAAAAAAAAAAAAAAAAAAAAAAAAAAAAAAAAAAAAAAAAAAAAAAAAAAAAAAAAAAAAAAAAAAAAAAAAAAAAAAAAAAAAAAAAAAAAAAAAAAAAAAAAAAAAAAAAAAAAAAAAAAAAAAAAAAAAAAAAAAAAAAAAAAAAAAAAAAAAAAAAAAAAAAAAAAAAAAAAAAAAAAAAAAAAAAAAAAAAAAAAAAAAAAAAAAAAAAAAAAAAAAAAAAAAAAAAAAAAAAAAAAAAAAAAAAAAAAAAAAAAAAAAAAAAAAAAAAAAAAAAAAAAAAAAAAAAAAAAAAAAAAAAAAAAAAAAAAAAAAAAAAAAAAAAAAAAAAAAAAAAAAAAAAAAAAAAAAAAAAAAAAAAAAAAAAAAAAAAAAAAAAAAAAAAAAAAAAAAAAAAAAAAAAAAAAAAAAAAAAAAAAAAAAAAAAAAAAAAAAAAAAAAAAAAAAAAAAAAAAAAAAAAAAAAAAAAAAAAAAAAAAAAAAAAAAAAAAAAAAAAAAAAAAAAAAAAAAAAAAAAAAAAAAAAAAAAAAAAAAAAAAAAAAAAAAAAAAAAAAAAAAAAAAAAAAAAAAAAAAAAAAAAAAAAAAAAAAAAAAAAAAAAAAAAAAAAAAAAAAAAAAAAAAAAAAAAAAAAAAAAAAAAAAAAAAAAAAAAAAAAAAAAAAAAAAAAAAAAAAAAAAAAAAAAAAAAAAAAAAAAAAAAAAAAAAAAAAAAAAAAAAAAAAAAAAAAAAAAAAAAAAAAAAAAAAAAAAAAAAAAAAAAAAAAAAAAAAAAAAAAAAAAAAAAAAAAAAAAAAAAAAAAAAAAAAAAAAAAAAAAAAAAAAAAAAAAAAAAAAAAAAAAAAAAAAAAAAAAAAAAAAAAAAAAAAAAAAAAAAAAAAAAAAAAAAAAAAAAAAAAAAAAAAAAAAAAAAAAAAAAAAAAAAAAAAAAAAAAAAAAAAAAAAAAAAAAAAAAAAAAAAAAAAAAAAAAAAAAAAAAAAAAAAAAAAAAAAAAAAAAAAAAAAAAAAAAAAAAAAAAAAAAAAAAAAAAAAAAAAAAAAAAAAAAAAAAAAAAAAAAAAAAAAAAAAAAAAAAAAAAAAAAAAAAAAAAAAAAAAAAAAAAAAAAAAAAAAAAAAAAAAAAAAAAAAAAAAAAAAAAAAAAAAAAAAAAAAAAAAAAAAAAAAAAAAAAAAAAAAAAAAAAAAAAAAAAAAAAAAAAAAAAAAAAAAAAAAAAAAAAAAAAAAAAAAAAAAAAAAAAAAAAAAAAAAAAAAAAAAAAAAAAAAAAAAAAAAAAAAAAAAAAAAAAAAAAAAAAAAAAAAAAAAAAAAAAAAAAAAAAAAAAAAAAAAAAAAAAAAAAAAAAAAAAAAAAAAAAAAAAAAAAAAAAAAAAAAAAAAAAAAAAAAAAAAAAAAAAAAAAAAAAAAAAAAAAAAAAAAAAAAAAAAAAAAAAAAAAAAAAAAAAAAAAAAAAAAAAAAAAAAAAAAAAAAAAAAAAAAAAAAAAAAAAAAAAAAAAAAAAAAAAAAAAAAAAAAAAAAAAAAAAAAAAAAAAAAAAAAAAAAAAAAAAAAAAAAAAAAAAAAAAAAAAAAAAAAAAAAAAAAAAAAAAAAAAAAAAAAAAAAAAAAAAAAAAAAAAAAAAAAAAAAAAAAAAAAAAAAAAAAAAAAAAAAAAAAAAAAAAAAAAAAAAAAAAAAAAAAAAAAAAAAAAAAAAAAAAAAAAAAAAAAAAAAAAAAAAAAAAAAAAAAAAAAAAAAAAAAAAAAAAAAAAAAAAAAAAAAAAAAAAAAAAAAAAAAAAAAAAAAAAAAAAAAAAAAAAAAAAAAAAAAAAAAAAAAAAAAAAAAAAAAAAAAAAAAAAAAAAAAAAAAAAAAAAAAAAAAAAAAAAAAAAAAAAAAAAAAAAAAAAAAAAAAAAAAAAAAAAAAAAAAAAAAAAAAAAAAAAAAAAAAAAAAAAAAAAAAAAAAAAAAAAAAAAAAAAAAAAAAAAAAAAAAAAAAAAAAAAAAAAAAAAAAAAAAAAAAAAAAAAAAAAAAAAAAAAAAAAAAAAAAAAAAAAAAAAAAAAAAAAAAAAAAAAAAAAAAAAAAAAAAAAAAAAAAAAAAAAAAAAAAAAAAAAAAAAAAAAAAAAAAAAAAAAAAAAAAAAAAAAAAAAAAAAAAAAAAAAAAAAAAAAAAAAAAAAAAAAAAAAAAAAAAAAAAAAAAAAAAAAAAAAAAAAAAAAAAAAAAAAAAAAAAAAAAAAAAAAAAAAAAAAAAAAAAAAAAAAAAAAAAAAAAAAAAAAAAAAAAAAAAAAAAAAAAAAAAAAAAAAAAAAAAAAAAAAAAAAAAAAAAAAAAAAAAAAAAAAAAAAAAAAAAAAAAAAAAAAAAAAAAAAAAAAAAAAAAAAAAAAAAAAAAAAAAAAAAAAAAAAAAAAAAAAAAAAAAAAAAAAAAAAAAAAAAAAAAAAAAAAAAAAAAAAAAAAAAAAAAAAAAAAAAAAAAAAAAAAAAAAAAAAAAAAAAAAAAAAAAAAAAAAAAAAAAAAAAAAAAAAAAAAAAAAAAAAAAAAAAAAAAAAAAAAAAAAAAAAAAAAAAAAAAAAAAAAAAAAAAAAAAAAAAAAAAAAAAAAAAAAAAAAAAAAAAAAAAAAAAAAAAAAAAAAAAAAAAAAAAAAAAAAAAAAAAAAAAAAAAAAAAAAAAAAAAAAAAAAAAAAAAAAAAAAAAAAAAAAAAAAAAAAAAAAAAAAAAAAAAAAAAAAAAAAAAAAAAAAAAAAAAAAAAAAAAAAAAAAAAAAAAAAAAAAAAAAAAAAAAAAAAAAAAAAAAAAAAAAAAAAAAAAAAAAAAAAAAAAAAAAAAAAAAAAAAAAAAAAAAAAAAAAAAAAAAAAAAAAAAAAAAAAAAAAAAAAAAAAAAAAAAAAAAAAAAAAAAAAAAAAAAAAAAAAAAAAAAAAAAAAAAAAAAAAAAAAAAAAAAAAAAAAAAAAAAAAAAAAAAAAAAAAAAAAAAAAAAAAAAAAAAAAAAAAAAAAAAAAAAAAAAAAAAAAAAAAAAAAAAAAAAAAAAAAAAAAAAAAAAAAAAAAAAAAAAAAAAAAAAAAAAAAAAAAAAAAAAAAAAAAAAAAAAAAAAAAAAAAAAAAAAAAAAAAAAAAAAAAAAAAAAAAAAAAAAAAAAAAAAAAAAAAAAAAAAAAAAAAAAAAAAAAAAAAAAAAAAAAAAAAAAAAAAAAAAAAAAAAAAAAAAAAAAAAAAAAAAAAAAAAAAAAAAAAAAAAAAAAAAAAAAAAAAAAAAAAAAAAAAAAAAAAAAAAAAAAAAAAAAAAAAAAAAAAAAAAAAAAAAAAAAAAAAAAAAAAAAAAAAAAAAAAAAAAAAAAAAAAAAAAAAAAAAAAAAAAAAAAAAAAAAAAAAAAAAAAAAAAAAAAAAAAAAAAAAAAAAAAAAAAAAAAAAAAAAAAAAAAAAAAAAAAAAAAAAAAAAAAAAAAAAAAAAAAAAAAAAAAAAAAAAAAAAAAAAAAAAAAAAAAAAAAAAAAAAAAAAAAAAAAAAAAAAAAAAAAAAAAAAAAAAAAAAAAAAAAAAAAAAAAAAAAAAAAAAAAAAAAAAAAAAAAAAAAAAAAAAAAAAAAAAAAAAAAAAAAAAAAAAAAAAAAAAAAAAAAAAAAAAAAAAAAAAAAAAAAAAAAAAAAAAAAAAAAAAAAAAAAAAAAAAAAAAAAAAAAAAAAAAAAAAAAAAAAAAAAAAAAAAAAAAAAAAAAAAAAAAAAAAAAAAAAAAAAAAAAAAAAAAAAAAAAAAAAAAAAAAAAAAAAAAAAAAAAAAAAAAAAAAAAAAAAAAAAAAAAAAAAAAAAAAAAAAAAAAAAAAAAAAAAAAAAAAAAAAAAAAAAAAAAAAAAAAAAAAAAAAAAAAAAAAAAAAAAAAAAAAAAAAAAAAAAAAAAAAAAAAAAAAAAAAAAAAAAAAAAAAAAAAAAAAAAAAAAAAAAAAAAAAAAAAAAAAAAAAAAAAAAAAAAAAAAAAAAAAAAAAAAAAAAAAAAAAAAAAAAAAAAAAAAAAAAAAAAAAAAAAAAAAAAAAAAAAAAAAAAAAAAAAAAAAAAAAAAAAAAAAAAAAAAAAAAAAAAAAAAAAAAAAAAAAAAAAAAAAAAAAAAAAAAAAAAAAAAAAAAAAAAAAAAAAAAAAAAAAAAAAAAAAAAAAAAAAAAAAAAAAAAAAAAAAAAAAAAAAAAAAAAAAAAAAAAAAAAAAAAAAAAAAAAAAAAAAAAAAAAAAAAAAAAAAAAAAAAAAAAAAAAAAAAAAAAAAAAAAAAAAAAAAAAAAAAAAAAAAAAAAAAAAAAAAAAAAAAAAAAAAAAAAAAAAAAAAAAAAAAAAAAAAAAAAAAAAAAAAAAAAAAAAAAAAAAAAAAAAAAAAAAAAAAAAAAAAAAAAAAAAAAAAAAAAAAAAAAAAAAAAAAAAAAAAAAAAAAAAAAAAAAAAAAAAAAAAAAAAAAAAAAAAAAAAAAAAAAAAAAAAAAAAAAAAAAAAAAAAAAAAAAAAAAAAAAAAAAAAAAAAAAAAAAAAAAAAAAAAAAAAAAAAAAAAAAAAAAAAAAAAAAAAAAAAAAAAAAAAAAAAAAAAAAAAAAAAAAAAAAAAAAAAAAAAAAAAAAAAAAAAAAAAAAAAAAAAAAAAAAAAAAAAAAAAAAAAAAAAAAAAAAAAAAAAAAAAAAAAAAAAAAAAAAAAAAAAAAAAAAAAAAAAAAAAAAAAAAAAAAAAAAAAAAAAAAAAAAAAAAAAAAAAAAAAAAAAAAAAAAAAAAAAAAAAAAAAAAAAAAAAAAAAAAAAAAAAAAAAAAAAAAAAAAAAAAAAAAAAAAAAAAAAAAAAAAAAAAAAAAAAAAAAAAAAAAAAAAAAAAAAAAAAAAAAAAAAAAAAAAAAAAAAAAAAAAAAAAAAAAAAAAAAAAAAAAAAAAAAAAAAAAAAAAAAAAAAAAAAAAAAAAAAAAAAAAAAAAAAAAAAAAAAAAAAAAAAAAAAAAAAAAAAAAAAAAAAAAAAAAAAAAAAAAAAAAAAAAAAAAAAAAAAAAAAAAAAAAAAAAAAAAAAAAAAAAAAAAAAAAAAAAAAAAAAAAAAAAAAAAAAAAAAAAAAAAAAAAAAAAAAAAAAAAAAAAAAAAAAAAAAAAAAAAAAAAAAAAAAAAAAAAAAAAAAAAAAAAAAAAAAAAAAAAAAAAAAAAAAAAAAAAAAAAAAAAAAAAAAAAAAAAAAAAAAAAAAAAAAAAAAAAAAAAAAAAAAAAAAAAAAAAAAAAAAAAAAAAAAAAAAAAAAAAAAAAAAAAAAAAAAAAAAAAAAAAAAAAAAAAAAAAAAAAAAAAAAAAAAAAAAAAAAAAAAAAAAAAAAAAAAAAAAAAAAAAAAAAAAAAAAAAAAAAAAAAAAAAAAAAAAAAAAAAAAAAAAAAAAAAAAAAAAAAAAAAAAAAAAAAAAAAAAAAAAAAAAAAAAAAAAAAAAAAAAAAAAAAAAAAAAAAAAAAAAAAAAAAAAAAAAAAAAAAAAAAAAAAAAAAAAAAAAAAAAAAAAAAAAAAAAAAAAAAAAAAAAAAAAAAAAAAAAAAAAAAAAAAAAAAAAAAAAAAAAAAAAAAAAAAAAAAAAAAAAAAAAAAAAAAAAAAAAAAAAAAAAAAAAAAAAAAAAAAAAAAAAAAAAAAAAAAAAAAAAAAAAAAAAAAAAAAAAAAAAAAAAAAAAAAAAAAAAAAAAAAAAAAAAAAAAAAAAAAAAAAAAAAAAAAAAAAAAAAAAAAAAAAAAAAAAAAAAAAAAAAAAAAAAAAAAAAAAAAAAAAAAAAAAAAAAAAAAAAAAAAAAAAAAAAAAAAAAAAAAAAAAAAAAAAAAAAAAAAAAAAAAAAAAAAAAAAAAAAAAAAAAAAAAAAAAAAAAAAAAAAAAAAAAAAAAAAAAAAAAAAAAAAAAAAAAAAAAAAAAAAAAAAAAAAAAAAAAAAAAAAAAAAAAAAAAAAAAAAAAAAAAAAAAAAAAAAAAAAAAAAAAAAAAAAAAAAAAAAAAAAAAAAAAAAAAAAAAAAAAAAAAAAAAAAAAAAAAAAAAAAAAAAAAAAAAAAAAAAAAAAAAAAAAAAAAAAAAAAAAAAAAAAAAAAAAAAAAAAAAAAAAAAAAAAAAAAAAAAAAAAAAAAAAAAAAAAAAAAAAAAAAAAAAAAAAAAAAAAAAAAAAAAAAAAAAAAAAAAAAAAAAAAAAAAAAAAAAAAAAAAAAAAAAAAAAAAAAAAAAAAAAAAAAAAAAAAAAAAAAAAAAAAAAAAAAAAAAAAAAAAAAAAAAAAAAAAAAAAAAAAAAAAAAAAAAAAAAAAAAAAAAAAAAAAAAAAAAAAAAAAAAAAAAAAAAAAAAAAAAAAAAAAAAAAAAAAAAAAAAAAAAAAAAAAAAAAAAAAAAAAAAAAAAAAAAAAAAAAAAAAAAAAAAAAAAAAAAAAAAAAAAAAAAAAAAAAAAAAAAAAAAAAAAAAAAAAAAAAAAAAAAAAAAAAAAAAAAAAAAAAAAAAAAAAAAAAAAAAAAAAAAAAAAAAAAAAAAAAAAAAAAAAAAAAAAAAAAAAAAAAAAAAAAAAAAAAAAAAAAAAAAAAAAAAAAAAAAAAAAAAAAAAAAAAAAAAAAAAAAAAAAAAAAAAAAAAAAAAAAAAAAAAAAAAAAAAAAAAAAAAAAAAAAAAAAAAAAAAAAAAAAAAAAAAAAAAAAAAAAAAAAAAAAAAAAAAAAAAAAAAAAAAAAAAAAAAAAAAAAAAAAAAAAAAAAAAAAAAAAAAAAAAAAAAAAAAAAAAAAAAAAAAAAAAAAAAAAAAAAAAAAAAAAAAAAAAAAAAAAAAAAAAAAAAAAAAAAAAAAAAAAAAAAAAAAAAAAAAAAAAAAAAAAAAAAAAAAAAAAAAAAAAAAAAAAAAAAAAAAAAAAAAAAAAAAAAAAAAAAAAAAAAAAAAAAAAAAAAAAAAAAAAAAAAAAAAAAAAAAAAAAAAAAAAAAAAAAAAAAAAAAAAAAAAAAAAAAAAAAAAAAAAAAAAAAAAAAAAAAAAAAAAAAAAAAAAAAAAAAAAAAAAAAAAAAAAAAAAAAAAAAAAAAAAAAAAAAAAAAAAAAAAAAAAAAAAAAAAAAAAAAAAAAAAAAAAAAAAAAAAAAAAAAAAAAAAAAAAAAAAAAAAAAAAAAAAAAAAAAAAAAAAAAAAAAAAAAAAAAAAAAAAAAAAAAAAAAAAAAAAAAAAAAAAAAAAAAAAAAAAAAAAAAAAAAAAAAAAAAAAAAAAAAAAAAAAAAAAAAAAAAAAAAAAAAAAAAAAAAAAAAAAAAAAAAAAAAAAAAAAAAAAAAAAAAAAAAAAAAAAAAAAAAAAAAAAAAAAAAAAAAAAAAAAAAAAAAAAAAAAAAAAAAAAAAAAAAAAAAAAAAAAAAAAAAAAAAAAAAAAAAAAAAAAAAAAAAAAAAAAAAAAAAAAAAAAAAAAAAAAAAAAAAAAAAAAAAAAAAAAAAAAAAAAAAAAAAAAAAAAAAAAAAAAAAAAAAAAAAAAAAAAAAAAAAAAAAAAAAAAAAAAAAAAAAAAAAAAAAAAAAAAAAAAAAAAAAAAAAAAAAAAAAAAAAAAAAAAAAAAAAAAAAAAAAAAAAAAAAAAAAAAAAAAAAAAAAAAAAAAAAAAAAAAAAAAAAAAAAAAAAAAAAAAAAAAAAAAAAAAAAAAAAAAAAAAAAAAAAAAAAAAAAAAAAAAAAAAAAAAAAAAAAAAAAAAAAAAAAAAAAAAAAAAAAAAAAAAAAAAAAAAAAAAAAAAAAAAAAAAAAAAAAAAAAAAAAAAAAAAAAAAAAAAAAAAAAAAAAAAAAAAAAAAAAAAAAAAAAAAAAAAAAAAAAAAAAAAAAAAAAAAAAAAAAAAAAAAAAAAAAAAAAAAAAAAAAAAAAAAAAAAAAAAAAAAAAAAAAAAAAAAAAAAAAAAAAAAAAAAAAAAAAAAAAAAAAAAAAAAAAAAAAAAAAAAAAAAAAAAAAAAAAAAAAAAAAAAAAAAAAAAAAAAAAAAAAAAAAAAAAAAAAAAAAAAAAAAAAAAAAAAAAAAAAAAAAAAAAAAAAAAAAAAAAAAAAAAAAAAAAAAAAAAAAAAAAAAAAAAAAAAAAAAAAAAAAAAAAAAAAAAAAAAAAAAAAAAAAAAAAAAAAAAAAAAAAAAAAAAAAAAAAAAAAAAAAAAAAAAAAAAAAAAAAAAAAAAAAAAAAAAAAAAAAAAAAAAAAAAAAAAAAAAAAAAAAAAAAAAAAAAAAAAAAAAAAAAAAAAAAAAAAAAAAAAAAAAAAAAAAAAAAAAAAAAAAAAAAAAAAAAAAAAAAAAAAAAAAAAAAAAAAAAAAAAAAAAAAAAAAAAAAAAAAAAAAAAAAAAAAAAAAAAAAAAAAAAAAAAAAAAAAAAAAAAAAAAAAAAAAAAAAAAAAAAAAAAAAAAAAAAAAAAAAAAAAAAAAAAAAAAAAAAAAAAAAAAAAAAAAAAAAAAAAAAAAAAAAAAAAAAAAAAAAAAAAAAAAAAAAAAAAAAAAAAAAAAAAAAAAAAAAAAAAAAAAAAAAAAAAAAAAAAAAAAAAAAAAAAAAAAAAAAAAAAAAAAAAAAAAAAAAAAAAAAAAAAAAAAAAAAAAAAAAAAAAAAAAAAAAAAAAAAAAAAAAAAAAAAAAAAAAAAAAAAAAAAAAAAAAAAAAAAAAAAAAAAAAAAAAAAAAAAAAAAAAAAAAAAAAAAAAAAAAAAAAAAAAAAAAAAAAAAAAAAAAAAAAAAAAAAAAAAAAAAAAAAAAAAAAAAAAAAAAAAAAAAAAAAAAAAAAAAAAAAAAAAAAAAAAAAAAAAAAAAAAAAAAAAAAAAAAAAAAAAAAAAAAAAAAAAAAAAAAAAAAAAAAAAAAAAAAAAAAAAAAAAAAAAAAAAAAAAAAAAAAAAAAAAAAAAAAAAAAAAAAAAAAAAAAAAAAAAAAAAAAAAAAAAAAAAAAAAAAAAAAAAAAAAAAAAAAAAAAAAAAAAAAAAAAAAAAAAAAAAAAAAAAAAAAAAAAAAAAAAAAAAAAAAAAAAAAAAAAAAAAAAAAAAAAAAAAAAAAAAAAAAAAAAAAAAAAAAAAAAAAAAAAAAAAAAAAAAAAAAAAAAAAAAAAAAAAAAAAAAAAAAAAAAAAAAAAAAAAAAAAAAAAAAAAAAAAAAAAAAAAAAAAAAAAAAAAAAAAAAAAAAAAAAAAAAAAAAAAAAAAAAAAAAAAAAAAAAAAAAAAAAAAAAAAAAAAAAAAAAAAAAAAAAAAAAAAAAAAAAAAAAAAAAAAAAAAAAAAAAAAAAAAAAAAAAAAAAAAAAAAAAAAAAAAAAAAAAAAAAAAAAAAAAAAAAAAAAAAAAAAAAAAAAAAAAAAAAAAAAAAAAAAAAAAAAAAAAAAAAAAAAAAAAAAAAAAAAAAAAAAAAAAAAAAAAAAAAAAAAAAAAAAAAAAAAAAAAAAAAAAAAAAAAAAAAAAAAAAAAAAAAAAAAAAAAAAAAAAAAAAAAAAAAAAAAAAAAAAAAAAAAAAAAAAAAAAAAAAAAAAAAAAAAAAAAAAAAAAAAAAAAAAAAAAAAAAAAAAAAAAAAAAAAAAAAAAAAAAAAAAAAAAAAAAAAAAAAAAAAAAAAAAAAAAAAAAAAAAAAAAAAAAAAAAAAAAAAAAAAAAAAAAAAAAAAAAAAAAAAAAAAAAAAAAAAAAAAAAAAAAAAAAAAAAAAAAAAAAAAAAAAAAAAAAAAAAAAAAAAAAAAAAAAAAAAAAAAAAAAAAAAAAAAAAAAAAAAAAAAAAAAAAAAAAAAAAAAAAAAAAAAAAAAAAAAAAAAAAAAAAAAAAAAAAAAAAAAAAAAAAAAAAAAAAAAAAAAAAAAAAAAAAAAAAAAAAAAAAAAAAAAAAAAAAAAAAAAAAAAAAAAAAAAAAAAAAAAAAAAAAAAAAAAAAAAAAAAAAAAAAAAAAAAAAAAAAAAAAAAAAAAAAAAAAAAAAAAAAAAAAAAAAAAAAAAAAAAAAAAAAAAAAAAAAAAAAAAAAAAAAAAAAAAAAAAAAAAAAAAAAAAAAAAAAAAAAAAAAAAAAAAAAAAAAAAAAAAAAAAAAAAAAAAAAAAAAAAAAAAAAAAAAAAAAAAAAAAAAAAAAAAAAAAAAAAAAAAAAAAAAAAAAAAAAAAAAAAAAAAAAAAAAAAAAAAAAAAAAAAAAAAAAAAAAAAAAAAAAAAAAAAAAAAAAAAAAAAAAAAAAAAAAAAAAAAAAAAAAAAAAAAAAAAAAAAAAAAAAAAAAAAAAAAAAAAAAAAAAAAAAAAAAAAAAAAAAAAAAAAAAAAAAAAAAAAAAAAAAAAAAAAAAAAAAAAAAAAAAAAAAAAAAAAAAAAAAAAAAAAAAAAAAAAAAAAAAAAAAAAAAAAAAAAAAAAAAAAAAAAAAAAAAAAAAAAAAAAAAAAAAAAAAAAAAAAAAAAAAAAAAAAAAAAAAAAAAAAAAAAAAAAAAAAAAAAAAAAAAAAAAAAAAAAAAAAAAAAAAAAAAAAAAAAAAAAAAAAAAAAAAAAAAAAAAAAAAAAAAAAAAAAAAAAAAAAAAAAAAAAAAAAAAAAAAAAAAAAAAAAAAAAAAAAAAAAAAAAAAAAAAAAAAAAAAAAAAAAAAAAAAAAAAAAAAAAAAAAAAAAAAAAAAAAAAAAAAAAAAAAAAAAAAAAAAAAAAAAAAAAAAAAAAAAAAAAAAAAAAAAAAAAAAAAAAAAAAAAAAAAAAAAAAAAAAAAAAAAAAAAAAAAAAAAAAAAAAAAAAAAAAAAAAAAAAAAAAAAAAAAAAAAAAAAAAAAAAAAAAAAAAAAAAAAAAAAAAAAAAAAAAAAAAAAAAAAAAAAAAAAAAAAAAAAAAAAAAAAAAAAAAAAAAAAAAAAAAAAAAAAAAAAAAAAAAAAAAAAAAAAAAAAAAAAAAAAAAAAAAAAAAAAAAAAAAAAAAAAAAAAAAAAAAAAAAAAAAAAAAAAAAAAAAAAAAAAAAAAAAAAAAAAAAAAAAAAAAAAAAAAAAAAAAAAAAAAAAAAAAAAAAAAAAAAAAAAAAAAAAAAAAAAAAAAAAAAAAAAAAAAAAAAAAAAAAAAAAAAAAAAAAAAAAAAAAAAAAAAAAAAAAAAAAAAAAAAAAAAAAAAAAAAAAAAAAAAAAAAAAAAAAAAAAAAAAAAAAAAAAAAAAAAAAAAAAAAAAAAAAAAAAAAAAAAAAAAAAAAAAAAAAAAAAAAAAAAAAAAAAAAAAAAAAAAAAAAAAAAAAAAAAAAAAAAAAAAAAAAAAAAAAAAAAAAAAAAAAAAAAAAAAAAAAAAAAAAAAAAAAAAAAAAAAAAAAAAAAAAAAAAAAAAAAAAAAAAAAAAAAAAAAAAAAAAAAAAAAAAAAAAAAAAAAAAAAAAAAAAAAAAAAAAAAAAAAAAAAAAAAAAAAAAAAAAAAAAAAAAAAAAAAAAAAAAAAAAAAAAAAAAAAAAAAAAAAAAAAAAAAAAAAAAAAAAAAAAAAAAAAAAAAAAAAAAAAAAAAAAAAAAAAAAAAAAAAAAAAAAAAAAAAAAAAAAAAAAAAAAAAAAAAAAAAAAAAAAAAAAAAAAAAAAAAAAAAAAAAAAAAAAAAAAAAAAAAAAAAAAAAAAAAAAAAAAAAAAAAAAAAAAAAAAAAAAAAAAAAAAAAAAAAAAAAAAAAAAAAAAAAAAAAAAAAAAAAAAAAAAAAAAAAAAAAAAAAAAAAAAAAAAAAAAAAAAAAAAAAAAAAAAAAAAAAAAAAAAAAAAAAAAAAAAAAAAAAAAAAAAAAAAAAAAAAAAAAAAAAAAAAAAAAAAAAAAAAAAAAAAAAAAAAAAAAAAAAAAAAAAAAAAAAAAAAAAAAAAAAAAAAAAAAAAAAAAAAAAAAAAAAAAAAAAAAAAAAAAAAAAAAAAAAAAAAAAAAAAAAAAAAAAAAAAAAAAAAAAAAAAAAAAAAAAAAAAAAAAAAAAAAAAAAAAAAAAAAAAAAAAAAAAAAAAAAAAAAAAAAAAAAAAAAAAAAAAAAAAAAAAAAAAAAAAAAAAAAAAAAAAAAAAAAAAAAAAAAAAAAAAAAAAAAAAAAAAAAAAAAAAAAAAAAAAAAAAAAAAAAAAAAAAAAAAAAAAAAAAAAAAAAAAAAAAAAAAAAAAAAAAAAAAAAAAAAAAAAAAAAAAAAAAAAAAAAAAAAAAAAAAAAAAAAAAAAAAAAAAAAAAAAAAAAAAAAAAAAAAAAAAAAAAAAAAAAAAAAAAAAAAAAAAAAAAAAAAAAAAAAAAAAAAAAAAAAAAAAAAAAAAAAAAAAAAAAAAAAAAAAAAAAAAAAAAAAAAAAAAAAAAAAAAAAAAAAAAAAAAAAAAAAAAAAAAAAAAAAAAAAAAAAAAAAAAAAAAAAAAAAAAAAAAAAAAAAAAAAAAAAAAAAAAAAAAAAAAAAAAAAAAAAAAAAAAAAAAAAAAAAAAAAAAAAAAAAAAAAAAAAAAAAAAAAAAAAAAAAAAAAAAAAAAAAAAAAAAAAAAAAAAAAAAAAAAAAAAAAAAAAAAAAAAAAAAAAAAAAAAAAAAAAAAAAAAAAAAAAAAAAAAAAAAAAAAAAAAAAAAAAAAAAAAAAAAAAAAAAAAAAAAAAAAAAAAAAAAAAAAA
Source organism: Ascaris suum (assembly GCA_013433145.1). NCBI lineage: Eukaryota > Metazoa > Nematoda > Chromadorea > Rhabditida > Ascarididae > Ascaris > Ascaris suum. The sequence continues at coordinate 51,594 of JACCHR010000043.1, forward strand.
AAAAAAAAAAAAAAAAAAAAAAAAAAAAAAAAAAAAAAAAAAAAAAAAAAAAAAAAAAAAAAAAAAAAAAAAAAAAAAAAAAAAAAAAAAAAAAAAAAAAAAAAAAAAAAAAAAAAAAAAAAAAAAAAAAAAAAAAAAAAAAAAAAAAAAAAAAAAAAAAAAAAAAAAAAAAAAAAAAAAAAAAAAAAAAAAAAAAAAAAAAAAAAAAAAAAAAAAAAAAAAAAAAAAAAAAAAAAAAAAAAAAAAAAAAAAAAAAAAAAAAAAAAAAAAAAAAAAAAAAAAAAAAAAAAAAAAAAAAAAAAAAAAAAAAAAAAAAAAAAAAAAAAAAAAAAAAAAAAAAAAAAAAAAAAAAAAAAAAAAAAAAAAAAAAAAAAAAAAAAAAAAAAAAAAAAAAAAAAAAAAAAAAAAAAAAAAAAAAAAAAAAAAAAAAAAAAAAAAAAAAAAAAAAAAAAAAAAAAAAAAAAAAAAAAAAAAAAAAAAAAAAAAAAAAAAAAAAAAAAAAAAAAAAAAAAAAAAAAAAAAAAAAAAAAAAAAAAAAAAAAAAAAAAAAAAAAAAAAAAAAAAAAAAAAAAAAAAAAAAAAAAAAAAAAAAAAAAAAAAAAAAAAAAAAAAAAAAAAAAAAAAAAAAAAAAAAAAAAAAAAAAAAAAAAAAAAAAAAAAAAAAAAAAAAAAAAAAAAAAAAAAAAAAAAAAAAAAAAAAAAAAAAAAAAAAAAAAAAAAAAAAAAAAAAAAAAAAAAAAAAAAAAAAAAAAAAAAAAAAAAAAAAAAAAAAAAAAAAAAAAAAAAAAAAAAAAAAAAAAAAAAAAAAAAAAAAAAAAAAAAAAAAAAAAAAAAAAAAAAAAAAAAAAAAAAAAAAAAAAAAAAAAAAAAAAAAAAAAAAAAAAAAAAAAAAAAAAAAAAAAAAAAAAAAAAAAAAAAAAAAAAAAAAAAAAAAAAAAAAAAAAAAAAAAAAAAAAAAAAAAAAAAAAAAAAAAAAAAAAAAAAAAAAAAAAAAAAAAAAAAAAAAAAAAAAAAAAAAAAAAAAAAAAAAAAAAAAAAAAAAAAAAAAAAAAAAAAAAAAAAAAAAAAAAAAAAAAAAAAAAAAAAAAAAAAAAAAAAAAAAAAAAAAAAAAAAAAAAAAAAAAAAAAAAAAAAAAAAAAAAAAAAAAAAAAAAAAAAAAAAAAAAAAAAAAAAAAAAAAAAAAAAAAAAAAAAAAAAAAAAAAAAAAAAAAAAAAAAAAAAAAAAAAAAAAAAAAAAAAAAAAAAAAAAAAAAAAAAAAAAAAAAAAAAAAAAAAAAAAAAAAAAAAAAAAAAAAAAAAAAAAAAAAAAAAAAAAAAAAAAAAAAAAAAAAAAAAAAAAAAAAAAAAAAAAAAAAAAAAAAAAAAAAAAAAAAAAAAAAAAAAAAAAAAAAAAAAAAAAAAAAAAAAAAAAAAAAAAAAAAAAAAAAAAAAAAAAAAAAAAAAAAAAAAAAAAAAAAAAAAAAAAAAAAAAAAAAAAAAAAAAAAAAAAAAAAAAAAAAAAAAAAAAAAAAAAAAAAAAAAAAAAAAAAAAAAAAAAAAAAAAAAAAAAAAAAAAAAAAAAAAAAAAAAAAAAAAAAAAAAAAAAAAAAAAAAAAAAAAAAAAAAAAAAAAAAAAAAAAAAAAAAAAAAAAAAAAAAAAAAAAAAAAAAAAAAAAAAAAAAAAAAAAAAAAAAAAAAAAAAAAAAAAAAAAAAAAAAAAAAAAAAAAAAAAAAAAAAAAAAAAAAAAAAAAAAAAAAAAAAAAAAAAAAAAAAAAAAAAAAAAAAAAAAAAAAAAAAAAAAAAAAAAAAAAAAAAAAAAAAAAAAAAAAAAAAAAAAAAAAAAAAAAAAAAAAAAAAAAAAAAAAAAAAAAAAAAAAAAAAAAAAAAAAAAAAAAAAAAAAAAAAAAAAAAAAAAAAAAAAAAAAAAAAAAAAAAAAAAAAAAAAAAAAAAAAAAAAAAAAAAAAAAAAAAAAAAAAAAAAAAAAAAAAAAAAAAAAAAAAAAAAAAAAAAAAAAAAAAAAAAAAAAAAAAAAAAAAAAAAAAAAAAAAAAAAAAAAAAAAAAAAAAAAAAAAAAAAAAAAAAAAAAAAAAAAAAAAAAAAAAAAAAAAAAAAAAAAAAAAAAAAAAAAAAAAAAAAAAAAAAAAAAAAAAAAAAAAAAAAAAAAAAAAAAAAAAAAAAAAAAAAAAAAAAAAAAAAAAAAAAAAAAAAAAAAAAAAAAAAAAAAAAAAAAAAAAAAAAAAAAAAAAAAAAAAAAAAAAAAAAAAAAAAAAAAAAAAAAAAAAAAAAAAAAAAAAAAAAAAAAAAAAAAAAAAAAAAAAAAAAAAAAAAAAAAAAAAAAAAAAAAAAAAAAAAAAAAAAAAAAAAAAAAAAAAAAAAAAAAAAAAAAAAAAAAAAAAAAAAAAAAAAAAAAAAAAAAAAAAAAAAAAAAAAAAAAAAAAAAAAAAAAAAAAAAAAAAAAAAAAAAAAAAAAAAAAAAAAAAAAAAAAAAAAAAAAAAAAAAAAAAAAAAAAAAAAAAAAAAAAAAAAAAAAAAAAAAAAAAAAAAAAAAAAAAAAAAAAAAAAAAAAAAAAAAAAAAAAAAAAAAAAAAAAAAAAAAAAAAAAAAAAAAAAAAAAAAAAAAAAAAAAAAAAAAAAAAAAAAAAAAAAAAAAAAAAAAAAAAAAAAAAAAAAAAAAAAAAAAAAAAAAAAAAAAAAAAAAAAAAAAAAAAAAAAAAAAAAAAAAAAAAAAAAAAAAAAAAAAAAAAAAAAAAAAAAAAAAAAAAAAAAAAAAAAAAAAAAAAAAAAAAAAAAAAAAAAAAAAAAAAAAAAAAAAAAAAAAAAAAAAAAAAAAAAAAAAAAAAAAAAAAAAAAAAAAAAAAAAAAAAAAAAAAAAAAAAAAAAAAAAAAAAAAAAAAAAAAAAAAAAAAAAAAAAAAAAAAAAAAAAAAAAAAAAAAAAAAAAAAAAAAAAAAAAAAAAAAAAAAAAAAAAAAAAAAAAAAAAAAAAAAAAAAAAAAAAAAAAAAAAAAAAAAAAAAAAAAAAAAAAAAAAAAAAAAAAAAAAAAAAAAAAAAAAAAAAAAAAAAAAAAAAAAAAAAAAAAAAAAAAAAAAAAAAAAAAAAAAAAAAAAAAAAAAAAAAAAAAAAAAAAAAAAAAAAAAAAAAAAAAAAAAAAAAAAAAAAAAAAAAAAAAAAAAAAAAAAAAAAAAAAAAAAAAAAAAAAAAAAAAAAAAAAAAAAAAAAAAAAAAAAAAAAAAAAAAAAAAAAAAAAAAAAAAAAAAAAAAAAAAAAAAAAAAAAAAAAAAAAAAAAAAAAAAAAAAAAAAAAAAAAAAAAAAAAAAAAAAAAAAAAAAAAAAAAAAAAAAAAAAAAAAAAAAAAAAAAAAAAAAAAAAAAAAAAAAAAAAAAAAAAAAAAAAAAAAAAAAAAAAAAAAAAAAAAAAAAAAAAAAAAAAAAAAAAAAAAAAAAAAAAAAAAAAAAAAAAAAAAAAAAAAAAAAAAAAAAAAAAAAAAAAAAAAAAAAAAAAAAAAAAAAAAAAAAAAAAAAAAAAAAAAAAAAAAAAAAAAAAAAAAAAAAAAAAAAAAAAAAAAAAAAAAAAAAAAAAAAAAAAAAAAAAAAAAAAAAAAAAAAAAAAAAAAAAAAAAAAAAAAAAAAAAAAAAAAAAAAAAAAAAAAAAAAAAAAAAAAAAAAAAAAAAAAAAAAAAAAAAAAAAAAAAAAAAAAAAAAAAAAAAAAAAAAAAAAAAAAAAAAAAAAAAAAAAAAAAAAAAAAAAAAAAAAAAAAAAAAAAAAAAAAAAAAAAAAAAAAAAAAAAAAAAAAAAAAAAAAAAAAAAAAAAAAAAAAAAAAAAAAAAAAAAAAAAAAAAAAAAAAAAAAAAAAAAAAAAAAAAAAAAAAAAAAAAAAAAAAAAAAAAAAAAAAAAAAAAAAAAAAAAAAAAAAAAAAAAAAAAAAAAAAAAAAAAAAAAAAAAAAAAAAAAAAAAAAAAAAAAAAAAAAAAAAAAAAAAAAAAAAAAAAAAAAAAAAAAAAAAAAAAAAAAAAAAAAAAAAAAAAAAAAAAAAAAAAAAAAAAAAAAAAAAAAAAAAAAAAAAAAAAAAAAAAAAAAAAAAAAAAAAAAAAAAAAAAAAAAAAAAAAAAAAAAAAAAAAAAAAAAAAAAAAAAAAAAAAAAAAAAAAAAAAAAAAAAAAAAAAAAAAAAAAAAAAAAAAAAAAAAAAAAAAAAAAAAAAAAAAAAAAAAAAAAAAAAAAAAAAAAAAAAAAAAAAAAAAAAAAAAAAAAAAAAAAAAAAAAAAAAAAAAAAAAAAAAAAAAAAAAAAAAAAAAAAAAAAAAAAAAAAAAAAAAAAAAAAAAAAAAAAAAAAAAAAAAAAAAAAAAAAAAAAAAAAAAAAAAAAAAAAAAAAAAAAAAAAAAAAAAAAAAAAAAAAAAAAAAAAAAAAAAAAAAAAAAAAAAAAAAAAAAAAAAAAAAAAAAAAAAAAAAAAAAAAAAAAAAAAAAAAAAAAAAAAAAAAAAAAAAAAAAAAAAAAAAAAAAAAAAAAAAAAAAAAAAAAAAAAAAAAAAAAAAAAAAAAAAAAAAAAAAAAAAAAAAAAAAAAAAAAAAAAAAAAAAAAAAAAAAAAAAAAAAAAAAAAAAAAAAAAAAAAAAAAAAAAAAAAAAAAAAAAAAAAAAAAAAAAAAAAAAAAAAAAAAAAAAAAAAAAAAAAAAAAAAAAAAAAAAAAAAAAAAAAAAAAAAAAAAAAAAAAAAAAAAAAAAAAAAAAAAAAAAAAAAAAAAAAAAAAAAAAAAAAAAAAAAAAAAAAAAAAAAAAAAAAAAAAAAAAAAAAAAAAAAAAAAAAAAAAAAAAAAAAAAAAAAAAAAAAAAAAAAAAAAAAAAAAAAAAAAAAAAAAAAAAAAAAAAAAAAAAAAAAAAAAAAAAAAAAAAAAAAAAAAAAAAAAAAAAAAAAAAAAAAAAAAAAAAAAAAAAAAAAAAAAAAAAAAAAAAAAAAAAAAAAAAAAAAAAAAAAAAAAAAAAAAAAAAAAAAAAAAAAAAAAAAAAAAAAAAAAAAAAAAAAAAAAAAAAAAAAAAAAAAAAAAAAAAAAAAAAAAAAAAAAAAAAAAAAAAAAAAAAAAAAAAAAAAAAAAAAAAAAAAAAAAAAAAAAAAAAAAAAAAAAAAAAAAAAAAAAAAAAAAAAAAAAAAAAAAAAAAAAAAAAAAAAAAAAAAAAAAAAAAAAAAAAAAAAAAAAAAAAAAAAAAAAAAAAAAAAAAAAAAAAAAAAAAAAAAAAAAAAAAAAAAAAAAAAAAAAAAAAAAAAAAAAAAAAAAAAAAAAAAAAAAAAAAAAAAAAAAAAAAAAAAAAAAAAAAAAAAAAAAAAAAAAAAAAAAAAAAAAAAAAAAAAAAAAAAAAAAAAAAAAAAAAAAAAAAAAAAAAAAAAAAAAAAAAAAAAAAAAAAAAAAAAAAAAAAAAAAAAAAAAAAAAAAAAAAAAAAAAAAAAAAAAAAAAAAAAAAAAAAAAAAAAAAAAAAAAAAAAAAAAAAAAAAAAAAAAAAAAAAAAAAAAAAAAAAAAAAAAAAAAAAAAAAAAAAAAAAAAAAAAAAAAAAAAAAAAAAAAAAAAAAAAAAAAAAAAAAAAAAAAAAAAAAAAAAAAAAAAAAAAAAAAAAAAAAAAAAAAAAAAAAAAAAAAAAAAAAAAAAAAAAAAAAAAAAAAAAAAAAAAAAAAAAAAAAAAAAAAAAAAAAAAAAAAAAAAAAAAAAAAAAAAAAAAAAAAAAAAAAAAAAAAAAAAAAAAAAAAAAAAAAAAAAAAAAAAAAAAAAAAAAAAAAAAAAAAAAAAAAAAAAAAAAAAAAAAAAAAAAAAAAAAAAAAAAAAAAAAAAAAAAAAAAAAAAAAAAAAAAAAAAAAAAAAAAAAAAAAAAAAAAAAAAAAAAAAAAAAAAAAAAAAAAAAAAAAAAAAAAAAAAAAAAAAAAAAAAAAAAAAAAAAAAAAAAAAAAAAAAAAAAAAAAAAAAAAAAAAAAAAAAAAAAAAAAAAAAAAAAAAAAAAAAAAAAAAAAAAAAAAAAAAAAAAAAAAAAAAAAAAAAAAAAAAAAAAAAAAAAAAAAAAAAAAAAAAAAAAAAAAAAAAAAAAAAAAAAAAAAAAAAAAAAAAAAAAAAAAAAAAAAAAAAAAAAAAAAAAAAAAAAAAAAAAAAAAAAAAAAAAAAAAAAAAAAAAAAAAAAAAAAAAAAAAAAAAAAAAAAAAAAAAAAAAAAAAAAAAAAAAAAAAAAAAAAAAAAAAAAAAAAAAAAAAAAAAAAAAAAAAAAAAAAAAAAAAAAAAAAAAAAAAAAAAAAAAAAAAAAAAAAAAAAAAAAAAAAAAAAAAAAAAAAAAAAAAAAAAAAAAAAAAAAAAAAAAAAAAAAAAAAAAAAAAAAAAAAAAAAAAAAAAAAAAAAAAAAAAAAAAAAAAAAAAAAAAAAAAAAAAAAAAAAAAAAAAAAAAAAAAAAAAAAAAAAAAAAAAAAAAAAAAAAAAAAAAAAAAAAAAAAAAAAAAAAAAAAAAAAAAAAAAAAAAAAAAAAAAAAAAAAAAAAAAAAAAAAAAAAAAAAAAAAAAAAAAAAAAAAAAAAAAAAAAAAAAAAAAAAAAAAAAAAAAAAAAAAAAAAAAAAAAAAAAAAAAAAAAAAAAAAAAAAAAAAAAAAAAAAAAAAAAAAAAAAAAAAAAAAAAAAAAAAAAAAAAAAAAAAAAAAAAAAAAAAAAAAAAAAAAAAAAAAAAAAAAAAAAAAAAAAAAAAAAAAAAAAAAAAAAAAAAAAAAAAAAAAAAAAAAAAAAAAAAAAAAAAAAAAAAAAAAAAAAAAAAAAAAAAAAAAAAAAAAAAAAAAAAAAAAAAAAAAAAAAAAAAAAAAAAAAAAAAAAAAAAAAAAAAAAAAAAAAAAAAAAAAAAAAAAAAAAAAAAAAAAAAAAAAAAAAAAAAAAAAAAAAAAAAAAAAAAAAAAAAAAAAAAAAAAAAAAAAAAAAAAAAAAAAAAAAAAAAAAAAAAAAAAAAAAAAAAAAAAAAAAAAAAAAAAAAAAAAAAAAAAAAAAAAAAAAAAAAAAAAAAAAAAAAAAAAAAAAAAAAAAAAAAAAAAAAAAAAAAAAAAAAAAAAAAAAAAAAAAAAAAAAAAAAAAAAAAAAAAAAAAAAAAAAAAAAAAAAAAAAAAAAAAAAAAAAAAAAAAAAAAAAAAAAAAAAAAAAAAAAAAAAAAAAAAAAAAAAAAAAAAAAAAAAAAAAAAAAAAAAAAAAAAAAAAAAAAAAAAAAAAAAAAAAAAAAAAAAAAAAAAAAAAAAAAAAAAAAAAAAAAAAAAAAAAAAAAAAAAAAAAAAAAAAAAAAAAAAAAAAAAAAAAAAAAAAAAAAAAAAAAAAAAAAAAAAAAAAAAAAAAAAAAAAAAAAAAAAAAAAAAAAAAAAAAAAAAAAAAAAAAAAAAAAAAAAAAAAAAAAAAAAAAAAAAAAAAAAAAAAAAAAAAAAAAAAAAAAAAAAAAAAAAAAAAAAAAAAAAAAAAAAAAAAAAAAAAAAAAAAAAAAAAAAAAAAAAAAAAAAAAAAAAAAAAAAAAAAAAAAAAAAAAAAAAAAAAAAAAAAAAAAAAAAAAAAAAAAAAAAAAAAAAAAAAAAAAAAAAAAAAAAAAAAAAAAAAAAAAAAAAAAAAAAAAAAAAAAAAAAAAAAAAAAAAAAAAAAAAAAAAAAAAAAAAAAAAAAAAAAAAAAAAAAAAAAAAAAAAAAAAAAAAAAAAAAAAAAAAAAAAAAAAAAAAAAAAAAAAAAAAAAAAAAAAAAAAAAAAAAAAAAAAAAAAAAAAAAAAAAAAAAAAAAAAAAAAAAAAAAAAAAAAAAAAAAAAAAAAAAAAAAAAAAAAAAAAAAAAAAAAAAAAAAAAAAAAAAAAAAAAAAAAAAAAAAAAAAAAAAAAAAAAAAAAAAAAAAAAAAAAAAAAAAAAAAAAAAAAAAAAAAAAAAAAAAAAAAAAAAAAAAAAAAAAAAAAAAAAAAAAAAAAAAAAAAAAAAAAAAAAAAAAAAAAAAAAAAAAAAAAAAAAAAAAAAAAAAAAAAAAAAAAAAAAAAAAAAAAAAAAAAAAAAAAAAAAAAAAAAAAAAAAAAAAAAAAAAAAAAAAAAAAAAAAAAAAAAAAAAAAAAAAAAAAAAAAAAAAAAAAAAAAAAAAAAAAAAAAAAAAAAAAAAAAAAAAAAAAAAAAAAAAAAAAAAAAAAAAAAAAAAAAAAAAAAAAAAAAAAAAAAAAAAAAAAAAAAAAAAAAAAAAAAAAAAAAAAAAAAAAAAAAAAAAAAAAAAAAAAAAAAAAAAAAAAAAAAAAAAAAAAAAAAAAAAAAAAAAAAAAAAAAAAAAAAAAAAAAAAAAAAAAAAAAAAAAAAAAAAAAAAAAAAAAAAAAAAAAAAAAAAAAAAAAAAAAAAAAAAAAAAAAAAAAAAAAAAAAAAAAAAAAAAAAAAAAAAAAAAAAAAAAAAAAAAAAAAAAAAAAAAAAAAAAAAAAAAAAAAAAAAAAAAAAAAAAAAAAAAAAAAAAAAAAAAAAAAAAAAAAAAAAAAAAAAAAAAAAAAAAAAAAAAAAAAAAAAAAAAAAAAAAAAAAAAAAAAAAAAAAAAAAAAAAAAAAAAAAAAAAAAAAAAAAAAAAAAAAAAAAAAAAAAAAAAAAAAAAAAAAAAAAAAAAAAAAAAAAAAAAAAAAAAAAAAAAAAAAAAAAAAAAAAAAAAAAAAAAAAAAAAAAAAAAAAAAAAAAAAAAAAAAAAAAAAAAAAAAAAAAAAAAAAAAAAAAAAAAAAAAAAAAAAAAAAAAAAAAAAAAAAAAAAAAAAAAAAAAAAAAAAAAAAAAAAAAAAAAAAAAAAAAAAAAAAAAAAAAAAAAAAAAAAAAAAAAAAAAAAAAAAAAAAAAAAAAAAAAAAAAAAAAAAAAAAAAAAAAAAAAAAAAAAAAAAAAAAAAAAAAAAAAAAAAAAAAAAAAAAAAAAAAAAAAAAAAAAAAAAAAAAAAAAAAAAAAAAAAAAAAAAAAAAAAAAAAAAAAAAAAAAAAAAAAAAAAAAAAAAAAAAAAAAAAAAAAAAAAAAAAAAAAAAAAAAAAAAAAAAAAAAAAAAAAAAAAAAAAAAAAAAAAAAAAAAAAAAAAAAAAAAAAAAAAAAAAAAAAAAAAAAAAAAAAAAAAAAAAAAAAAAAAAAAAAAAAAAAAAAAAAAAAAAAAAAAAAAAAAAAAAAAAAAAAAAAAAAAAAAAAAAAAAAAAAAAAAAAAAAAAAAAAAAAAAAAAAAAAAAAAAAAAAAAAAAAAAAAAAAAAAAAAAAAAAAAAAAAAAAAAAAAAAAAAAAAAAAAAAAAAAAAAAAAAAAAAAAAAAAAAAAAAAAAAAAAAAAAAAAAAAAAAAAAAAAAAAAAAAAAAAAAAAAAAAAAAAAAAAAAAAAAAAAAAAAAAAAAAAAAAAAAAAAAAAAAAAAAAAAAAAAAAAAAAAAAAAAAAAAAAAAAAAAAAAAAAAAAAAAAAAAAAAAAAAAAAAAAAAAAAAAAAAAAAAAAAAAAAAAAAAAAAAAAAAAAAAAAAAAAAAAAAAAAAAAAAAAAAAAAAAAAAAAAAAAAAAAAAAAAAAAAAAAAAAAAAAAAAAAAAAAAAAAAAAAAAAAAAAAAAAAAAAAAAAAAAAAAAAAAAAAAAAAAAAAAAAAAAAAAAAAAAAAAAAAAAAAAAAAAAAAAAAAAAAAAAAAAAAAAAAAAAAAAAAAAAAAAAAAAAAAAAAAAAAAAAAAAAAAAAAAAAAAAAAAAAAAAAAAAAAAAAAAAAAAAAAAAAAAAAAAAAAAAAAAAAAAAAAAAAAAAAAAAAAAAAAAAAAAAAAAAAAAAAAAAAAAAAAAAAAAAAAAAAAAAAAAAAAAAAAAAAAAAAAAAAAAAAAAAAAAAAAAAAAAAAAAAAAAAAAAAAAAAAAAAAAAAAAAAAAAAAAAAAAAAAAAAAAAAAAAAAAAAAAAAAAAAAAAAAAAAAAAAAAAAAAAAAAAAAAAAAAAAAAAAAAAAAAAAAAAAAAAAAAAAAAAAAAAAAAAAAAAAAAAAAAAAAAAAAAAAAAAAAAAAAAAAAAAAAAAAAAAAAAAAAAAAAAAAAAAAAAAAAAAAAAAAAAAAAAAAAAAAAAAAAAAAAAAAAAAAAAAAAAAAAAAAAAAAAAAAAAAAAAAAAAAAAAAAAAAAAAAAAAAAAAAAAAAAAAAAAAAAAAAAAAAAAAAAAAAAAAAAAAAAAAAAAAAAAAAAAAAAAAAAAAAAAAAAAAAAAAAAAAAAAAAAAAAAAAAAAAAAAAAAAAAAAAAAAAAAAAAAAAAAAAAAAAAAAAAAAAAAAAAAAAAAAAAAAAAAAAAAAAAAAAAAAAAAAAAAAAAAAAAAAAAAAAAAAAAAAAAAAAAAAAAAAAAAAAAAAAAAAAAAAAAAAAAAAAAAAAAAAAAAAAAAAAAAAAAAAAAAAAAAAAAAAAAAAAAAAAAAAAAAAAAAAAAAAAAAAAAAAAAAAAAAAAAAAAAAAAAAAAAAAAAAAAAAAAAAAAAAAAAAAAAAAAAAAAAAAAAAAAAAAAAAAAAAAAAAAAAAAAAAAAAAAAAAAAAAAAAAAAAAAAAAAAAAAAAAAAAAAAAAAAAAAAAAAAAAAAAAAAAAAAAAAAAAAAAAAAAAAAAAAAAAAAAAAAAAAAAAAAAAAAAAAAAAAAAAAAAAAAAAAAAAAAAAAAAAAAAAAAAAAAAAAAAAAAAAAAAAAAAAAAAAAAAAAAAAAAAAAAAAAAAAAAAAAAAAAAAAAAAAAAAAAAAAAAAAAAAAAAAAAAAAAAAAAAAAAAAAAAAAAAAAAAAAAAAAAAAAAAAAAAAAAAAAAAAAAAAAAAAAAAAAAAAAAAAAAAAAAAAAAAAAAAAAAAAAAAAAAAAAAAAAAAAAAAAAAAAAAAAAAAAAAAAAAAAAAAAAAAAAAAAAAAAAAAAAAAAAAAAAAAAAAAAAAAAAAAAAAAAAAAAAAAAAAAAAAAAAAAAAAAAAAAAAAAAAAAAAAAAAAAAAAAAAAAAAAAAAAAAAAAAAAAAAAAAAAAAAAAAAAAAAAAAAAAAAAAAAAAAAAAAAAAAAAAAAAAAAAAAAAAAAAAAAAAAAAAAAAAAAAAAAAAAAAAAAAAAAAAAAAAAAAAAAAAAAAAAAAAAAAAAAAAAAAAAAAAAAAAAAAAAAAAAAAAAAAAAAAAAAAAAAAAAAAAAAAAAAAAAAAAAAAAAAAAAAAAAAAAAAAAAAAAAAAAAAAAAAAAAAAAAAAAAAAAAAAAAAAAAAAAAAAAAAAAAAAAAAAAAAAAAAAAAAAAAAAAAAAAAAAAAAAAAAAAAAAAAAAAAAAAAAAAAAAAAAAAAAAAAAAAAAAAAAAAAAAAAAAAAAAAAAAAAAAAAAAAAAAAAAAAAAAAAAAAAAAAAAAAAAAAAAAAAAAAAAAAAAAAAAAAAAAAAAAAAAAAAAAAAAAAAAAAAAAAAAAAAAAAAAAAAAAAAAAAAAAAAAAAAAAAAAAAAAAAAAAAAAAAAAAAAAAAAAAAAAAAAAAAAAAAAAAAAAAAAAAAAAAAAAAAAAAAAAAAAAAAAAAAAAAAAAAAAAAAAAAAAAAAAAAAAAAAAAAAAAAAAAAAAAAAAAAAAAAAAAAAAAAAAAAAAAAAAAAAAAAAAAAAAAAAAAAAAAAAAAAAAAAAAAAAAAAAAAAAAAAAAAAAAAAAAAAAAAAAAAAAAAAAAAAAAAAAAAAAAAAAAAAAAAAAAAAAAAAAAAAAAAAAAAAAAAAAAAAAAAAAAAAAAAAAAAAAAAAAAAAAAAAAAAAAAAAAAAAAAAAAAAAAAAAAAAAAAAAAAAAAAAAAAAAAAAAAAAAAAAAAAAAAAAAAAAAAAAAAAAAAAAAAAAAAAAAAAAAAAAAAAAAAAAAAAAAAAAAAAAAAAAAAAAAAAAAAAAAAAAAAAAAAAAAAAAAAAAAAAAAAAAAAAAAAAAAAAAAAAAAAAAAAAAAAAAAAAAAAAAAAAAAAAAAAAAAAAAAAAAAAAAAAAAAAAAAAAAAAAAAAAAAAAAAAAAAAAAAAAAAAAAAAAAAAAAAAAAAAAAAAAAAAAAAAAAAAAAAAAAAAAAAAAAAAAAAAAAAAAAAAAAAAAAAAAAAAAAAAAAAAAAAAAAAAAAAAAAAAAAAAAAAAAAAAAAAAAAAAAAAAAAAAAAAAAAAAAAAAAAAAAAAAAAAAAAAAAAAAAAAAAAAAAAAAAAAAAAAAAAAAAAAAAAAAAAAAAAAAAAAAAAAAAAAAAAAAAAAAAAAAAAAAAAAAAAAAAAAAAAAAAAAAAAAAAAAAAAAAAAAAAAAAAAAAAAAAAAAAAAAAAAAAAAAAAAAAAAAAAAAAAAAAAAAAAAAAAAAAAAAAAAAAAAAAAAAAAAAAAAAAAAAAAAAAAAAAAAAAAAAAAAAAAAAAAAAAAAAAAAAAAAAAAAAAAAAAAAAAAAAAAAAAAAAAAAAAAAAAAAAAAAAAAAAAAAAAAAAAAAAAAAAAAAAAAAAAAAAAAAAAAAAAAAAAAAAAAAAAAAAAAAAAAAAAAAAAAAAAAAAAAAAAAAAAAAAAAAAAAAAAAAAAAAAAAAAAAAAAAAAAAAAAAAAAAAAAAAAAAAAAAAAAAAAAAAAAAAAAAAAAAAAAAAAAAAAAAAAAAAAAAAAAAAAAAAAAAAAAAAAAAAAAAAAAAAAAAAAAAAAAAAAAAAAAAAAAAAAAAAAAAAAAAAAAAAAAAAAAAAAAAAAAAAAAAAAAAAAAAAAAAAAAAAAAAAAAAAAAAAAAAAAAAAAAAAAAAAAAAAAAAAAAAAAAAAAAAAAAAAAAAAAAAAAAAAAAAAAAAAAAAAAAAAAAAAAAAAAAAAAAAAAAAAAAAAAAAAAAAAAAAAAAAAAAAAAAAAAAAAAAAAAAAAAAAAAAAAAAAAAAAAAAAAAAAAAAAAAAAAAAAAAAAAAAAAAAAAAAAAAAAAAAAAAAAAAAAAAAAAAAAAAAAAAAAAAAAAAAAAAAAAAAAAAAAAAAAAAAAAAAAAAAAAAAAAAAAAAAAAAAAAAAAAAAAAAAAAAAAAAAAAAAAAAAAAAAAAAAAAAAAAAAAAAAAAAAAAAAAAAAAAAAAAAAAAAAAAAAAAAAAAAAAAAAAAAAAAAAAAAAAAAAAAAAAAAAAAAAAAAAAAAAAAAAAAAAAAAAAAAAAAAAAAAAAAAAAAAAAAAAAAAAAAAAAAAAAAAAAAAAAAAAAAAAAAAAAAAAAAAAAAAAAAAAAAAAAAAAAAAAAAAAAAAAAAAAAAAAAAAAAAAAAAAAAAAAAAAAAAAAAAAAAAAAAAAAAAAAAAAAAAAAAAAAAAAAAAAAAAAAAAAAAAAAAAAAAAAAAAAAAAAAAAAAAAAAAAAAAAAAAAAAAAAAAAAAAAAAAAAAAAAAAAAAAAAAAAAAAAAAAAAAAAAAAAAAAAAAAAAAAAAAAAAAAAAAAAAAAAAAAAAAAAAAAAAAAAAAAAAAAAAAAAAAAAAAAAAAAAAAAAAAAAAAAAAAAAAAAAAAAAAAAAAAAAAAAAAAAAAAAAAAAAAAAAAAAAAAAAAAAAAAAAAAAAAAAAAAAAAAAAAAAAAAAAAAAAAAAAAAAAAAAAAAAAAAAAAAAAAAAAAAAAAAAAAAAAAAAAAAAAAAAAAAAAAAAAAAAAAAAAAAAAAAAAAAAAAAAAAAAAAAAAAAAAAAAAAAAAAAAAAAAAAAAAAAAAAAAAAAAAAAAAAAAAAAAAAAAAAAAAAAAAAAAAAAAAAAAAAAAAAAAAAAAAAAAAAAAAAAAAAAAAAAAAAAAAAAAAAAAAAAAAAAAAAAAAAAAAAAAAAAAAAAAAAAAAAAAAAAAAAAAAAAAAAAAAAAAAAAAAAAAAAAAAAAAAAAAAAAAAAAAAAAAAAAAAAAAAAAAAAAAAAAAAAAAAAAAAAAAAAAAAAAAAAAAAAAAAAAAAAAAAAAAAAAAAAAAAAAAAAAAAAAAAAAAAAAAAAAAAAAAAAAAAAAAAAAAAAAAAAAAAAAAAAAAAAAAAAAAAAAAAAAAAAAAAAAAAAAAAAAAAAAAAAAAAAAAAAAAAAAAAAAAAAAAAAAAAAAAAAAAAAAAAAAAAAAAAAAAAAAAAAAAAAAAAAAAAAAAAAAAAAAAAAAAAAAAAAAAAAAAAAAAAAAAAAAAAAAAAAAAAAAAAAAAAAAAAAAAAAAAAAAAAAAAAAAAAAAAAAAAAAAAAAAAAAAAAAAAAAAAAAAAAAAAAAAAAAAAAAAAAAAAAAAAAAAAAAAAAAAAAAAAAAAAAAAAAAAAAAAAAAAAAAAAAAAAAAAAAAAAAAAAAAAAAAAAAAAAAAAAAAAAAAAAAAAAAAAAAAAAAAAAAAAAAAAAAAAAAAAAAAAAAAAAAAAAAAAAAAAAAAAAAAAAAAAAAAAAAAAAAAAAAAAAAAAAAAAAAAAAAAAAAAAAAAAAAAAAAAAAAAAAAAAAAAAAAAAAAAAAAAAAAAAAAAAAAAAAAAAAAAAAAAAAAAAAAAAAAAAAAAAAAAAAAAAAAAAAAAAAAAAAAAAAAAAAAAAAAAAAAAAAAAAAAAAAAAAAAAAAAAAAAAAAAAAAAAAAAAAAAAAAAAAAAAAAAAAAAAAAAAAAAAAAAAAAAAAAAAAAAAAAAAAAAAAAAAAAAAAAAAAAAAAAAAAAAAAAAAAAAAAAAAAAAAAAAAAAAAAAAAAAAAAAAAAAAAAAAAAAAAAAAAAAAAAAAAAAAAAAAAAAAAAAAAAAAAAAAAAAAAAAAAAAAAAAAAAAAAAAAAAAAAAAAAAAAAAAAAAAAAAAAAAAAAAAAAAAAAAAAAAAAAAAAAAAAAAAAAAAAAAAAAAAAAAAAAAAAAAAAAAAAAAAAAAAAAAAAAAAAAAAAAAAAAAAAAAAAAAAAAAAAAAAAAAAAAAAAAAAAAAAAAAAAAAAAAAAAAAAAAAAAAAAAAAAAAAAAAAAAAAAAAAAAAAAAAAAAAAAAAAAAAAAAAAAAAAAAAAAAAAAAAAAAAAAAAAAAAAAAAAAAAAAAAAAAAAAAAAAAAAAAAAAAAAAAAAAAAAAAAAAAAAAAAAAAAAAAAAAAAAAAAAAAAAAAAAAAAAAAAAAAAAAAAAAAAAAAAAAAAAAAAAAAAAAAAAAAAAAAAAAAAAAAAAAAAAAAAAAAAAAAAAAAAAAAAAAAAAAAAAAAAAAAAAAAAAAAAAAAAAAAAAAAAAAAAAAAAAAAAAAAAAAAAAAAAAAAAAAAAAAAAAAAAAAAAAAAAAAAAAAAAAAAAAAAAAAAAAAAAAAAAAAAAAAAAAAAAAAAAAAAAAAAAAAAAAAAAAAAAAAAAAAAAAAAAAAAAAAAAAAAAAAAAAAAAAAAAAAAAAAAAAAAAAAAAAAAAAAAAAAAAAAAAAAAAAAAAAAAAAAAAAAAAAAAAAAAAAAAAAAAAAAAAAAAAAAAAAAAAAAAAAAAAAAAAAAAAAAAAAAAAAAAAAAAAAAAAAAAAAAAAAAAAAAAAAAAAAAAAAAAAAAAAAAAAAAAAAAAAAAAAAAAAAAAAAAAAAAAAAAAAAAAAAAAAAAAAAAAAAAAAAAAAAAAAAAAAAAAAAAAAAAAAAAAAAAAAAAAAAAAAAAAAAAAAAAAAAAAAAAAAAAAAAAAAAAAAAAAAAAAAAAAAAAAAAAAAAAAAAAAAAAAAAAAAAAAAAAAAAAAAAAAAAAAAAAAAAAAAAAAAAAAAAAAAAAAAAAAAAAAAAAAAAAAAAAAAAAAAAAAAAAAAAAAAAAAAAAAAAAAAAAAAAAAAAAAAAAAAAAAAAAAAAAAAAAAAAAAAAAAAAAAAAAAAAAAAAAAAAAAAAAAAAAAAAAAAAAAAAAAAAAAAAAAAAAAAAAAAAAAAAAAAAAAAAAAAAAAAAAAAAAAAAAAAAAAAAAAAAAAAAAAAAAAAAAAAAAAAAAAAAAAAAAAAAAAAAAAAAAAAAAAAAAAAAAAAAAAAAAAAAAAAAAAAAAAAAAAAAAAAAAAAAATAAAAAAAAAAAAAAAAAAAAAAAAAAAAAAAAAAAAAAAAAAAAAAAAAAAAAAAAAAAAAAAAAAAAAAAAAAAAAAAAAAAAAAAAAAAAAAAAAAAAAAAAAAAAAAAAAAAAAAAAAAAAAAAAAAAAAAAAAAAAAAAAAAAAAAAAAAAAAAAAAAAAAAAAAAAAAAAAAAAAAAAAAAAAAAAAAAAAAAAAAAAAAAAAAAAAAAAAAAAAAAAAAAAAAAAAAAAAAAAAAAAAAAAAAAAAAAAAAAAAAAAAAAAAAAAAAAAAAAAAAAAAAAAAAAAAAAAAAAAAAAAAAAAAAAAAAAAAAAAAAAAAAAAAAAAAAAAAAAAAAAAAAAAAAAAAAAAAAAAAAAAAAAAAAAAAAAAAAAAAAAAAAAAAAAAAAAAAAAAAAAAAAAAAAAAAAAAAAAAAAAAAAAAAAAAAAAAAAAAAAAAAAAAAAAAAAAAAAAAAAAAAAAAAAAAAAAAAAAAAAAAAAAAAAAAAAAAAAAAAAAAAAAAAAAAAAAAAAAAAAAAAAAAAAAAAAAAAAAAAAAAAAAAAAAAAAAAAAAAAAAAAAAAAAAAAAAAAAAAAAAAAAAAAAAAAAAAAAAAAAAAAAAAAAAAAAAAAAAAAAAAAAAAAAAAAAAAAAAAAAAAAAAAAAAAAAAAAAAAAAAAAAAAAAAAAAAAAAAAAAAAAAAAAAAAAAAAAAAAAAAAAAAAAAAAAAAAAAAAAAAAAAAAAAAAAAAAAAAAAAAAAAAAAAAAAAAAAAAAAAAAAAAAAAAAAAAAAAAAAAAAAAAAAAAAAAAAAAAAAAAAAAAAAAAAAAAAAAAAAAAAAAAAAAAAAAAAAAAAAAAAAAAAAAAAAAAAAAAAAAAAAAAAAAAAAAAAAAAAAAAAAAAAAAAAAAAAAAAAAAAAAAAAAAAAAAAAAAAAAAAAAAAAAAAAAAAAAAAAAAAAAAAAAAAAAAAAAAAAAAAAAAAAAAAAAAAAAAAAAAAAAAAAAAAAAAAAAAAAAAAAAAAAAAAAAAAAAAAAAAAAAAAAAAAAAAAAAAAAAAAAAAAAAAAAAAAAAAAAAAAAAAAAAAAAAAAAAAAAAAAAAAAAAAAAAAAAAAAAAAAAAAAAAAAAAAAAAAAAAAAAAAAAAAAAAAAAAAAAAAAAAAAAAAAAAAAAAAAAAAAAAAAAAAAAAAAAAAAAAAAAAAAAAAAAAAAAAAAAAAAAAAAAAAAAAAAAAAAAAAAAAAAAAAAAAAAAAAAAAAAAAAAAAAAAAAAAAAAAAAAAAAAAAAAAAAAAAAAAAAAAAAAAAAAAAAAAAAAAAAAAAAAAAAAAAAAAAAAAAAAAAAAAAAAAAAAAAAAAAAAAAAAAAAAAAAAAAAAAAAAAAAAAAAAAAAAAAAAAAAAAAAAAAAAAAAAAAAAAAAAAAAAAAAAAAAAAAAAAAAAAAAAAAAAAAAAAAAAAAAAAAAAAAAAAAAAAAAAAAAAAAAAAAAAAAAAAAAAAAAAAAAAAAAAAAAAAAAAAAAAAAAAAAAAAAAAAAAAAAAAAAAAAAAAAAAAAAAAAAAAAAAAAAAAAAAAAAAAAAAAAAAAAAAAAAAAAAAAAAAAAAAAAAAAAAAAAAAAAAAAAAAAAAAAAAAAAAAAAAAAAAAAAAAAAAAAAAAAAAAAAAAAAAAAAAAAAAAAAAAAAAAAAAAAAAAAAAAAAAAAAAAAAAAAAAAAAAAAAAAAAAAAAAAAAAAAAAAAAAAAAAAAAAAAAAAAAAAAAAAAAAAAAAAAAAAAAAAAAAAAAAAAAAAAAAAAAAAAAAAAAAAAAAAAAAAAAAAAAAAAAAAAAAAAAAAAAAAAAAAAAAAAAAAAAAAAAAAAAAAAAAAAAAAAAAAAAAAAAAAAAAAAAAAAAAAAAAAAAAAAAAAAAAAAAAAAAAAAAAAAAAAAAAAAAAAAAAAAAAAAAAAAAAAAAAAAAAAAAAAAAAAAAAAAAAAAAAAAAAAAAAAAAAAAAAAAAAAAAAAAAAAAAAAAAAAAAAAAAAAAAAAAAAAAAAAAAAAAAAAAAAAAAAAAAAAAAAAAAAAAAAAAAAAAAAAAAAAAAAAAAAAAAAAAAAAAAAAAAAAAAAAAAAAAAAAAAAAAAAAAAAAAAAAAAAAAAAAAAAAAAAAAAAAAAAAAAAAAAAAAAAAAAAAAAAAAAAAAAAAAAAAAAAAAAAAAAAAAAAAAAAAAAAAAAAAAAAAAAAAAAAAAAAAAAAAAAAAAAAAAAAAAAAAAAAAAAAAAAAAAAAAAAAAAAAAAAAAAAAAAAAAAAAAAAAAAAAAAAAAAAAAAAAAAAAAAAAAAAAAAAAAAAAAAAAAAAAAAAAAAAAAAAAAAAAAAAAAAAAAAAAAAAAAAAAAAAAAAAAAAAAAAAAAAAAAAAAAAAAAAAAAAAAAAAAAAAAAAAAAAAAAAAAAAAAAAAAAAAAAAAAAAAAAAAAAAAAAAAAAAAAAAAAAAAAAAAAAAAAAAAAAAAAAAAAAAAAAAAAAAAAAATAAAAAAAAAAAAAAAAAAAAAAAAAAAAAAAAAAAAAAAAAAAAAAAAAAAAAAAAAAAAAAAAAAAAAAAAAAAAAAAAAAAAAAAAAAAAAAAAAAAAAAAAAAAAAAAAAAAAAAAAAAAAAAAAAAAAAAAAAAAAAAAAAAAAAAAAAAAAAAAAAAAAAAAAAAAAAAAAAAAAAAAAAAAAAAAAAAAAAAAAAAAAAAAAAAAAAAAAAAAAAAAAAAAAAAAAAAAAAAAAAAAAAAAAAAAAAAAAAAAAAAAAAAAAAAAAAAAAAAAAAAAAAAAAAAAAAAAAAAAAAAAAAAAAAAAAAAAAAAAAAAAAAAAAAAAAAAAAAAAAAAAAAAAAAAAAAAAAAAAAAAAAAAAAAAAAAAAAAAAAAAAAAAAAAAAAAAAAAAAAAAAAAAAAAAAAAAAAAAAAAAAAAAAAAAAAAAAAAAAAAAAAAAAAAAAAAAAAAAAAAAAAAAAAAAAAAAAAAAAAAAAAAAAAAAAAAAAAAAAAAAAAAAAAAAAAAAAAAAAAAAAAAAAAAAAAAAAAAAAAAAAAAAAAAAAAAAAAAAAAAAAAAAAAAAAAAAAAAAAAAAAAAAAAAAAAAAAAAAAAAAAAAAAAAAAAAAAAAAAAAAAAAAAAAAAAAAAAAAAAAAAAAAAAAAAAAAAAAAAAAAAAAAAAAAAAAAAAAAAAAAAAAAAAAAAAAAAAAAAAAAAAAAAAAAAAAAAAAAAAAAAAAAAAAAAAAAAAAAAAAAAAAAAAAAAAAAAAAAAAAAAAAAAAAAAAAAAAAAAAAAAAAAAAAAAAAAAAAAAAAAAAAAAAAAAAAAAAAAAAAAAAAAAAAAAAAAAAAAAAAAAAAAAAAAAAAAAAAAAAAAAAAAAAAAAAAAAAAAAAAAAAAAAAAAAAAAAAAAAAAAAAAAAAAAAATAAAAAAAAAAAAAAAAAAAAAAAAAAAAAAAAAAAAAAAAAAAAAAAAAAAAAAAAAAAAAAAAAAAAAAAAAAAAAAAAAAAAAAAAAAAAAAAAAAAAAAAAAAAAAAAAAAAAAAAAAAAAAAAAAAAAAAAAAAAAAAAAAAAAAAAAAAAAAAAAAAAAAAAAAAAAAAAAAAAAAAAAAAAAAAAAAAAAAAAAAAAAAAAAAAAAAAAAAAAAAAAAAAAAAAAAAAAAAAAAAAAAAAAAAAAAAAAAAAAAAAAAAAAAAAAAAAAAAAAAAAAAAAAAAAAAAAAAAAAAAAAAAAAAAAAAAAAAAAAAAAAAAAAAAAAAAAAAAAAAAAAAAAAAAAAAAAAAAAAAAAAAAAAAAAAAAAAAAAAAAAAAAAAAAAAAAAAAAAAAAAAAAAAAAAAAAAAAAAAAAAAAAAAAAAAAAAAAAAAAAAAAAAAAAAAAAAAAAAAAAAAAAAAAAAAAAAAAAAAAAAAAAAAAAAAAAAAAAAAAAAAAAAAAAAAAACAAAAAAAAAAAAAAAAAAAAAAAAAAAAAAAAAAAAAAAAAAAAAAAAAAAAAAAAAAAAAAAAAAAAAAAAAAAAAAAAAAAAAAAAAAAAAAAAAAAAAAAAAAAAAAAAAAAAAAAAAAAAAAAAAAAAAAAAAAAAAAAAAAAAAAAAAAAAAAAAAAAAAAAAAAAAAAAAAAAAAAAAACAAAAAAAAAAAAAAAAAAAAAAAAAAAAAAAAAAAAAAAAAAAAAAAAAAAAAAAAAAAAAAAAAAAAAAAAAAAAAAAAAAAAAAAAAAAAAAAAAAAAAAAAAAAAAAAAAAAAAAAAAAAAAAAAAAAAAAAAAAAAAAAAAAAAAAAAAAAAAAAAAAAAAAAAAAAAAAAAAAAAAAAAAAAAAAAAAAAAAAAAAAAAAAAAAAAAAAAAAAAAAAAAAAAAAAAAAAAAAAAAAAAAAAAAAAAAAAAAAAAAAAAAAAAAAAAAAAAAAAAAAAAAAAAAAAAAAAAAAAAAAAAAAAAAAAAAAAAAAAAAAAAAAAAAAAAAAAAAAAAAAAAAAAAAAAAAAAAAAAAAAAAAAAAAAAAAAAAAAAAAAAAAAAAAAAAAAAAAAAAAAAAAAAAAAAAAAAAAAAAAAAAAAAAAAAAAAAAAAAAAAAAAAAAAAAAAAAAAAAAAAAAAAAAAAAAAAAAAAAAAAAAAAAAAAAAAAAAAAAAAAAAAAAAAAAAAAAAAAAAAAAAAAAAAAAAAAAAAAAAAAAAAAAAAAAAAAAAAAAAAAAAAAAAAAAAAAAAAAAAAAAAAAAAAAAAAAAAAAAAAAAAAAAAAAAAAAAAAAAAAAAAAAAAAAAAAAAAAAAAAAAAAAAAAAAAAAAAAAAAAAAAAAAAAAAAAAAAAAAAAAAAAAAAAAAAAAAAAAAAAAAAAAAAAAAAAAAAAAAAAAAAAAAAAAAAAAAAAAAAAAAAAAAAAAAAAAAAAAAAAAAAAAAAAAAAAAAAAAAAAAAAAAAAAAAAAAAAAAAAAAAAAAAAAAAAAAAAAAAAAAAAAAAAAAAAAAAAAAAAAAAAAAAAAAAAAAAAAAAAAAAAAAAAAAAAAAAAAAAAAAAAAAAAAAAAAAAAAAAAAAAAAAAAAAAAAAAAAAAAAAAAAAAAAAAAAAAAAAAAAAAAAAAAAAAAA
>JACCHR010000044.1:0-20000 GCA_013433145.1 Ascaris suum
ATTTTCTATCATCAAAGACAATGTTCATAAATTTCATGGAATGAAAGAAAAGCTATGTTCAAAAACAACAATGCATGACGCATCTTTACGTATAGTCAAATATATGAAGTAAAAAAAAAAACATAAATAAACAATTCATGCACGATGTCGTGAACATTACGAAAAAGGATGATTAAGCATTCAACTCTCAATCGCCCTTTATTCGTGGAGTGCAAAGATTAGCTTTATGTAATAATTTTCTAAAGACCCAATTAACGATGGGGAGAGAGAGCTGATGGGGTGGCGGGATATGGCTCCGCGCAAAAAAACAGGTGGTGCGCCAAAAATGATGAAAATAATGAAACAGCGTTTTGCGCAGCTTAGAAATGCAATAAACGGATAATGGTAAAAGACAGCAAAAAAAAGTTTTAAAGATGCAGTCATGTGCAATCTTTGAACGCAAGTCGACCATGATGGAGAAGTTTTAAATGCACACAGAATTAAGCTGTTCACCTGAACTACCATTAGTGTGCGCAGACTTCTCGCTTCTCTTCAATTGCACTTTTATACACACTTTCCGGCAAAACTTTAAGCATCCCAGAACTCTTAACAATGTGGTAGGCGGAAAACGCAACAGACGACAAGCGTTTTGTGCTAGCTCACTCTGAACCAAAGTTCTCCTTGACTGCCACAACCGACAACTATCAAGTGATGAAGAGGGTATCTGGGACCCCTACTGGGTTCGGGCGCTATCCCATGCACATTTAAACAGCGGGAAAAATGTTCAGTTATGCAATTCCATGCGATGGGGACAAGTCATACAAATTCCACATTTCCTCCACCCCCCCCCTCCATTAAAGAATTATACACCGATAACACCTACGCAAATTCTACTTTTAGAACTTAAACAATAACCTACTTATTTAAATGAATAGTGAGCCACGCTGAATATAGAGATATGCTGATGTTTCTCTAAATTCATGGCTGAACTTAAGTATCAAACAATAGCAGGAAGGCGCATATATACATACTGCCAGACAAGACATCGTAATATTTGTATCTGTGTGAGTATGTGCGCGTCTCAGAAAAGAATCCTCATGAATGTTTTAGAAATACAGTCGATATGCGGCAAAAGGTGAAAGTTCGATCAGTGTCAGCAGCCGCAAGGACACTTCTGCTATGTGAATAGCAAACTTCAATTCCACACGAAAAACGAATGGAAAGGAATGAAAGAAGATAAAGGAAAAAGAAAACATTTCCCAGTACATAAAAGGGATAGCACGCCGCTGCGAGTGAAATAACATGCGCTTTTTTGCAATTCACTGCAATATATTGAAGACAATAAAGCTTAAAGCTGCTTGGCAAAAAGAAACTGTCAACCACAAAGCGTTTTTCTGGCACCTTTTGACTCACGACAAGACGATCAATCGGAATTAATCGATACGAAATTAGATTTAAGATAGGATCACAGGTGAAAGAAACAAACAAGTAGTGAAGCATGGCAGAACAGTTTGCACAATGTTCGCTTTTGTGATTCCGCTCATTTGACCAATCCTTTGCGTGAACTTCAAATAAGCAATAAAATGCGCGCAATAATGCATTCATTATCTTCTCCGATCCTGCCGTTGCATAGATTTGTTTACACATGCTTTTTTCTCTCGATCGGTGGCAAAATGAGTGTAAACTCACGTTACCTTCCTTCTGAAGTTGATGGATCAGTTTAAACATCGATGAGAGCTGACCACATAGCATTTACCATTCCACTAAAATTGGTAGCTTGAGCTTCAGTGTTTCCTGACTGAAACAATCGAAGAGACAGAACAGTTCAGACACAAACGCACAAAGACATATACCCTGATGGGCCTGCAAATGGAGATTTCGGAAAGCGAATGGCAGGTTTGTGGTTGCGGTTTGGAATTACTAGACAGACAGACAAATTATAGATATATATATAGATATATATATATATATATATTATATATATATATATATATAAGACATTACTAAACGCTGAAAAAAAAAAACGCAGAAGTGCACAGAGGAAGTGCCCACGCTCAATTATCAAAGAGCTTTGCGGATGCAACAAGACAAAAAGCAAGAAACAACAACAGCATTATCCTTGGCAGAATGAGAAACTATTTGTCTTCAATCTCTTTTCCTTCCCATTCGATCACATAGCCATTAGTGACTAACTACTGAGGATAAACAACTGCAACTGATGTGGATAATTGAGAACAAAGATGCAACTGCATCGAGAACATAATATATAAAGCCAAAAAGCAAACTGACTATATGTTCGCGGCAGGAGAAACTGGAAATCTTGGCTCAATGACGCATATAACGTCGCATTGAAGCTCCAAACTATCTGATATACAATAGCAGCAATACGCACTGCATTATTTTTGCAGGCGAGGTAATCTGCTGCGTGTCGCAATTAGAAATAATCAAATACAGCAAAATGTAGTATGCGAATCAAGTTGGTCGCTGAATTTCGCGCCTGGATGCCTCAATGATCAACAAGCATTTAAAGCTGGGGAGGGATGTGAGACGAGATATGTGGAAGGCGAAATGCTGCTAATCACCGCACATCATTCCCGCGAAGATGAGAAACTTCGCATGTAAGCAGAGATTTTTTTTACCTAAGATGAATACCGGTAAACTTTTTAAAATAGAGGACTGACTCTCTAATGGCGTCACAATAGCGAGGGAAACGACGACCTGTAGGAGGATACTCTCACAGCGTATCTGACTTTTCTCGAACGCTACTCTTGGCCATCCAAGCGAACCAGCAACATAAACAAAAGCAAACGCATAGAAGAAAGACTTTGAAGAGGGCATGAAGCACGGCGCCGATGATCATCACCATTCTACTTACTGCCTTGTCCTCGTCAATGAGCGCAGTAAACGTCGTTTGCGAACAAACTGGCATGTCTCGTATCTCACGCTTTCCCATAGTTGTCGCTCATCCTTTCTCTTCACCATTCTCACAGTGGAACAGAAACACTCTTCCCTATCGGAAAAAAACCGCCGTTCCTGCCGCCATGTGACTGGGCAATTCAAAAAAGGACATAAGTATCAAAGAACACAGAGTATGAGAAGGCCAGGCGGCAAAGGACTTTGCTGTTTCGCCTCACACAAGTGTGCCTAAAACATTCAATTGCTTCAGTGCACGAAAGGTTTTGGGATAATCGAAATAGCAGATCAATTAAATAACTTGGAAGAGTAAATATTATCCTGCAGATAAAATCAAAACGGTAAACACAGAACAATGTGAAGGCATTCGAAGCGAACTAACCAATGATAAGATTCTTTCTCTTTGACGGGAGTTAATGAAAGCTCAGAAAATTTTTGATCAAATACAACTGCAAACTTGAATGGAAATATGCAGCAATTGCAAAGTGAATTAATTCTTGAAGGCAGTAGTCTTTCTGCGACGATTAAAGCATTTTTGAAAAGCTGCACGGTGAGATAACCAAAGTTGAAGAAGCCAAGTATATTCCTCAGCAAATCGGCATCAATTTTAAATTCTATTCGAGCAAAACAATCATTTCCAACCGAAAATCCACATAAACAAACAATTACGAAATCCGATCATCATGTAGTCACAAACGCTGTTCGCGTCCGAAGGATGCTAGAAGAAAACCGCGTCGGAAAACCAGTTTCTTCACTGCGATAAACTCGTACCATGACAACTACTTTTAATAACTAATCACTATCACATCGAGAACTTCATAAACAGCACAGAAATACTCATAAAACGCTCAAATATCAGATAAGAATGACATCGCAAAGTTAACAGACAATTGAGGACGTCTGACTTGGCCGTGCGGAGCACCTCACAATGATATGAAAAGAAAGCAACCCTCGACAGCGATAAACACTTCATGCTT
The DNA here is from genome assembly GCA_013433145.1 of Ascaris suum. NCBI lineage: Eukaryota > Metazoa > Nematoda > Chromadorea > Rhabditida > Ascarididae > Ascaris > Ascaris suum. The sequence goes on from JACCHR010000044.1 coordinate 3,870, forward strand.
CATTTAAAACACTGAATCCGGAGAAACATGGGATGCTGAGGAACTAAATGAAGAAATAGATGCGCAAGGAAAGAGATGCTTGCTCTATGATGAGGGGGTCAAACTCGAAATACATCGGCATTGGCAATGTTCACTACACACCACTATTTAGGCTTGAACGCCAACCACAACATGCGATTGGCATGCCATTCACATGCAACACTACTCTGCACACTTGGTCGATGAAACCAGTGGGAAAAACTAGGGAAGCAGAGAAGGCGGAGGGGGGATGGGAGGGGAGGGGGGGAGGGTGGTGATGTGGTAAGTGGCTAAAGCTAGAGCAGCGTGCTAATAACAGCAATCGCGCACCATCTTTTCACAGAACTGGACGTGCAAAGATCAACGAAGCGGCGTGATGCATCTATGTCTGTTGTGCACACAAATCCGTATACGTGTGCACATCTGCTTGTGCGTTCGTATGCATGTGTGCGTGTATCGGTGCACATATAGGTGCGTGGGTGCGTGCGTGTGTATATGTGCGCCTGTGTACACTCACGTGTACATGTGTGGTTGGGTACGCATGCGTGTATGCATTTTTACGCGGGTCTGTGTTCAACCAACACATGCGTGCATATATTCTTTCAACGTTTGCGTACATGTGGTTGCATGTGTTTGCATCTGTGCGTGTATGCACACGTTTTTGCATTCGTGTATACGCATACGTGTGTGTGCTTGCATTTATGTGCACATGTGTTCGTAGATATGCGCGTATGTGCACGTACATGTGCGCGTGAGCGTGTATGTGTATTTGCACGTACGCTTGTTTATACCGTGCGTGAGTGTACGCCCGGTGTACCCTGTGCGAAAAGGTGTATCTGTTTACACACTGTGTGGTCATATGTGAGTGTACGTTTTGGTGCATGTGTTTAGATGTATGCGCATGTATGCGTGAGCACAGTATGTGTGCGCACAGGTTGCACGCATGTACGTAAATAGTCTGTATGCGCGTGTTATATGCTTATTACGCGTTTGAGCGCGTGCACGTGCGTATATTTCTGCAAGTATGTGTTTGTTTATTTGAGTGTCTACGCGTGCACATGCATGTACAGATACACATATATGTATGCGTTTGTGCGTGTGCACGCGCATGTATGCATACCTATGTGTGCATGTGTGCGCACGCATGTGTGCACGTGTATTAATGTGTGTGTGTACGTTTGCACATATATGAAGAGCGTGCATATCTGTGTGAATGTGTATGTGTATGTGCATTCACGCAAATTTTTACGTAACCCCACGTATAAATATATGCAAGCGTGTGTACGTGTATGTATGTTGCATTCATGCATGTGTGTGCATGTATCTGTCTGTAGTTACCGGACAGACGAAACGCAGACGTCGTTTAGGCGAAAGGCACAACGCTTTTTAACTGCAGAGAGTCTCATTTTCGGACTGACTGGGCAGATGCCCGAATCACCTAACCCTATCGAAAATCACTGACACCCGTTAGGAACCGGTCAAAAGCATATTCCGCAGCAGAACAACAATAGAGATGAAGTGGTGAAGTAAGCATGCTTCCCGATTTCCATTTCTCTCGACCAATATTCGTTGCCAATTTGATTTCAATTTCTGTTAAATCATCAATTTTATCAGAAGCTCAGCTGCCCACACGAAATACTCACGCTAATTGGGGGATGCAAGTGAAAACGCGGATGCATATCTTTAAGTACAATAAAAGATGGCACACACTTACATCCTGATGAGGACGCCATCGCGCTCGGAGCCAAACGGATGTAGAAATGCGTTCAGGAGTACGCAAGCATGCGCAATTACTTCTCAGATTCTGGGCTGTTTCATCTGAAAACTGTGAGCAGCAAGAGCGCCTCATATGTGCCGTTCCTACAGTTCTTTCGAATTCAATATTTCGTTCACCATTACATCCTTTACCTCAGTGATATTCTCGATGTTCACCGCGAAGACTGAAAAATGAATGCTCAGGTGCAATCTTCCTTCAAAAAGAGGTCCAAATTTCTTTTCTGTTATAGGACTATTCTAAAATGCTCTCCTAAAGTCCTAGAAGTGCTTCGTTTATTTAAGAAAGACATTTTCAAAGAAGTGAGAAGGCAACGTATGAAAATTTCAACGCGATAAAGGATGGATGTTGAGTGAGCCATTTCGAGTGGCGACATTCAGTTCACCCAACAATCAGCACTCAGCAGACAATACGCATTTAAACCATAGGTGTGAGAGAGCCGTTCAGCCAGCTATATTAATTGATGCGGATTGGTTCACTAAAAAAGAGATATGACTATTTTTGAGTGAAGCTCACACAGTCGGACACTTCCCGCATCCATCACACCCGCCGACACACACCTAAAATGAACTTCCTCAGTTTGAGCACTCACTTCAACGCGCCATACTAGATTCAGTGGGGTCGAATCTTAACAAGTGGTACGACCGATCTAATATCCCTCATATGATGAGGTGAAATATCGAGCATGAAAGCTGACACCTGACAGCATTTCGCCAAGCATCTCTTGCGTCATCCACAAGCAGAGAGCTGCATAAAAACACTCACACATCCCACCACAAAAACAATGCGCCGTTGAAGTACATTACAAAGCGCTCATTAAAAGGCGACAAAAGTGATGTACCTTCGGCATGGCAGCTCCACTCTGATTTACCTCTCTAATAACCACGCACGCAAAACTTTTACATCACAACGCTATATTCCTGAAGCCACTTTGTTGATCGTATAGCATTTAGAAGCCTCAGTGGCGCTAGTCACCGTTCTCGGTGGCGACGCCCTAAGGAATTAGTGAGTTGACTTCTTGTCCACTTGCTCGGATAGACTAACTCATCAATCCGACGGCCGGCACACAGAAATAAGAAATTTTCTTTTTCCGTCCATATATGCAACTCAAATTATCAACTAAACGCGATGCTGTTGTGCAAATATACGTAACTACTAACTTCACTGCTCGTCAGATTATTCATCTAAACAAAGGCAAAAGAAAGCAGCGACCTCACTTGAAATCATGAAATCGCAGTTGGCTGAAGTCATCACAGCCAATAACGCTGATGGCAACGCTACGAAGAGACATGTTCACGGAGTGAAAAGCAAGCAACTTGGAAGGCAAATACCACTGAAAATATTAACACACCTAACTAACTCGTCCATGGACTTCATGTGGGCATTAAGCTTCAGAACCAGTATCAGAAGCTGACAGATGATGTTCGTCGCTTCCATCAGCAACAACTACTGTGCTCATCAGAATCCTTCATTTGAATGCATTTCTTGTTCGAAGTGACGATGAAGCAGAGCGGCAACAAAGAATACGACATAGCAAACGTCCCTTCTCCTAATGAATTGGCTCAAGAACCCCTAGGCCCAAAATGTCAAAGCTCAGGGTCGCCCAAGACCGCGAGTATGAACCCTAGGATCTTCCGAAGTGGAAGGTGCTGTGCTACCGTTTTAAAGGCTTATGATCGGAAGCCGTGCAAATACAGGGCTTCCCAGATGGAAGACATTACCATGTTAGCTTGAGCTACAAGCCCTAGGATACGAAAGTACAATGATTGGAATTTAAAGATTTCATCCTACGAGCTCTGCAAAACCTCGCCCTTTTCCTTGCCTTCGATCTTATATTGTCTCAAGATGGAGGATATAACTATGAAATTGGAAGGATGGAGGGCATAACAATGAACCTGGAAGGGAAAAGGTAGGACAGCAGTGAACAAGAAAGCATGCAGTCATTTAAACTCAATGCTTTTTGACATATGAAGCGGATTGTGACTTTTGGATGGCTCCGTACCATAGAAAGCTTCGAAGAAGCAACACACCTTCTCTAGGTCTTTATCTATACTGCGAATATGCCCCTAGTCGGTGTGAGAAAAACTTTCGACCTCTTCACGAAAGTAATGAGGCAAACCCCTTATCGATGAGTATCAAAGTCTGGCCGCGAGAGGAAAAGCAGCAATCAAAACAAAAAAAAAGTGAAAGCGACTGCAACGAACCAAGCTTTATATTACAGACATGGAAGAGCTTCAAAAGGAATGGGCACGAAATGTGCTCTTTCAGCATCGCTAATCGGATCAATCGGTACACTCAACCTAAAAGCAAGCCAAGCGTGCGCTAACATCTTACCAAATTAGCCACTTGCTGAGTGAGATCCAATACAGGCAAATATAAACTCATGCACCATCGATATGATTTTATCACTACATGCTCCACAAATGCAAATATGCAAAGATCTATGAAAACTGTGCAACTGAAATTAATATATCACACTTTAAGAACCACTCTCAGCGAAATATAACATATCGAGCTGGACTTCTTAGTTTACAATCACAGATGAACCTATTCCACTCAATAACTGAACTCAGTTGCGACCTCAGCTGAAAAAGATGAATATTGATGACATCGGACATTGAACATTTTCTTTTAAAGTCAATTTATTCCACTTTTTCCTTCCCTTTTTTGTTACTTTCACTCAAACGCAACTTTTGTTGGAAATTGGGTTGCTAGTTGCGATGAATATCTCCCATATTGCAAGCACCAATGAGATTACGCCTCATCAAAAACAGAAAAACATGCAAACCTGAAATATGGAAAATCGCATCAATTCAGCGTTTCAATATAATAACATACTCTAGAAACAAATTAAAAAAGCGCAAAGCTCAAGAAACCTAACGAAACAAAACGAAGTGAAGATGTCAAGCGCGACAAAAATGAGCCTATTGTATGGTGGAAAAAGATGAATGCTTGTTGCAAACACTGTAATGATATCGATTTAGGGTTCGTGCTCTCGAATTGCGAACGTTTCGTTTGCATAGGGAAAGCAAAGAATGCAATCCAATAATTTGTGGACGTTAGTCTTGAGGTGGTCCGCGGTGCACCCTGCGGCCACTATGCCGCACAATGCCACGTTGCGTCATCGTGCACTGCCAATTGTAATCCTCCCTAACACAATCCCCAAGCCGCCAACGCGTTTCGACAGTGAATGCCAACCTAACACTACACAACAAACAAATATCGCATTAAATTACACAATTAGAGTTCAGCGTCAACGGGGATCAACTCTCTCCGTCGTGTTAGATGAAATTTTCCAACGCTGTCGTTTATTGGGCTGATATTCACTGTTCAACTTCACTTCAACGACGAATGATCGTTCCGCCTTAAAACAATCGAATAACACTTCTTAAGACACTTTTCATACAAGCTCTTTCAAATTTTGTGGACAGCAGCATTAACCGGCTGGTTGTTCCTTAAAACGCTTTAGCAAATATGCTTTGCGAAAGCGCATTATGGTGAGACAGTGTATGTGGTACATCGACATTTGCTTTCTGTAAACGGGTCTATCTGTTTGCCAGTTTCAACACAAGTGCTACTGAAGCTAGAGTTTGAAACTTGGCGTCTATATTATGCGCCAAACCGCAGCCTCCAATACCATATTCCACATCGATCCATAAATTTTGTGGATAATTTTGAGGTGTAAAAATCTGCACGCATTTTACACTGCTCCAGTCACAAAAAACCACGAATCTTTTACACTAGCATGAATCTTTTGCAAAAGTTTCCTAGTAGTGGTCGGTTTAATAAAAACATGAAGGCATACTTCGCTCCTTCGCTGAGTAACCGGTCAGAAGAGACTGAAACAGAAGGGCGTGATCTTGGCACGTCCTTTGCTATGCTTCTCTCTTTGCCTCTTTCAGTGTGCGCTTTGCCCTTACAGCACGAGGTTGGTTTGTCTGGAGTGAATGAAGAAACTTGCCATCGTGCCGACACATGGTCGTATGGATGTTTCTCGGGCTGAACGCGACTGTGCTTTTTGTACATCAAAAAAACTTTACAGCGGATTAGTTGTTGTGCGCTTAGTGTGAATTTTGGCAGACGCGTTTTCATGTATTCCTACTGTAGTTTCAACTCAAGAAGCACCCATGTCAAGTTTGTTAGATTCAGTTGATTGAGTACACATTCTGGACTGATTTCAGTAGCAAAGCAAACAGTCGCTTCGAAGATGACTTCAAAATTCAGACTTTAATTACAGCGCTGCAGCTCGATCTGTTTGTTTGCGTGTTTTTATTTAATTTTTTGATTTGTGTGAGGTTGCAAGCTCCCAAGTGATATTCCCGACTACATTAGCGCGTTGATCAGATGTGATATTCCTGCAACATGACTTTGATTTATTTGATATCTACGCGTTTACGCATAAATACAAGACTGTATAGAAGTGTCAGTCAAATAAATGTGTGCATTCTTTTTCATGTTCGCACCATATCTGCGCCCGTCGATACCAGTGTAGCTGCCCATATGGATAAGAGCGCATATCTTCGATTGTGTTCTCTTGTGCAGTCACGCAAATTTTTACGGTAACCCCACGTATAAATATATGCAAGCGTGTGTACGTGTATGTATGTTGCATTCATGCATGTGTGTGCATGTATCTGTCTGTAGTTACCGGACAGACGAAACGCAGACGTCGTTTAGGCGAAAGGCACAACGCTTTAACTGCAGAGAGTCTCATTTTCGGACTGACTGGGCAGATGCCCGAATCACCTAACCCTATCGAAAATCACTGAAACCCGTTAGGAACCGGTCAAAAGCATATTCCGCAGCAGAACAACAATAGAGATGAAGTGGTGAAGTAAGCATGCTTCCCGATTTCCATTTCTCTTGACTAATATTCGTTGCCAATTTGATTTCAATTTCTGTTAAATCATCAATTTTATCAGAAGCTCAGCTGCCCACACGAAATACTCACGCTAATTGGGGGATGCAAGTGAAAACGCGGATGCATATCTTTAAGTACAATAAAAGATGGCACACACTTACATCCTGATGAGGACGCCATCGCGCTCGGAGCCAAACGGATGTAGAAATGCGTTCAGGAGTACGCAAGCATGCGCAATTACTTCTCAGATTCTGGGCTGTTTCATCTGAAAACTGTGAGCAGCAAGAGCGCCTCATATGTGCCGTTCCTACAGTTCTTTCGGATTCAATATTTCGTTTACCCATTACATCCCTTACCTCAGTGATATTCTCGATGTTCACCGCGAAGACTGAAAAATGAATGCTAGGTGCAATCTTCCTTCAAAAAGAGGTCCAAATTTCTTTTCTGTTATAGGACTATTCTAAAATGCTCTCCTAAAGTCCTAGAAGTGCTTCGTTTATTTAAGAAAGACATTTTCAAAGAAGTGAGAAGGCAACGTATGAAAATTTCAACGCGATAAAGGATGGATGTTGAGTGAGCCATTTCGAGTGGCGACATTCAGTTCACCCAACAATCAGCACTCAGCAGACAATACGCATTTAAACCATAGGTGTGAGAGAGCCGTTCAGCCAGCTATATTAATTGATGCGGATTGGTTCACTAAAAAAGAGATATGACTATTTTTGAGTGAAGCTCACACAGTCGGACACTTCCCGCATCCATCACACCCGCCGACACACACCTAAAATGAACTTCCTCAGTTTGAGCACTCACTTCAACGCGCCATACTAGATTCACTGGGGTCGAATCTTAACAAGTGGTACGACCGATCTAATATCCCTCATATGATGAGGTGAAATATCGAGCATGAAAGCTGACACCTGACAGCATTTCGCCAAGCATCTCTTGCGTCATCCACAAGCAGAGAGCTGCATAAAAACACTCACACATCCCACCACAAAAACAATGCGCCGTTGAAGTACATTACAAAGCGCTCATTAAAAGGCGACAAAAGTGATGTACCTTCGGCATGGCAGCTCCACTCTGATTTACCTCTCTAATAACCACGCACGCAAAACTTTTACATCACAACGCTATATTCCTGAAGCCACTTTGTTGATCGTATAGCATTTAGAAGCCTCAGTGGCGCTAGTCACCGTTCTCGGTGGCGACGCCCTAAGGAATTAGTGAGTTGACTTCTTGTCCACTTGCTCGGATAGACTAACTCATCAATCCGACGGCCGGCACACAGAAATAAGAAATTTTCTTTTTCCGTCCATATATGCAACTCAAATTATCAACTAAACGCGATGCTGTTGTGCAAATATACGTAACTACTAACTTCACTGCTCGTCAGATTATTCATCTAAACAAAGGCAAAAGAAAGCAGCGACCTCACTTGAAATCATGAAATCGCAGTTGGCTGAAGTCATTACAGCCAATAACGCTGATGGCAACGCTACGAAGAGACATGTTCACGGAGTGAAAAGCAAGCAACTTGGAAAGCAAATACCATTGAAAATATTAACACACCTAACTAACTCGTCCATGGACTTCATGTGGGCATTAAGCTTCAGAACCAGTATCAGAAGCTGACAGATGATGTTCGTCGCTTCCATCAGCAACAACTACTGTGCTCATCAGAATCCTTCATTTGAATGCATTTCTTGTTCGAAGTGACGATGAAGCAGAGCGGCAACAAAGAATACGACATAGCAAACGTCCCTTCTCCTAATGAATTGAGCTCAAGAACCCCTAGGCCCAAAATGTTAAAGCTCAGGGTCGCCCAAGACCGCGAGTATGAACCCTAGGATCTTCCGAAGTGGAAGGTGCTGTGCTACCGTTTTAAAGGCTTATGATCGGAAGCCGTGCAAATACAGGGCTTCCCAGATGGAAGACATTACCATGTTAGCTTGAGCTACAAGCCCTAGGATACGAAAGTACAATGATTGGAATTTAAAGATTTCATCCTACGAGCTCTGCAAAACCTCGCCCTTTTCCTTGCCTTCGATCTTATATTGTCTCAAGATGGAGGATATAACTATGAAATTGGAAGGATGGAGGGCATAACAATGAACCTGGAAGGGAAAAGGTAGGACAGCAGCGAACAAGAAAGCATGCAGTCATTTAAACTCAATGCTTTTTGACATATGAAGCGGATTGTGACTTTTGGATGGCTCCGTACCATAGAAAGCTTCGAAGAAGCAACACACCTTCTCTAGGTCTTTATCTATACTGCGAATATGCCCCTAGTCGGTGTGAGAAAAACTTTCGACCTCTTCACGAAAGTAATGAGGCAAACCCCTTATCGATGAGAATCAAAGTCTGGCCGCGAGAGGAAAGCAGCAATCAAACAAAAAAAAAGTGAAAGCGACTGCAACGAACCAAGCTTTACATTACAGACATGGAAGAGCTTCAAAAGGAATGGGCACGAAATGTGCTCCTTCAGCATCGCTAATCGGATCAATCGGTACACTCAACCTAAAAGCAAGCCAAGCGTGCGCTAACATCTTACCAAATTAGCCACTTGCTGAGTGAGATCCAATACAGGCAAATATAAACTCATGCACCATCGATATGATTTTATCACTACATGCTCTACAAATGCAAATATGCAAAGATCTATGAAAACTGTGCAACTGAAATTAATATATCACACTTTAAGAACCACTCTCAGCGAAATATAACATATCGAGCTGGACTTCTTAGTTTACAATCACAGATGAACCTATTCCACTCAATAACTGAACTCAGTTGCGACCTCAGCTGAAAAAAGATGAATATTGATGACATCGGACACTGAACATTTTCTTTTAAAGTCAATTTATTCCATTTTTTCCTTCCCTTTTTTGTTACTTTCACTCAAACGCAACTTTTGTTGGAAATTGGGTTGCTAGTTGCGATGAATATCTCCCATATTGCAAGCACCAATGAGATTACGCCTCATCAAAAACAGAAAAACATGCAAACCTGAAATATGGAAAATCGCATCAATTCAGCGTTTCAATATAATAAAACATACTCTAGAAACAAATTAAAAAAGCGCAAAGCTCAAGAAACCTAACGAAACAAAACGAAGTGAAGATGTCAAGCGCGACAAAAATGAGCCTATTGTATGGTGGAAAAAGATGAATGCTTGTTGCAAACACTGTAATGATATCGATTTAGGGTTCGTGCTCTCGAATTGCGAACGTTTCGTTTGCATAGGGAAAGCAAAGAATGCAATCCAATAATTTGTGGACGTTAGTCTTGAGGTGGTCCGCGGTGCACCCTGCGGCCACTATGCCGCACAATGCCACGTTGCGTCATCGTGCACTGCCAATTGTAATCCTCCCTAACACAATCCCCAAGCCGCCAACGCGTTTCGACAGTGAATGCCAACCTAACACTACACAACAAACAAATATCGCATTAAATTACACAATTAGAGTTCAGCGTCAACGGGGATCAACTCTCTCCGTCGTGTTAGATGAAATTTTCCAACGCTGTCGTTTATTGGGCTGATATTCACTGTTCAACTTCACTTCAACGACGAATGATCGTTCCGCCTTAAAACAATCGAATAACACTTCTTAAGACACTTTTCATACAAGCTCTTTCAAATTTTGTGGACAGCAGCATTAACCGGCTGGTTGTTCCTTAAAACGCTTTAGCAAATATGCTTTGCGAAAGCGCATTATGGTGAGACAGTGTATGTGGTACATCGACATTTGCTTTCTGTAAACGGGTCTATCTGTTTGCCAGTTTCAACACAAGTGCTACTGAAGTTAGAGTTTGAAACTTAGCGTCTATATTATGCGCCAAACCGCAGCCTCCAATACCATATTCCACATCGATCCATAAATTTTGTGGATAATTTTGAGGTGTAAAAATCTGCACGCATTTTACACTGCTCCAGTCACAAAAAACCACGAATCTTTTACACTAGCATGAATCTTTTGCAAAAGTTTCCTAGTAGTGGTCGGTTTAATAAAAACATGAAGGCATACTTCGCTCCTTCGCTGAGTAACCGGTCAGAAGAGACTGAAACAGAAGGGCGTATCTTGGCACGTCCTTTGCTATGCTTCTCTCTTTGCCTCTTTCAGTGTTGCGCTTTGCCCTTACAGCACGAGGCTGGTTTGTCTGGAGTGAATGAAGAAACTTGCTATCGTGCCGACATTGGTCGTATGGATGTTTCTCGGGCTGAACGCGACTGTGCTTTTTGTACATCAAATAAACTTTACAGCGGATTAGTTGTTGTGCGCTTTGTGTGAATTTTGGCAGACGCATTTTCATGTATTCCTACTGTAGTTTCAACTCAAGAAGCACCCATATCAAGTTTGTTAGATTCAGTTGATTGAGTACACATTCTGGACTGATTTCAGTAGCAAAGCAAACAGTCGCTTCGAAGATGACTTCAAAATTCAGACTTTAATTACAGCGCTGCAGCTCGATCTGTTTGTTTGCGTGTTTTTATTTAATTTTTTGATTTGTGTGAGGTTGCAAGCTTCCCAAGTGATATTCCCGACTACATTAGCGCGTTGATCAGATGTGATATTCCTGCAACATGACTTTGATTTATGCTGATATATCGTTTATCGCATAAATACAAGACTGTATAGAAGTGTCAGTCAAATAAAAGTGTCTGGTTCTTTTTCTGTTCGCCTCCATATCTGCGCCCGTCGATACCAGCCTAGCTGCCCAACTGGATAAGCGCATGGTTTCGATTGACTTCTCTTCTAAGTTCACTCTTTTTGAGGTCAGACTTCATCTTCCTGAGGTGTTCACGCAGGCAACACGACAGGCTTTTTTCCATTGCCGAAATAGCGTTGATGTTAAGTGAATTCTGAGCGAATGTTCGGGCTCTAAGCCAAGACAGTAAAAGAAGCTGGAGGGCCAATGGAACGATCCTTCTTTATGCTTGGAATAGTTGTTGCCTACTGATCACTTCCGTTTTCCGATACGTTCCTCTTATAATGGTTCAGCAGAAGCACAATTTGACGAATTACGAAGGATGTCGTTCTCTGTGTGGAAATGAGGGTTTATAGTAGGTACTCATGCAATCGCTATAAGTTGTCATAAACATAATATGCACCAACGACACATGAACAACGAGCACTTCCTCCAACGAAAGCGACCAAGCGTCCAAAGACATGATCTTCAAAGAAAAACAGAAACTGTAATTTCCCCGACGATTTAAGCAAAATCAGGAGCCGTCATGTAAGTTTGCTAAAAATAAAGGACAAACTTGGACGAAAAAAAAACGACTCTTTACGAATTGATCTAGTAACCCGAATATCAAAAAATGCTGGTATGAAGAGAAAAAGAATGCACAAAACTCAACCAGGACAAAACAGTGGATCGAAACTGGCCCAAGAAACGGAAAAAAGATTAGAAAGCCTCTTGTAATAGCGGAACTTCCCGCATCAATCTTACTGGACATCTAATCACCATGATAAATTCGTGCTTAGTGAAAACGTGTATGAATGGAAAAACGGGGAAAACGTTACGAAACGCATAAAAAGCAACACGATGAGAAACATCGAACACTAAAAAAAAGAACAACGGTTTATGTCGAGACGCAAAATCAAAGAAAAAAACGAAGAAAGTTGCCAGAGGAGCTGATGCGATATACACTCCCGCTTTCCGCTCATCCGATAAGCCAGTTTCACAAGTGATTGATAAAAAATAGGCGGAATAATCTCTTTTCATCTGAACTTATTAAGATGCCCCCAAAAATTTCCTACAGAACATTCAGTTTTCCATAAGGCGGTCAGTATAAAACGGAAGCAATTTTTCGGCACCTTCAGATACCTATAATTCCCGCTGATTTTCATAGATGAACATGAAACGTGACATGGAAGGTCATCCTACGATGTGCATTAAGTATAATATACTTAACAAACTTTGTGGCCTCAGGTTCACTAGCTAAAGACTAGAAAATACGAGACTGGGAAAGCGATGGCAGTCGAGAAAAAGTTTCCAAAATCGCATAAAAACAAAGAACTGCGCGTTTATCAATTCAATCTATGGTAGAAATCGGTAAGAAGTGTGCTCGAAGAATATTGTAGATTAGTTGATTATTTCGGTACTTCTGTCTGATTCTTTCGTGAAACATAAAAAACTTTTGCAGCTAGTGAGAAATGGCGAGCGTCGATAGAAGCTCGAGACCAGTATTCAACGATTTTTAGTTCCACTAGTCAGTGGATAGCTAAGTGGGGGACTTATCACATGAATGCGGTTCATACATGAAATGAATTGGTGATGCAAGCTATTAGCTGATGCAATTGACGCAGGTCAGCATAGCAACTTTAAGCCTTTGCTGGTTCTCACCGATAGACCCACGGCGCAATTAGCACACCTGTTTAGGGTGGCAGTTCAATGAACGTTCCATTGGGTGAATGCTACTCAGATGTGGGAATAAATTTGCACACTTGATCGCGTTCACCATCCTAGCAGCGGATGTGAGAAAAGAGTTACTATGCGATGCTTATTATTAGAAAGGAGCTGCACGTAATTTCAAAAGAAGGTAAAGAAAAGGAGGTTGTCTTGAATATTCGTTTCTGGCCATAAAGATATCTTTGATGATTTCGAAGTATCGAAATGAGAGATTGATTAGAATGAGTTTATTCGATTGCAATAGAAATTTATTACTGACCATCTGCCTCAAATGACCAAATTGAACACCGAAAAGCGTTTGAAAATGATTAAGCGCAATCAACAAAATTGAATAACAAAATTCTACTTAAAATATGATAAAGTGAATGGAAATCAGATTTCGAGACGTAATTAAAATCAACTACATATTGAACACACCAAAATGTCGCCACTCTAATGAACAGCGGAAACAGTAGTTAGCAAATGGGATGGTCGGGATTGTTGGGAAAGCATTTGGGATGTTCAGCTCGAACTGAAACGTCGATCAATCGCACCGCACAACGAAATTTCCGGTTTTTGCACACATGCATCCCATTATAGCACAACAACACGACTCTATTCATAAGCTTTCCATGATCATCAACAAGGAAAATAAGGTTTGCTGGATTTTTATAGATTGATGACCAAGTCCGTCTGAAGATCAAGGTCTCATGGACTATTACAGATCAGTAACAAGATTATTTATCTGAGGAATCAGGTTGAAACCACCCAGCGTTGTAGCATAATTACCTTTCTCGAGGCTGTAATTCAAATGGTCACAAATTTTCTCACAAGGCGCTCATACCGAGCAATCCATCTCAACAACTTTCAGAAGTGTGCCAAAACCAGAATAGGCCATCAATGCTGAAAAGGCTGATAACTCGCAATCAGAGCAGAATTAACTATACGCACCTGTTCTCTAAGCACGAAGAATACACCTACACGCAAATGACGAGGCATAATATTCGAGCCGCTTCATTGATCTAATTCAGAGTCAACTCATTCCGGCAAAACTTATATAAATCCGGGAACAAAACAAAGGAAAAGATTTTGGAAATAAGACGTCATCTACTGAAGAAGATTGCGAATGTCAGTGCATCTCTGGTGAAAACAAAGCAGCAGCCACAACTTTATTCTAGTTAAATGAGAATAAGAAAAACGTTTATTTTCGCTTATTACAACTGAGATAAAATCATTCATCACTATCTCCCGTTCGATCCAGAAATAATCATGATGATCACAAGAACGGTGTCTTCCTCAGATTTGATTTTAGCGGTTAATGCAGATAATTTCCTTCTTCAATTCGAAGCATTTTCCAAATCCTCGTCAAAAATGATAGCCAGAAGTGATCGAAATTTATAGTTCCAGTCCAGCAATTCTCATTTACTTATACAAATACGAGTCGATAAAATTCTTCCAATTCAATACTGCGCGAGAAGGATCCTTTTAGATCTTTGAAAGCGATTTCAACAGCAATTTGCCCACATAAATCACAACCGATTACGAAAGCAATGAGACTGAAATTGAAAGCCACTAAAGTCGCATCTCGAGATCACTATGTGAACTCTTCTGTAACAGCCTTGCTCTGCAAAAAGATTCTTTCCCATCGGTTTTCTGCCTAAATTTATTATCCCACATATTAATTACTTGGAGCACTTCACTGAAAATCGTTCTAATCGCATAGGGAAAACCCCTGATGTGTTAAATGTGAATGAGCATCGCTGCGACTGCAAGTGGAAATTAGCATCTCAAAGATCACATGCCGGTATAACCTCAGCCTCTGCAAATTTCGAACTCGGTTGAACAGGAAGAGCAGAAGCGCAAACAGTGATATAATGCACTATGAAGTTCTTGTTCAGAAAAATTCAAGTCTATAGCCAGATCTTTTAATCAAAAATACTGCGAATTCATGTAATCAATCCAGTAGAGCCCGAGAGAAAGGAAAAGTAGAGTAAAAATGTGCGACAAATTTCTTATCTTTTTTCACGAAAATCACCGTCTTTGGAGCGGCTAAATTGCTTGCCTCGTTACTCCACATATAATGAGTTCAGTTTATTCGCATATACACCGAGTGCGCCGTTTAACAAACTATTTTTTACATTATTCCAAAAGAAAGCAGCGAGGAATGAAATTAATGAGCACTTTTAGTATCGAATATTAATTTCCACATTGTTAAATGAAGAGAAAATGCTCTAAGCATGAGAGAGGGGAGCGAAGTGACGCGTGCGTCCTATTCTGCACACAAATGCAGTCTAACATCTCATCGGCTAACAATGTAAAATAACGTTGCTTATCAGCACTTGCTTCGATAATCAACTCTACAATTATTTATAGCTGCTTTTAGGAGCTGTGCTTGCTTAGTAATAACGCCTTCATCACAAACCAATATCAGCACCTCACTTCGGTATACACCGCTAAGTGAAACGCAAACAACGTATATATCAGTGGCGTGCACGCAAGAATTGCAGATGGGGGGGAGAGGCAGTGCAGGATATGAGGGGAGGGAGGGGAAGTTTATGCTTGCTTTCTGAGTAAACGTTTTGAACTGCTTCATCTAGAATAGATAGTTTGGCGAAAAACTGATGAAATTCAAAAAAACCCTCTTTCATAAAATAATAACGACTTCAAGCCTCAATCATATTAAAAAAAAGAAGTTCGAAAAAAAATCAAGGAGTTTCTTTCACGCTAAGTCTCGAACTTTGCAGACTGCCAGTGAATCTGAAAACCTTGTGACGATAAATGCAATAAGAATAGTTCTCATGTGTGTTTAAAACAAATATGCTCAATTATGCAAGAAATCGGCGCTTCATGGGTTTAAGTAAAATGGAAGGTACTGAAACCTAAATGCTCATCAATATTCATGACTTCGGAATTTCCAAGCCGCTAGTTAAAATTTGCGCACATCAGTTCATGGAAAGATTGACTGGAAAATGGAACTTGAACGGGACTACAAGTTGTATTTAAACGCAGTGAATTCAACTTTAACCGCATAGAAATACACAACAATATTTCTAATGAATAGCAAATAAGACACACAAAATTT
>JACCHR010000044.1:25000-52500 GCA_013433145.1 Ascaris suum
AAAAAAAAAAAAAAAAAAAAAAAAAAAAAAAAAAAAAAAAAAAAAAAAAAAAAAAAAAAAAAAAAAAAAAAAAAAAAAAAAAAAAAAAAAAAAAAAAAAAAAAAAAAAAAAAAAAAAAAAAAAAAAAAAAAAAAAAAAAAAAAAAAAAAAAAAAAAAAAAAAAAAAAAAAAAAAAAAAAAAAAAAAAAAAAAAAAAAAAAAAAAAAAAAAAAAAAAAAAAAAAAAAAAAAAAAAAAAAAAAAAAAAAAAAAAAAAAAAAAAAAAAAAAAAAAAAAAAAAAAAAAAAAAAAAAAAAAAAAAAAAAAAAAAAAAAAAAAAAAAAAAAAAAAAAAAAAAAAAAAAAAAAAAAAAAAAAAAAAAAAAAAAAAAAAAAAAAAAAAAAAAAAAAAAAAAAAAAAAAAAAAAAAAAAAAAAAAAAAAAAAAAAAAAAAAAAAAAAAAAAAAAAAAAAAAAAAAAAAAAAAAAAAAAAAAAAAAAAAAAAAAAAAAAAAAAAAAAAAAAAAAAAAAAAAAAAAAAAAAAAAAAAAAAAAAAAAAAAAAAAAAAAAAAAAAAAAAAAAAAAAAAAAAAAAAAAAAAAAAAAAAAAAAAAAAAAAAAAAAAAAAAAAAAAAAAAAAAAAAAAAAAAAAAAAAAAAAAAAAAAAAAAAAAAAAAAAAAAAAAAAAAAAAAAAAAAAAAAAAAAAAAAAAAAAAAAAAAAAAAAAAAAAAAAAAAAAAAAAAAAAAAAAAAAAAAAAAAAAAAAAAAAAAAAAAAAAAAAAAAAAAAAAAAAAAAAAAAAAAAAAAAAAAAAAAAAAAAAAAAAAAAAAAAAAAAAAAAAAAAAAAAAAAAAAAAAAAAAAAAAAAAAAAAAAAAAAAAAAAAAAAAAAAAAAAAAAAAAAAAAAAAAAAAAAAAAAAAAAAAAAAAAAAAAAAAAAAAAAAAAAAAAAAAAAAAAAAAAAAAAAAAAAAAAAAAAAAAAAAAAAAAAAAAAAAAAAAAAAAAAAAAAAAAAAAAAAAAAAAAAAAAAAAAAAAAAAAAAAAAAAAAAAAAAAAAAAAAAAAAAAAAAAAAAAAAAAAAAAAAAAAAAAAAAAAAAAAAAAAAAAAAAAAAAAAAAAAAAAAAAAAAAAAAAAAAAAAAAAAAAAAAAAAAAAAAAAAAAAAAAAAAAAAAAAAAAAAAAAAAAAAAAAAAAAAAAAAAAAAAAAAAAAAAAAAAAAAAAAAAAAAAAAAAAAAAAAAAAAAAAAAAAAAAAAAAAAAAAAAAAAAAAAAAAAAAAAAAAAAAAAAAAAAAAAAAAAAAAAAAAAAAAAAAAAAAAAAAAAAAAAAAAAAAAAAAAAAAAAAAAAAAAAAAAAAAAAAAAAAAAAAAAAAAAAAAAAAAAAAAAAAAAAAAAAAAAAAAAAAAAAAAAAAAAAAAAAAAAAAAAAAAAAAAAAAAAAAAAAAAAAAAAAAAAAAAAAAAAAAAAAAAAAAAAAAAAAAAAAAAAAAAAAAAAAAAAAAAAAAAAAAAAAAAAAAAAAAAAAAAAAAAAAAAAAAAAAAAAAAAAAAAAAAAAAAAAAAAAAAAAAAAAAAAAAAAAAAAAAAAAAAAAAAAAAAAAAAAAAAAAAAAAAAAAAAAAAAAAAAAAAAAAAAAAAAAAAAAAAAAAAAAAAAAAAAAAAAAAAAAAAAAAAAAAAAAAAAAAAAAAAAAAAAAAAAAAAAAAAAAAAAAAAAAAAAAAAAAAAAAAAAAAAAAAAAAAAAAAAAAAAAAAAAAAAAAAAAAAAAAAAAAAAAAAAAAAAAAAAAAAAAAAAAAAAAAAAAAAAAAAAAAAAAAAAAAAAAAAAAAAAAAAAAAAAAAAAAAAAAAAAAAAAAAAAAAAAAAAAAAAAAAAAAAAAAAAAAAAAAAAAAAAAAAAAAAAAAAAAAAAAAAAAAAAAAAAAAAAAAAAAAAAAAAAAAAAAAAAAAAAAAAAAAAAAAAAAAAAAAAAAAAAAAAAAAAAAAAAAAAAAAAAAAAAAAAAAAAAAAAAAAAAAAAAAAAAAAAAAAAAAAAAAAAAAAAAAAAAAAAAAAAAAAAAAAAAAAAAAAAAAAAAAAAAAAAAAAAAAAAAAAAAAAAAAAAAAAAAAAAAAAAAAAAAAAAAAAAAAAAAAAAAAAAAAAAAAAAAAAAAAAAAAAAAAAAAAAAAAAAAAAAAAAAAAAAAAAAAAAAAAAAAAAAAAAAAAAAAAAAAAAAAAAAAAAAAAAAAAAAAAAAAAAAAAAAAAAAAAAAAAAAAAAAAAAAAAAAAAAAAAAAAAAAAAAAAAAAAAAAAAAAAAAAAAAAAAAAAAAAAAAAAAAAAAAAAAAAAAAAAAAAAAAAAAAAAAAAAAAAAAAAAAAAAAAAAAAAAAAAAAAAAAAAAAAAAAAAAAAAAAAAAAAAAAAAAAAAAAAAAAAAAAAAAAAAAAAAAAAAAAAAAAAAAAAAAAAAAAAAAAAAAAAAAAAAAAAAAAAAAAAAAAAAAAAAAAAAAAAAAAAAAAAAAAAAAAAAAAAAAAAAAAAAAAAAAAAAAAAAAAAAAAAAAAAAAAAAAAAAAAAAAAAAAAAAAAAAAAAAAAAAAAAAAAAAAAAAAAAAAAAAAAAAAAAAAAAAAAAAAAAAAAAAAAAAAAAAAAAAAAAAAAAAAAAAAAAAAAAAAAAAAAAAAAAAAAAAAAAAAAAAAAAAAAAAAAAAAAAAAAAAAAAAAAAAAAAAAAAAAAAAAAAAAAAAAAAAAAAAAAAAAAAAAAAAAAAAAAAAAAAAAAAAAAAAAAAAAAAAAAAAAAAAAAAAAAAAAAAAAAAAAAAAAAAAAAAAAAAAAAAAAAAAAAAAAAAAAAAAAAAAAAAAAAAAAAAAAAAAAAAAAAAAAAAAAAAAAAAAAAAAAAAAAAAAAAAAAAAAAAAAAAAAAAAAAAAAAAAAAAAAAAAAAAAAAAAAAAAAAAAAAAAAAAAAAAAAAAAAAAAAAAAAAAAAAAAAAAAAAAAAAAAAAAAAAAAAAAAAAAAAAAAAAAAAAAAAAAAAAAAAAAAAAAAAAAAAAAAAAAAAAAAAAAAAAAAAAAAAAAAAAAAAAAAAAAAAAAAAAAAAAAAAAAAAAAAAAAAAAAAAAAAAAAAAAAAAAAAAAAAAAAAAAAAAAAAAAAAAAAAAAAAAAAAAAAAAAAAAAAAAAAAAAAAAAAAAAAAAAAAAAAAAAAAAAAAAAAAAAAAAAAAAAAAAAAAAAAAAAAAAAAAAAAAAAAAAAAAAAAAAAAAAAAAAAAAAAAAAAAAAAAAAAAAAAAAAAAAAAAAAAAAAAAAAAAAAAAAAAAAAAAAAAAAAAAAAAAAAAAAAAAAAAAAAAAAAAAAAAAAAAAAAAAAAAAAAAAAAAAAAAAAAAAAAAAAAAAAAAAAAAAAAAAAAAAAAAAAAAAAAAAAAAAAAAAAAAAAAAAAAAAAAAAAAAAAAAAAAAAAAAAAAAAAAAAAAAAAAAAAAAAAAAAAAAAAAAAAAAAAAAAAAAAAAAAAAAAAAAAAAAAAAAAAAAAAAAAAAAAAAAAAAAAAAAAAAAAAAAAAAAAAAAAAAAAAAAAAAAAAAAAAAAAAAAAAAAAAAAAAAAAAAAAAAAAAAAAAAAAAAAAAAAAAAAAAAAAAAAAAAAAAAAAAAAAAAAAAAAAAAAAAAAAAAAAAAAAAAAAAAAAAAAAAAAAAAAAAAAAAAAAAAAAAAAAAAAAAAAAAAAAAAAAAAAAAAAAAAAAAAAAAAAAAAAAAAAAAAAAAAAAAAAAAAAAAAAAAAAAAAAAAAAAAAAAAAAAAAAAAAAAAAAAAAAAAAAAAAAAAAAAAAAAAAAAAAAAAAAAAAAAAAAAAAAAAAAAAAAAAAAAAAAAAAAAAAAAAAAAAAAAAAAAAAAAAAAAAAAAAAAAAAAAAAAAAAAAAAAAAAAAAAAAAAAAAAAAAAAAAAAAAAAAAAAAAAAAAAAAAAAAAAAAAAAAAAAAAAAAAAAAAAAAAAAAAAAAAAAAAAAAAAAAAAAAAAAAAAAAAAAAAAAAAAAAAAAAAAAAAAAAAAAAAAAAAAAAAAAAAAAAAAAAAAAAAAAAAAAAAAAAAAAAAAAAAAAAAAAAAAAAAAAAAAAAAAAAAAAAAAAAAAAAAAAAAAAAAAAAAAAAAAAAAAAAAAAAAAAAAAAAAAAAAAAAAAAAAAAAAAAAAAAAAAAAAAAAAAAAAAAAAAAAAAAAAAAAAAAAAAAAAAAAAAAAAAAAAAAAAAAAAAAAAAAAAAAAAAAAAAAAAAAAAAAAAAAAAAAAAAAAAAAAAAAAAAAAAAAAAAAAAAAAAAAAAAAAAAAAAAAAAAAAAAAAAAAAAAAAAAAAAAAAAAAAAAAAAAAAAAAAAAAAAAAAAAAAAAAAAAAAAAAAAAAAAAAAAAAAAAAAAAAAAAAAAAAAAAAAAAAAAAAAAAAAAAAAAAAAAAAAAAAAAAAAAAAAAAAAAAAAAAAAAAAAAAAAAAAAAAAAAAAAAAAAAAAAAAAAAAAAAAAAAAAAAAAAAAAAAAAAAAAAAAAAAAAAAAAAAAAAAAAAAAAAAAAAAAAAAAAAAAAAAAAAAAAAAAAAAAAAAAAAAAAAAAAAAAAAAAAAAAAAAAAAAAAAAAAAAAAAAAAAAAAAAAAAAAAAAAAAAAAAAAAAAAAAAAAAAAAAAAAAAAAAAAAAAAAAAAAAAAAAAAAAAAAAAAAAAAAAAAAAAAAAAAAAAAAAAAAAAAAAAAAAAAAAAAAAAAAAAAAAAAAAAAAAAAAAAAAAAAAAAAAAAAAAAAAAAAAAAAAAAAAAAAAAAAAAAAAAAAAAAAAAAAAAAAAAAAAAAAAAAAAAAAAAAAAAAAAAAAAAAAAAAAAAAAAAAAAAAAAAAAAAAAAAAAAAAAAAAAAAAAAAAAAAAAAAAAAAAAAAAAAAAAAAAAAAAAAAAAAAAAAAAAAAAAAAAAAAAAAAAAAAAAAAAAAAAAAAAAAAAAAAAAAAAAAAAAAAAAAAAAAAAAAAAAAAAAAAAAAAAAAAAAAAAAAAAAAAAAAAAAAAAAAAAAAAAAAAAAAAAAAAAAAAAAAAAAAAAAAAAAAAAAAAAAAAAAAAAAAAAAAAAAAAAAAAAAAAAAAAAAAAAAAAAAAAAAAAAAAAAAAAAAAAAAAAAAAAAAAAAAAAAAAAAAAAAAAAAAAAAAAAAAAAAAAAAAAAAAAAAAAAAAAAAAAAAAAAAAAAAAAAAAAAAAAAAAAAAAAAAAAAAAAAAAAAAAAAAAAAAAAAAAAAAAAAAAAAAAAAAAAAAAAAAAAAAAAAAAAAAAAAAAAAAAAAAAAAAAAAAAAAAAAAAAAAAAAAAAAAAAAAAAAAAAAAAAAAAAAAAAAAAAAAAAAAAAAAAAAAAAAAAAAAAAAAAAAAAAAAAAAAAAAAAAAAAAAAAAAAAAAAAAAAAAAAAAAAAAAAAAAAAAAAAAAAAAAAAAAAAAAAAAAAAAAAAAAAAAAAAAAAAAAAAAAAAAAAAAAAAAAAAAAAAAAAAAAAAAAAAAAAAAAAAAAAAAAAAAAAAAAAAAAAAAAAAAAAAAAAAAAAAAAAAAAAAAAAAAAAAAAAAAAAAAAAAAAAAAAAAAAAAAAAAAAAAAAAAAAAAAAAAAAAAAAAAAAAAAAAAAAAAAAAAAAAAAAAAAAAAAAAAAAAAAAAAAAAAAAAAAAAAAAAAAAAAAAAAAAAAAAAAAAAAAAAAAAAAAAAAAAAAAAAAAAAAAAAAAAAAAAAAAAAAAAAAAAAAAAAAAAAAAAAAAAAAAAAAAAAAAAAAAAAAAAAAAAAAAAAAAAAAAAAAAAAAAAAAAAAAAAAAAAAAAAAAAAAAAAAAAAAAAAAAAAAAAAAAAAAAAAAAAAAAAAAAAAAAAAAAAAAAAAAAAAAAAAAAAAAAAAAAAAAAAAAAAAAAAAAAAAAAAAAAAAAAAAAAAAAAAAAAAAAAAAAAAAAAAAAAAAAAAAAAAAAAAAAAAAAAAAAAAAAAAAAAAAAAAAAAAAAAAAAAAAAAAAAAAAAAAAAAAAAAAAAAAAAAAAAAAAAAAAAAAAAAAAAAAAAAAAAAAAAAAAAAAAAAAAAAAAAAAAAAAAAAAAAAAAAAAAAAAAAAAAAAAAAAAAAAAAAAAAAAAAAAAAAAAAAAAAAAAAAAAAAAAAAAAAAAAAAAAAAAAAAAAAAAAAAAAAAAAAAAAAAAAAAAAAAAAAAAAAAAAAAAAAAAAAAAAAAAAAAAAAAAAAAAAAAAAAAAAAAAAAAAAAAAAAAAAAAAAAAAAAAAAAAAAAAAAAAAAAAAAAAAAAAAAAAAAAAAAAAAAAAAAAAAAAAAAAAAAAAAAAAAAAAAAAAAAAAAAAAAAAAAAAAAAAAAAAAAAAAAAAAAAAAAAAAAAAAAAAAAAAAAAAAAAAAAAAAAAAAAAAAAAAAAAAAAAAAAAAAAAAAAAAAAAAAAAAAAAAAAAAAAAAAAAAAAAAAAAAAAAAAAAAAAAAAAAAAAAAAAAAAAAAAAAAAAAAAAAAAAAAAAAAAAAAAAAAAAAAAAAAAAAAAAAAAAAAAAAAAAAAAAAAAAAAAAAAAAAAAAAAAAAAAAAAAAAAAAAAAAAAAAAAAAAAAAAAAAAAAAAAAAAAAAAAAAAAAAAAAAAAAAAAAAAAAAAAAAAAAAAAAAAAAAAAAAAAAAAAAAAAAAAAAAAAAAAAAAAAAAAAAAAAAAAAAAAAAAAAAAAAAAAAAAAAAAAAAAAAAAAAAAAAAAAAAAAAAAAAAAAAAAAAAAAAAAAAAAAAAAAAAAAAAAAAAAAAAAAAAAAAAAAAAAAAAAAAAAAAAAAAAAAAAAAAAAAAAAAAAAAAAAAAAAAAAAAAAAAAAAAAAAAAAAAAAAAAAAAAAAAAAAAAAAAAAAAAAAAAAAAAAAAAAAAAAAAAAAAAAAAAAAAAAAAAAAAAAAAAAAAAAAAAAAAAAAAAAAAAAAAAAAAAAAAAAAAAAAAAAAAAAAAAAAAAAAAAAAAAAAAAAAAAAAAAAAAAAAAAAAAAAAAAAAAAAAAAAAAAAAAAAAAAAAAAAAAAAAAAAAAAAAAAAAAAAAAAAAAAAAAAAAAAAAAAAAAAAAAAAAAAAAAAAAAAAAAAAAAAAAAAAAAAAAAAAAAAAAAAAAAAAAAAAAAAAAAAAAAAAAAAAAAAAAAAAAAAAAAAAAAAAAAAAAAAAAAAAAAAAAAAAAAAAAAAAAAAAAAAAAAAAAAAAAAAAAAAAAAAAAAAAAAAAAAAAAAAAAAAAAAAAAAAAAAAAAAAAAAAAAAAAAAAAAAAAAAAAAAAAAAAAAAAAAAAAAAAAAAAAAAAAAAAAAAAAAAAAAAAAAAAAAAAAAAAAAAAAAAAAAAAAAAAAAAAAAAAAAAAAAAAAAAAAAAAAAAAAAAAAAAAAAAAAAAAAAAAAAAAAAAAAAAAAAAAAAAAAAAAAAAAAAAAAAAAAAAAAAAAAAAAAAAAAAAAAAAAAAAAAAAAAAAAAAAAAAAAAAAAAAAAAAAAAAAAAAAAAAAAAAAAAAAAAAAAAAAAAAAAAAAAAAAAAAAAAAAAAAAAAAAAAAAAAAAAAAAAAAAAAAAAAAAAAAAAAAAAAAAAAAAAAAAAAAAAAAAAAAAAAAAAAAAAAAAAAAAAAAAAAAAAAAAAAAAAAAAAAAAAAAAAAAAAAAAAAAAAAAAAAAAAAAAAAAAAAAAAAAAAAAAAAAAAAAAAAAAAAAAAAAAAAAAAAAAAAAAAAAAAAAAAAAAAAAAAAAAAAAAAAAAAAAAAAAAAAAAAAAAAAAAAAAAAAAAAAAAAAAAAAAAAAAAAAAAAAAAAAAAAAAAAAAAAAAAAAAAAAAAAAAAAAAAAAAAAAAAAAAAAAAAAAAAAAAAAAAAAAAAAAAAAAAAAAAAAAAAAAAAAAAAAAAAAAAAAAAAAAAAAAAAAAAAAAAAAAAAAAAAAAAAAAAAAAAAAAAAAAAAAAAAAAAAAAAAAAAAAAAAAAAAAAAAAAAAAAAAAAAAAAAAAAAAAAAAAAAAAAAAAAAAAAAAAAAAAAAAAAAAAAAAAAAAAAAAAAAAAAAAAAAAAAAAAAAAAAAAAAAAAAAAAAAAAAAAAAAAAAAAAAAAAAAAAAAAAAAAAAAAAAAAAAAAAAAAAAAAAAAAAAAAAAAAAAAAAAAAAAAAAAAAAAAAAAAAAAAAAAAAAAAAAAAAAAAAAAAAAAAAAAAAAAAAAAAAAAAAAAAAAAAAAAAAAAAAAAAAAAAAAAAAAAAAAAAAAAAAAAAAAAAAAAAAAAAAAAAAAAAAAAAAAAAAAAAAAAAAAAAAAAAAAAAAAAAAAAAAAAAAAAAAAAAAAAAAAAAAAAAAAAAAAAAAAAAAAAAAAAAAAAAAAAAAAAAAAAAAAAAAAAAAAAAAAAAAAAAAAAAAAAAAAAAAAAAAAAAAAAAAAAAAAAAAAAAAAAAAAAAAAAAAAAAAAAAAAAAAAAAAAAAAAAAAAAAAAAAAAAAAAAAAAAAAAAAAAAAAAAAAAAAAAAAAAAAAAAAAAAAAAAAAAAAAAAAAAAAAAAAAAAAAAAAAAAAAAAAAAAAAAAAAAAAAAAAAAAAAAAAAAAAAAAAAAAAAAAAAAAAAAAAAAAAAAAAAAAAAAAAAAAAAAAAAAAAAAAAAAAAAAAAAAAAAAAAAAAAAAAAAAAAAAAAAAAAAAAAAAAAAAAAAAAAAAAAAAAAAAAAAAAAAAAAAAAAAAAAAAAAAAAAAAAAAAAAAAAAAAAAAAAAAAAAAAAAAAAAAAAAAAAAAAAAAAAAAAAAAAAAAAAAAAAAAAAAAAAAAAAAAAAAAAAAAAAAAAAAAAAAAAAAAAAAAAAAAAAAAAAAAAAAAAAAAAAAAAAAAAAAAAAAAAAAAAAAAAAAAAAAAAAAAAAAAAAAAAAAAAAAAAAAAAAAAAAAAAAAAAAAAAAAAAAAAAAAAAAAAAAAAAAAAAAAAAAAAAAAAAAAAAAAAAAAAAAAAAAAAAAAAAAAAAAAAAAAAAAAAAAAAAAAAAAAAAAAAAAAAAAAAAAAAAAAAAAAAAAAAAAAAAAAAAAAAAAAAAAAAAAAAAAAAAAAAAAAAAAAAAAAAAAAAAAAAAAAAAAAAAAAAAAAAAAAAAAAAAAAAAAAAAAAAAAAAAAAAAAAAAAAAAAAAAAAAAAAAAAAAAAAAAAAAAAAAAAAAAAAAAAAAAAAAAAAAAAAAAAAAAAAAAAAAAAAAAAAAAAAAAAAAAAAAAAAAAAAAAAAAAAAAAAAAAAAAAAAAAAAAAAAAAAAAAAAAAAAAAAAAAAAAAAAAAAAAAAAAAAAAAAAAAAAAAAAAAAAAAAAAAAAAAAAAAAAAAAAAAAAAAAAAAAAAAAAAAAAAAAAAAAAAAAAAAAAAAAAAAAAAAAAAAAAAAAAAAAAAAAAAAAAAAAAAAAAAAAAAAAAAAAAAAAAAAAAAAAAAAAAAAAAAAAAAAAAAAAAAAAAAAAAAAAAAAAAAAAAAAAAAAAAAAAAAAAAAAAAAAAAAAAAAAAAAAAAAAAAAAAAAAAAAAAAAAAAAAAAAAAAAAAAAAAAAAAAAAAAAAAAAAAAAAAAAAAAAAAAAAAAAAAAAAAAAAAAAAAAAAAAAAAAAAAAAAAAAAAAAAAAAAAAAAAAAAAAAAAAAAAAAAAAAAAAAAAAAAAAAAAAAAAAAAAAAAAAAAAAAAAAAAAAAAAAAAAAAAAAAAAAAAAAAAAAAAAAAAAAAAAAAAAAAAAAAAAAAAAAAAAAAAAAAAAAAAAAAAAAAAAAAAAAAAAAAAAAAAAAAAAAAAAAAAAAAAAAAAAAAAAAAAAAAAAAAAAAAAAAAAAAAAAAAAAAAAAAAAAAAAAAAAAAAAAAAAAAAAAAAAAAAAAAAAAAAAAAAAAAAAAAAAAAAAAAAAAAAAAAAAAAAAAAAAAAAAAAAAAAAAAAAAAAAAAAAAAAAAAAAAAAAAAAAAAAAAAAAAAAAAAAAAAAAAAAAAAAAAAAAAAAAAAAAAAAAAAAAAAAAAAAAAAAAAAAAAAAAAAAAAAAAAAAAAAAAAAAAAAAAAAAAAAAAAAAAAAAAAAAAAAAAAAAAAAAAAAAAAAAAAAAAAAAAAAAAAAAAAAAAAAAAAAAAAAAAAAAAAAAAAAAAAAAAAAAAAAAAAAAAAAAAAAAAAAAAAAAAAAAAAAAAAAAAAAAAAAAAAAAAAAAAAAAAAAAAAAAAAAAAAAAAAAAAAAAAAAAAAAAAAAAAAAAAAAAAAAAAAAAAAAAAAAAAAAAAAAAAAAAAAAAAAAAAAAAAAAAAAAAAAAAAAAAAAAAAAAAAAAAAAAAAAAAAAAAAAAAAAAAAAAAAAAAAAAAAAAAAAAAAAAAAAAAAAAAAAAAAAAAAAAAAAAAAAAAAAAAAAAAAAAAAAAAAAAAAAAAAAAAAAAAAAAAAAAAAAAAAAAAAAAAAAAAAAAAAAAAAAAAAAAAAAAAAAAAAAAAAAAAAAAAAAAAAAAAAAAAAAAAAAAAAAAAAAAAAAAAAAAAAAAAAAAAAAAAAAAAAAAAAAAAAAAAAAAAAAAAAAAAAAAAAAAAAAAAAAAAAAAAAAAAAAAAAAAAAAAAAAAAAAAAAAAAAAAAAAAAAAAAAAAAAAAAAAAAAAAAAAAAAAAAAAAAAAAAAAAAAAAAAAAAAAAAAAAAAAAAAAAAAAAAAAAAAAAAAAAAAAAAAAAAAAAAAAAAAAAAAAAAAAAAAAAAAAAAAAAAAAAAAAAAAAAAAAAAAAAAAAAAAAAAAAAAAAAAAAAAAAAAAAAAAAAAAAAAAAAAAAAAAAAAAAAAAAAAAAAAAAAAAAAAAAAAAAAAAAAAAAAAAAAAAAAAAAAAAAAAAAAAAAAAAAAAAAAAAAAAAAAAAAAAAAAAAAAAAAAAAAAAAAAAAAAAAAAAAAAAAAAAAAAAAAAAAAAAAAAAAAAAAAAAAAAAAAAAAAAAAAAAAAAAAAAAAAAAAAAAAAAAAAAAAAAAAAAAAAAAAAAAAAAAAAAAAAAAAAAAAAAAAAAAAAAAAAAAAAAAAAAAAAAAAAAAAAAAAAAAAAAAAAAAAAAAAAAAAAAAAAAAAAAAAAAAAAAAAAAAAAAAAAAAAAAAAAAAAAAAAAAAAAAAAAAAAAAAAAAAAAAAAAAAAAAAAAAAAAAAAAAAAAAAAAAAAAAAAAAAAAAAAAAAAAAAAAAAAAAAAAAAAAAAAAAAAAAAAAAAAAAAAAAAAAAAAAAAAAAAAAAAAAAAAAAAAAAAAAAAAAAAAAAAAAAAAAAAAAAAAAAAAAAAAAAAAAAAAAAAAAAAAAAAAAAAAAAAAAAAAAAAAAAAAAAAAAAAAAAAAAAAAAAAAAAAAAAAAAAAAAAAAAAAAAAAAAAAAAAAAAAAAAAAAAAAAAAAAAAAAAAAAAAAAAAAAAAAAAAAAAAAAAAAAAAAAAAAAAAAAAAAAAAAAAAAAAAAAAAAAAAAAAAAAAAAAAAAAAAAAAAAAAAAAAAAAAAAAAAAAAAAAAAAAAAAAAAAAAAAAAAAAAAAAAAAAAAAAAAAAAAAAAAAAAAAAAAAAAAAAAAAAAAAAAAAAAAAAAAAAAAAAAAAAAAAAAAAAAAAAAAAAAAAAAAAAAAAAAAAAAAAAAAAAAAAAAAAAAAAAAAAAAAAAAAAAAAAAAAAAAAAAAAAAAAAAAAAAAAAAAAAAAAAAAAAAAAAAAAAAAAAAAAAAAAAAAAAAAAAAAAAAAAAAAAAAAAAAAAAAAAAAAAAAAAAAAAAAAAAAAAAAAAAAAAAAAAAAAAAAAAAAAAAAAAAAAAAAAAAAAAAAAAAAAAAAAAAAAAAAAAAAAAAAAAAAAAAAAAAAAAAAAAAAAAAAAAAAAAAAAAAAAAAAAAAAAAAAAAAAAAAAAAAAAAAAAAAAAAAAAAAAAAAAAAAAAAAAAAAAAAAAAAAAAAAAAAAAAAAAAAAAAAAAAAAAAAAAAAAAAAAAAAAAAAAAAAAAAAAAAAAAAAAAAAAAAAAAAAAAAAAAAAAAAAAAAAAAAAAAAAAAAAAAAAAAAAAAAAAAAAAAAAAAAAAAAAAAAAAAAAAAAAAAAAAAAAAAAAAAAAAAAAAAAAAAAAAAAAAAAAAAAAAAAAAAAAAAAAAAAAAAAAAAAAAAAAAAAAAAAAAAAAAAAAAAAAAAAAAAAAAAAAAAAAAAAAAAAAAAAAAAAAAAAAAAAAAAAAAAAAAAAAAAAAAAAAAAAAAAAAAAAAAAAAAAAAAAAAAAAAAAAAAAAAAAAAAAAAAAAAAAAAAAAAAAAAAAAAAAAAAAAAAAAAAAAAAAAAAAAAAAAAAAAAAAAAAAAAAAAAAAAAAAAAAAAAAAAAAAAAAAAAAAAAAAAAAAAAAAAAAAAAAAAAAAAAAAAAAAAAAAAAAAAAAAAAAAAAAAAAAAAAAAAAAAAAAAAAAAAAAAAAAAAAAAAAAAAAAAAAAAAAAAAAAAAAAAAAAAAAAAAAAAAAAAAAAAAAAAAAAAAAAAAAAAAAAAAAAAAAAAAAAAAAAAAAAAAAAAAAAAAAAAAAAAAAAAAAAAAAAAAAAAAAAAAAAAAAAAAAAAAAAAAAAAAAAAAAAAAAAAAAAAAAAAAAAAAAAAAAAAAAAAAAAAAAAAAAAAAAAAAAAAAAAAAAAAAAAAAAAAAAAAAAAAAAAAAAAAAAAAAAAAAAAAAAAAAAAAAAAAAAAAAAAAAAAAAAAAAAAAAAAAAAAAAAAAAAAAAAAAAAAAAAAAAAAAAAAAAAAAAAAAAAAAAAAAAAAAAAAAAAAAAAAAAAAAAAAAAAAAAAAAAAAAAAAAAAAAAAAAAAAAAAAAAAAAAAAAAAAAAAAAAAAAAAAAAAAAAAAAAAAAAAAAAAAAAAAAAAAAAAAAAAAAAAAAAAAAAAAAAAAAAAAAAAAAAAAAAAAAAAAAAAAAAAAAAAAAAAAAAAAAAAAAAAAAAAAAAAAAAAAAAAAAAAAAAAAAAAAAAAAAAAAAAAAAAAAAAAAAAAAAAAAAAAAAAAAAAAAAAAAAAAAAAAAAAAAAAAAAAAAAAAAAAAAAAAAAAAAAAAAAAAAAAAAAAAAAAAAAAAAAAAAAAAAAAAAAAAAAAAAAAAAAAAAAAAAAAAAAAAAAAAAAAAAAAAAAAAAAAAAAAAAAAAAAAAAAAAAAAAAAAAAAAAAAAAAAAAAAAAAAAAAAAAAAAAAAAAAAAAAAAAAAAAAAAAAAAAAAAAAAAAAAAAAAAAAAAAAAAAAAAAAAAAAAAAAAAAAAAAAAAAAAAAAAAAAAAAAAAAAAAAAAAAAAAAAAAAAAAAAAAAAAAAAAAAAAAAAAAAAAAAAAAAAAAAAAAAAAAAAAAAAAAAAAAAAAAAAAAAAAAAAAAAAAAAAAAAAAAAAAAAAAAAAAAAAAAAAAAAAAAAAAAAAAAAAAAAAAAAAAAAAAAAAAAAAAAAAAAAAAAAAAAAAAAAAAAAAAAAAAAAAAAAAAAAAAAAAAAAAAAAAAAAAAAAAAAAAAAAAAAAAAAAAAAAAAAAAAAAAAAAAAAAAAAAAAAAAAAAAAAAAAAAAAAAAAAAAAAAAAAAAAAAAAAAAAAAAAAAAAAAAAAAAAAAAAAAAAAAAAAAAAAAAAAAAAAAAAAAAAAAAAAAAAAAAAAAAAAAAAAAAAAAAAAAAAAAAAAAAAAAAAAAAAAAAAAAAAAAAAAAAAAAAAAAAAAAAAAAAAAAAAAAAAAAAAAAAAAAAAAAAAAAAAAAAAAAAAAAAAAAAAAAAAAAAAAAAAAAAAAAAAAAAAAAAAAAAAAAAAAAAAAAAAAAAAAAAAAAAAAAAAAAAAAAAAAAAAAAAAAAAAAAAAAAAAAAAAAAAAAAAAAAAAAAAAAAAAAAAAAAAAAAAAAAAAAAAAAAAAAAAAAAAAAAAAAAAAAAAAAAAAAAAAAAAAAAAAAAAAAAAAAAAAAAAAAAAAAAAAAAAAAAAAAAAAAAAAAAAAAAAAAAAAAAAAAAAAAAAAAAAAAAAAAAAAAAAAAAAAAAAAAAAAAAAAAAAAAAAAAAAAAAAAAAAAAAAAAAAAAAAAAAAAAAAAAAAAAAAAAAAAAAAAAAAAAAAAAAAAAAAAAAAAAAAAAAAAAAAAAAAAAAAAAAAAAAAAAAAAAAAAAAAAAAAAAAAAAAAAAAAAAAAAAAAAAAAAAAAAAAAAAAAAAAAAAAAAAAAAAAAAAAAAAAAAAAAAAAAAAAAAAAAAAAAAAAAAAAAAAAAAAAAAAAAAAAAAAAAAAAAAAAAAAAAAAAAAAAAAAAAAAAAAAAAAAAAAAAAAAAAAAAAAAAAAAAAAAAAAAAAAAAAAAAAAAAAAAAAAAAAAAAAAAAAAAAAAAAAAAAAAAAAAAAAAAAAAAAAAAAAAAAAAAAAAAAAAAAAAAAAAAAAAAAAAAAAAAAAAAAAAAAAAAAAAAAAAAAAAAAAAAAAAAAAAAAAAAAAAAAAAAAAAAAAAAAAAAAAAAAAAAAAAAAAAAAAAAAAAAAAAAAAAAAAAAAAAAAAAAAAAAAAAAAAAAAAAAAAAAAAAAAAAAAAAAAAAAAAAAAAAAAAAAAAAAAAAAAAAAAAAAAAAAAAAAAAAAAAAAAAAAAAAAAAAAAAAAAAAAAAAAAAAAAAAAAAAAAAAAAAAAAAAAAAAAAAAAAAAAAAAAAAAAAAAAAAAAAAAAAAAAAAAAAAAAAAAAAAAAAAAAAAAAAAAAAAAAAAAAAAAAAAAAAAAAAAAAAAAAAAAAAAAAAAAAAAAAAAAAAAAAAAAAAAAAAAAAAAAAAAAAAAAAAAAAAAAAAAAAAAAAAAAAAAAAAAAAAAAAAAAAAAAAAAAAAAAAAAAAAAAAAAAAAAAAAAAAAAAAAAAAAAAAAAAAAAAAAAAAAAAAAAAAAAAAAAAAAAAAAAAAAAAAAAAAAAAAAAAAAAAAAAAAAAAAAAAAAAAAAAAAAAAAAAAAAAAAAAAAAAAAAAAAAAAAAAAAAAAAAAAAAAAAAAAAAAAAAAAAAAAAAAAAAAAAAAAAAAAAAAAAAAAAAAAAAAAAAAAAAAAAAAAAAAAAAAAAAAAAAAAAAAAAAAAAAAAAAAAAAAAAAAAAAAAAAAAAAAAAAAAAAAAAAAAAAAAAAAAAAAAAAAAAAAAAAAAAAAAAAAAAAAAAAAAAAAAAAAAAAAAAAAAAAAAAAAAAAAAAAAAAAAAAAAAAAAAAAAAAAAAAAAAAAAAAAAAAAAAAAAAAAAAAAAAAAAAAAAAAAAAAAAAAAAAAAAAAAAAAAAAAAAAAAAAAAAAAAAAAAAAAAAAAAAAAAAAAAAAAAAAAAAAAAAAAAAAAAAAAAAAAAAAAAAAAAAAAAAAAAAAAAAAAAAAAAAAAAAAAAAAAAAAAAAAAAAAAAAAAAAAAAAAAAAAAAAAAAAAAAAAAAAAAAAAAAAAAAAAAAAAAAAAAAAAAAAAAAAAAAAAAAAAAAAAAAAAAAAAAAAAAAAAAAAAAAAAAAAAAAAAAAAAAAAAAAAAAAAAAAAAAAAAAAAAAAAAAAAAAAAAAAAAAAAAAAAAAAAAAAAAAAAAAAAAAAAAAAAAAAAAAAAAAAAAAAAAAAAAAAAAAAAAAAAAAAAAAAAAAAAAAAAAAAAAAAAAAAAAAAAAAAAAAAAAAAAAAAAAAAAAAAAAAAAAAAAAAAAAAAAAAAAAAAAAAAAAAAAAAAAAAAAAAAAAAAAAAAAAAAAAAAAAAAAAAAAAAAAAAAAAAAAAAAAAAAAAAAAAAAAAAAAAAAAAAAAAAAAAAAAAAAAAAAAAAAAAAAAAAAAAAAAAAAAAAAAAAAAAAAAAAAAAAAAAAAAAAAAAAAAAAAAAAAAAAAAAAAAAAAAAAAAAAAAAAAAAAAAAAAAAAAAAAAAAAAAAAAAAAAAAAAAAAAAAAAAAAAAAAAAAAAAAAAAAAAAAAAAAAAAAAAAAAAAAAAAAAAAAAAAAAAAAAAAAAAAAAAAAAAAAAAAAAAAAAAAAAAAAAAAAAAAAAAAAAAAAAAAAAAAAAAAAAAAAAAAAAAAAAAAAAAAAAAAAAAAAAAAAAAAAAAAAAAAAAAAAAAAAAAAAAAAAAAAAAAAAAAAAAAAAAAAAAAAAAAAAAAAAAAAAAAAAAAAAAAAAAAAAAAAAAAAAAAAAAAAAAAAAAAAAAAAAAAAAAAAAAAAAAAAAAAAAAAAAAAAAAAAAAAAAAAAAAAAAAAAAAAAAAAAAAAAAAAAAAAAAAAAAAAAAAAAAAAAAAAAAAAAAAAAAAAAAAAAAAAAAAAAAAAAAAAAAAAAAAAAAAAAAAAAAAAAAAAAAAAAAAAAAAAAAAAAAAAAAAAAAAAAAAAAAAAAAAAAAAAAAAAAAAAAAAAAAAAAAAAAAAAAAAAAAAAAAAAAAAAAAAAAAAAAAAAAAAAAAAAAAAAAAAAAAAAAAAAAAAAAAAAAAAAAAAAAAAAAAAAAAAAAAAAAAAAAAAAAAAAAAAAAAAAAAAAAAAAAAAAAAAAAAAAAAAAAAAAAAAAAAAAAAAAAAAAAAAAAAAAAAAAAAAAAAAAAAAAAAAAAAAAAAAAAAAAAAAAAAAAAAAAAAAAAAAAAAAAAAAAAAAAAAAAAAAAAAAAAAAAAAAAAAAAAAAAAAAAAAAAAAAAAAAAAAAAAAAAAAAAAAAAAAAAAAAAAAAAAAAAAAAAAAAAAAAAAAAAAAAAAAAAAAAAAAAAAAAAAAAAAAAAAAAAAAAAAAAAAAAAAAAAAAAAAAAAAAAAAAAAAAAAAAAAAAAAAAAAAAAAAAAAAAAAAAAAAAAAAAAAAAAAAAAAAAAAAAAAAAAAAAAAAAAAAAAAAAAAAAAAAAAAAAAAAAAAAAAAAAAAAAAAAAAAAAAAAAAAAAAAAAAAAAAAAAAAAAAAAAAAAAAAAAAAAAAAAAAAAAAAAAAAAAAAAAAAAAAAAAAAAAAAAAAAAAAAAAAAAAAAAAAAAAAAAAAAAAAAAAAAAAAAAAAAAAAAAAAAAAAAAAAAAAAAAAAAAAAAAAAAAAAAAAAAAAAAAAAAAAAAAAAAAAAAAAAAAAAAAAAAAAAAAAAAAAAAAAAAAAAAAAAAAAAAAAAAAAAAAAAAAAAAAAAAAAAAAAAAAAAAAAAAAAAAAAAAAAAAAAAAAAAAAAAAAAAAAAAAAAAAAAAAAAAAAAAAAAAAAAAAAAAAAAAAAAAAAAAAAAAAAAAAAAAAAAAAAAAAAAAAAAAAAAAAAAAAAAAAAAAAAAAAAAAAAAAAAAAAAAAAAAAAAAAAAAAAAAAAAAAAAAAAAAAAAAAAAAAAAAAAAAAAAAAAAAAAAAAAAAAAAAAAAAAAAAAAAAAAAAAAAAAAAAAAAAAAAAAAAAAAAAAAAAAAAAAAAAAAAAAAAAAAAAAAAAAAAAAAAAAAAAAAAAAAAAAAAAAAAAAAAAAAAAAAAAAAAAAAAAAAAAAAAAAAAAAAAAAAAAAAAAAAAAAAAAAAAAAAAAAAAAAAAAAAAAAAAAAAAAAAAAAAAAAAAAAAAAAAAAAAAAAAAAAAAAAAAAAAAAAAAAAAAAAAAAAAAAAAAAAAAAAAAAAAAAAAAAAAAAAAAAAAAAAAAAAAAAAAAAAAAAAAAAAAAAAAAAAAAAAAAAAAAAAAAAAAAAAAAAAAAAAAAAAAAAAAAAAAAAAAAAAAAAAAAAAAAAAAAAAAAAAAAAAAAAAAAAAAAAAAAAAAAAAAAAAAAAAAAAAAAAAAAAAAAAAAAAAAAAAAAAAAAAAAAAAAAAAAAAAAAAAAAAAAAAAAAAAAAAAAAAAAAAAAAAAAAAAAAAAAAAAAAAAAAAAAAAAAAAAAAAAAAAAAAAAAAAAAAAAAAAAAAAAAAAAAAAAAAAAAAAAAAAAAAAAAAAAAAAAAAAAAAAAAAAAAAAAAAAAAAAAAAAAAAAAAAAAAAAAAAAAAAAAAAAAAAAAAAAAAAAAAAAAAAAAAAAAAAAAAAAAAAAAAAAAAAAAAAAAAAAAAAAAAAAAAAAAAAAAAAAAAAAAAAAAAAAAAAAAAAAAAAAAAAAAAAAAAAAAAAAAAAAAAAAAAAAAAAAAAAAAAAAAAAAAAAAAAAAAAAAAAAAAAAAAAAAAAAAAAAAAAAAAAAAAAAAAAAAAAAAAAAAAAAAAAAAAAAAAAAAAAAAAAAAAAAAAAAAAAAAAAAAAAAAAAAAAAAAAAAAAAAAAAAAAAAAAAAAAAAAAAAAAAAAAAAAAAAAAAAAAAAAAAAAAAAAAAAAAAAAAAAAAAAAAAAAAAAAAAAAAAAAAAAAAAAAAAAAAAAAAAAAAAAAAAAAAAAAAAAAAAAAAAAAAAAAAAAAAAAAAAAAAAAAAAAAAAAAAAAAAAAAAAAAAAAAAAAAAAAAAAAAAAAAAAAAAAAAAAAAAAAAAAAAAAAAAAAAAAAAAAAAAAAAAAAAAAAAAAAAAAAAAAAAAAAAAAAAAAAAAAAAAAAAAAAAAAAAAAAAAAAAAAAAAAAAAAAAAAAAAAAAAAAAAAAAAAAAAAAAAAAAAAAAAAAAAAAAAAAAAAAAAAAAAAAAAAAAAAAAAAAAAAAAAAAAAAAAAAAAAAAAAAAAAAAAAAAAAAAAAAAAAAAAAAAAAAAAAAAAAAAAAAAAAAAAAAAAAAAAAAAAAAAAAAAAAAAAAAAAAAAAAAAAAAAAAAAAAAAAAAAAAAAAAAAAAAAAAAAAAAAAAAAAAAAAAAAAAAAAAAAAAAAAAAAAAAAAAAAAAAAAAAAAAAAAAAAAAAAAAAAAAAAAAAAAAAAAAAAAAAAAAAAAAAAAAAAAAAAAAAAAAAAAAAAAAAAAAAAAAAAAAAAAAAAAAAAAAAAAAAAAAAAAAAAAAAAAAAAAAAAAAAAAAAAAAAAAAAAAAAAAAAAAAAAAAAAAAAAAAAAAAAAAAAAAAAAAAAAAAAAAAAAAAAAAAAAAAAAAAAAAAAAAAAAAAAAAAAAAAAAAAAAAAAAAAAAAAAAAAAAAAAAAAAAAAAAAAAAAAAAAAAAAAAAAAAAAAAAAAAAAAAAAAAAAAAAAAAAAAAAAAAAAAAAAAAAAAAAAAAAAAAAAAAAAAAAAAAAAAAAAAAAAAAAAAAAAAAAAAAAAAAAAAAAAAAAAAAAAAAAAAAAAAAAAAAAAAAAAAAAAAAAAAAAAAAAAAAAAAAAAAAAAAAAAAAAAAAAAAAAAAAAAAAAAAA
The DNA here is from genome assembly GCA_013433145.1 of Ascaris suum. Taxonomy (NCBI): domain Eukaryota; kingdom Metazoa; phylum Nematoda; class Chromadorea; order Rhabditida; family Ascarididae; genus Ascaris; species Ascaris suum. Next base: position 44,004 of record JACCHR010000044.1, read on the forward strand.
AAAAAAAAAAAAAAAAAAAAAAAAAAAAAAAAAAAAAAAAAAAAAAAAAAAAAAAAAAAAAAAAAAAAAAAAAAAAAAAAAAAAAAAAAAAAAAAAAAAAAAAAAAAAAAAAAAAAAAAAAAAAAAAAAAAAAAAAAAAAAAAAAAAAAAAAAAAAAAAAAAAAAAAAAAAAAAAAAAAAAAAAAAAAAAAAAAAAAAAAAAAAAAAAAAAAAAAAAAAAAAAAAAAAAAAAAAAAAAAAAAAAAAAAAAAAAAAAAAAAAAAAAAAAAAAAAAAAAAAAAAAAAAAAAAAAAAAAAAAAAAAAAAAAAAAAAAAAAAAAAAAAAAAAAAAAAAAAAAAAAAAAAAAAAAAAAAAAAAGAAAAAAAAAAAAAAAAAAAAAAAAAAAAAAAAAAAAAAAAAAAAAAAAAAAAAAAAAAAAAAAAAAAAAAAAAAAAAAAAAAAAAAAAAAAAAAAAAAAAAAAAAAAAAAAAAAAAAAAAAAAAAAAAAAAAAAAAAAAAAAAAAAAAAAAAAAAAAAAAAAAAAAAAAAAAAAAAAAAAAAAAAAAAAAAAAAAAAAAAAAAAAAAAAAAAAAAAAAAAAAAAAAAAAAAAAAAAAAAAAAAAAAAAAAAAAAAAAAAAAAAAAAAAAAAAAAAAAAAAAAAAAAAAAAAAAAAAAAAAAAAAAAAAAAAAAAAAAAAAAAAAAAAAAAAAAAAAAAAAAAAAAAAAAAAAAAAAAAAAAAAAAAAAAAAAAAAAAAAAAAAAAAAAAAAAAAAAAAAAAAAAAAAAAAAAAAAAAAAAAAAAAAAAAAAAAAAAAAAAAAAAAAAAAAAAAAAAAAAAAAAAAAAAAAAAAAAAAAAAAAAAAAAAAAAAAAAAAAAAAAAAAAAAAAAAAAAAAAAAAAAAAAAAAAAAAAAAAAAAAAAAAAAAAAAAAAAAAAAAAAAAAAAAAAAAAAAAAAAAAAAAAAAAAAAAAAAAAAAAAAAAAAAAAAAAAAAAAAAAAAAAAAAAAAAAAAAAAAAAAAAAAAAAAAAAAAAAAAAAAAAAAAAAAAAAAAAAAAAAAAAAAAAAAAAAAAAAAAAAAAAAAAAAAAAAAAAAAAAAAAAAAAAAAAAAAAAAAAAAAAAAAAAAAAAAAAAAAAAAAAAAAAAAAAAAAAAAAAAAAAAAAAAAAAAAAAAAAAAAAAAAAAAAAAAAAAAAAAAAAAAAAAAAAAAAAAAAAAAAAAAAAAAAAAAAAAAAAAAAAAAAAAAAAAAAAAAAAAAAAAAAAAAAAAAAAAAAAAAAAAAAAAAAAAAAAAAAAAAAAAAAAAAAAAAAAAAAAAAAAAAAAAAAAAAAAAAAAAAAAAAAAAAAAAAAAAAAAAAAAAAAAAAAAAAAAAAAAAAAAAAAAAAAAAAAAAAAAAAAAAAAAAAAAAAAAAAAAAAAAAAAAAAAAAAAAAAAAAAAAAAAAAAAAAAAAAAAAAAAAAAAAAAAAAAAAAAAAAAAAAAAAAAAAAAAAAAAAAAAAAAAAAAAAAAAAAAAAAAAAAAAAAAAAAAAAAAAAAAAAAAAAAAAAAAAAAAAAAAAAAAAAAAAAAAAAAAAAAAAAAAAAAAAAAAAAAAAAAAAAAAAAAAAAAAAAAAAAAAAAAAAAAAAAAAAAAAAAAAAAAAAAAAAAAAAAAAAAAAAAAAAAAAAAAAAAAAAAAAAAAAAAAAAAAAAAAAAAAAAAAAAAAAAAAAAAAAAAAAAAAAAAAAAAAAAAAAAAAAAAAAAAAAAAAAAAAAAAAAAAAAAAAAAAAAAAAAAAAAAAAAAAAAAAAAAAAAAAAAAAAAAAAAAAAAAAAAAAAAAAAAAAAAAAAAAAAAAAAAAAAAAAAAAAAAAAAAAAAAAAAAAAAAAAAAAAAAAAAAAAAAAAAAAAAAAAAAAAAAAAAAAAAAAAAAAAAAAAAAAAAAAAAAAAAAAAAAAAAAAAAAAAAAAAAAAAAAAAAAAAAAAAAAAAAAAAAAAAAAAAAAAAAAAAAAAAAAAAAAAAAAAAAAAAAAAAAAAAAAAAAAAAAAAAAAAAAAAAAAAAAAAAAAAAAAAAAAAAAAAAAAAAAAAAAAAAAAAAAAAAAAAAAAAAAAAAAAAAAAAAAAAAAAAAAAAAAAAAAAAAAAAAAAAAAAAAAAAAAAAAAAAAAAAAAAAAAAAAAAAAAAAAAAAAAAAAAAAAAAAAAAAAAAAAAAAAAAAAAAAAAAAAAAAAAAAAAAAAAAAAAAAAAAAAAAAAAAAAAAAAAAAAAAAAAAAAAAAAAAAAAAAAAAAAAAAAAAAAAAAAAAAAAAAAAAAAAAAAAAAAAAAAAAAAAAAAAAAAAAAAAAGAAAAAAAAAAAAAAAAAAAAAAAAAAAAAAAAAAAAAAAAAAAAAAAAAAAAAAAAAAAAAAAAAAAAAAAAAAAAAAAAAAAAAAAAAAAAAAAAAAAAAAAAAAAAAAAAAAAAAAAAAAAAAAAAAAAAAAAAAAAAAAAAAAAAAAAAAAAAAAAAAAAAAAAAAAAAAAAAAAAAAAAAAAAAAAAAAAAAAAAAAAAAAAAAAAAAAAAAAAAAAAAAAAAAAAAAAAAAAAAAAAAAAAAAAAAAAAAAAAAAAAAAAAAAAAAAAAAAAAAAAAAAAAAAAAAAAAAAAAAAAAAAAAAAAAAAAAAAAAAAAAAAAAAAAAAAAAAAAAAAAAAAAAAAAAAAAAAAAAAAAAAAAAAAAAAAAAAAAAAAAAAAAAAAAAAAAAGAAAAAAAAAAAAAAAAAAAAAAAAAAAAAAAAAAAAAAAAAAAAAAAAAAAAAAAAAAAAAAAAAAAAAAAAAAAAAAAAAAAAAAAAAAAAAAAAAAAAAAAAAAAAAAAAAAAAAAAAAAAAAAAAAAAAAAAAAAAAAAAAAAAAAAAAAAAAAAAAAAAAAAAAAAAAAAAAAAAGAAAAAAAAAAAAAAAAAAAAAAAAAAAAAAAAAAAAAAAAAAAAAAAAAAAAAAAAAAAAAAAAAAAAAAAAAAAAAAAAAAAAAAAAAAAAAAAAAAAAAAAAAAAAAAAAAAAAAAAAAAAAAAAAAAAAAAAAAAAAAGAAAAAAAAAAAAAAAAAAAAAAAAAAAAAAAAAAAAAAAAAAAAAAAAAAAAAAAAAAAAAAAAAAAAAAAAAAAAAAAAAAAAAAAAAAAAAAAAAAAAAAAAAAAAAAAAAAAAAAAAAAAAAAAAAAAAAAAAAAAAAAAAAGAAAAAAAAAAAAAAAAAAAAAAAAAAAAAAAAAAAAAAAAAAAAAAAAAAGAAAAAAAAAAAAAAAAAAAAAAAAAAAAAAAAAAAAAAAAAAAAAAAAAAAAAAAAAAAAAAAAAAAAAAAAAAAAAAAAAAAAAAAAAAAAAAAAAAAAAAAAAAAAAAAAGAAAAAAAAAAAAAAAAAAAAAAAAAAAAAAAAAAGAAAAAAAAAAAAAAAAAAAAAAAAAAAAAAAAAAAAAAAAAAAAAAAAAAAAAAAAAAAAAAAAAAAAAAAAAAAAAAAAAAAAAAAAAAAAAAAAAAAAAAAAAAAAAAAAAAAAAAAAAAAAAAAAAAAAAAAAAAAAAAAAAAAAAAAAAAAAAAAAAAAAAAAAAAAAAAAAAAAGAAAAAAAAAAAAAAAAAAAAAAAAAAAAAAAAAAAAAAAAAAAAAAAAAAAAAAAAAAAAAAAAAAAAAAAAAAAAAAAAAAAAAAAAAAAAAAAAAAAAAAAAAAAAAAAAAAAAAAAAAAAAAAAAAAAAAAAAAAAAAAAAAAAAAAAAAAAAAAAAAAAAAAAAAAAAAAAAAAAAAAAAAAAAAAAAAAAAAAAAAAAAAAAAAAAAAAAAAAAAAAAAAAAAAAAAAAAAAAAAAAAAAAAAAAAAAAAAAAAAAAAAAAAAAAAAAAAAAAAAAAAAAAAAAAAAAAAAAAAAAAAAAAAAAAAAAAAAAAAAAAAAAAAAAAAAAAAAAAAAAAAAAAAAAAAAAAAAAAAAAAAAAAAAAAAAAAAAAAAAAAAAAAAAAAAAAAAAAAAAAAAAAAAAAAAAAAAAAAAAAAAAAAAAAAAAAAAAAAAAAAAAAGAAAAAAAAAAAAAAAAAAAAAAAAAAAAAAAAAAAAAAAAAAAAAAAAAAAAAAAAAAAAAAAAAAAAAAAAAAAAAAAAAAAAAAAGAAAAAAAAAAAAAAAAAAAAAAAAAAAAAAAAAAAAAAAAAAAAAAAAAAAAAAAAAAAAAAAAAAAAAAAAAAAAAAAAAAAAAAAAAAAAAAAAAAAAAAAAAAAAAAAAAAAAAAAAAAAAAAAAAAAAAAAAAAAAAAAAAAAAAAAAAAAAAAAAAAAAAAAAAAAAAAAAAAAAAAAAAAAAAAAAAAAAAAAAAAAAAAAAAAAAAAAAAAAAAAAAGAAAAAAAAAAAAAAAAAAAAAAAAAAAAAAAAAAAAAAAAAAAAAAAAAAAAAAAAAAAAAAAAAAAAAAAAAAAAAAAAAAAAAAAAAAAAAAAAAAAAAAAAAAAAAAAAAAAAAAAAAAAAAAAAAAAAAAAAAAAAAAAAAAAAAAAAAAAAAAAAAAAAAAAAAAAAAAAAAAAAAAAAAAAAAAAAAAAAAAAAAAAAAAAAAAAAAAAAAAAAAAAAAAAAAAAAAAAAAAAAAAAGAAAAAAAAAAAAAAAAAAAAAAAAAAAAAAAAAAAAAAAAAAAAAAAAAAAAAAAAAAAAAAAAAAAAAAAAAAAAAAAAAAAAAAAAAAAAAAAAAAAAAAAAAAAAAAAAAAAAAAAAAAAAAAAAAAAAAAAAAAAAAAAGAAAAAAAAAAAAAAAAAAAAAAAAAAAAAAAAAAAAAAAAAAAAAAAAAAAAAAAAAAAAAAAAAAAAAAAAAAAAAAAAAAAAAAAAAAAAAAAAAAAAAAAAAAAAAAAAAAAAAAAAAAAAAAAAAAAAAAAAAAAAAAAAAAAAAAAAAAAAAAAAAAAAAAAAAAAAAAAAAAAAAAAAAAAAAAAAAAAAAAAAAAAAAAAAAAAAAAAAAAAAAAAAAAAAAAAAAAAAAAAAAAAAAAAAAAAAAAAAAAAAAAAAAAAAAAAAAAAAAAAAAAAAAAAAAAAAAAAAAAAAAAAAAAAAAAAAAAAAAAAAAAAAAAAAAAAAAAAAAAAAAAAAAAAAAAAAAAAAAAAAAAAAAAAAAAAAAAAAAAAAAAAAAAAAAAAAAAAAAAAAAAAAAAAAAAAAAAAAAAAAAAAAAAAAAAAAAAAAAAAAAAAAAAAAAAAAAAAAAAAAAAAAAAAAAAAAAAAAAAAAAAAAAAAAAAAGAAAAAAAAAAAAAAAAAAAAGAAAAAAAAAAAAAAAAAAAAAAAAAAAAAAAAAAAAAAAAAAAAAAAAAAAAAAAAAAAAAAAAAAAAAAAAAAAAAAAAAAAAAAAAAAAAAAAAAAAAAAAAAAAAAAAAAAAAAAAAAAAAAAAAAAAAAAAAAAAAAAAAAAAAAAAAAAAAAAAAAAAAAAAAAAAAAAAAAAAAAAAAAAAAAGAAAAAAAAAAAAAAAAAAAAAAAAAAAAAAAAAAAAAAAAAAAAAAAAAAAAAAAAAAAAAAAAAAAAAAAAAAAAAAAAAAAAAAAAAAAAAAAAAAAAAAAAAAAAAAAAAAAAAAAAAAAAAAAAAAAAAAAAAAAAAAAAAAAAAAAAAAAAAAAAAAAAAAAAAAAAAAAAAAAAAAAAAAAAAAAAAAAAAAAAAAAAAAAAAAAAAAAAAAAAAAAAAAAAAAAAAAAAAAAAAAAAAAAAAAAAAAAAAAAAAAAAAAAAAAAAAAAAAAAAAAAAAAAAAAAAAAAAAAAAAAAAAAAAAAAAAAAAAAAAAAAAAAAAAAAAAAAAAAAAAAAAAAAAAAAAAAAAAAAAAAAAAAAAAAAAAAAAAAAAAAAAAAAAAAAAAAAAAAAAAAAAAAAAAAAAAAAAAAAAAAAAAAAAAAAAAAAAAAAAAAAAAAAAAAAAAAAAAAAAAAAAAAAAAAAAAAAAAAAAAAAAAAAAAAAAAAAAAAAAAAAAAAAAAAAAAAAAAAAAAAAAAAAAAAAAAAAAAAAAAAAAAAAAAAAAAAAAAAAAAAAAAAAAAAAAAAAAAAAAAAAAAAAAAAAAAAAAAAAAAAAAAAAAAAAAAAAAAAAAAAAAAAAAAAAAAAAAAAAAAAAAAAAAAAAAAAAAAAAAAAAAAAAAAAAAAAAAAAAAAAAAAAAAAAAAAAAAAAAAAAAAAAAAAAAAAAAAAAAAAAAAAAAAAAAAAAAAAAAAAAAAAAAAAAAAAAAAAAAAAAAAAAAAAAAAAAAAAAAAAAAAAAAAAAAAAAAAAAAAAAAAAAAAAAAAAAAAAAAAAAAAAAAAAAAAAAAAAAAAAAAAAAAAAAAAAAAAAAAAAAAAAAAAAAAAAAAAAGAAAAAAAAAAAAAAAAAAAAAAAAAAAAAAAAAAAAAAAAAAAAAAAAAAAAAAAAAAGAAAAAAAAAAAAAAAAAAAAAAAAAAAAAAAAAAAAAAAAAAAAAAAAAAAAAAAAAAAAAAAAAAAAAAAAAAAAAAAAAAAAAAAAAAAAAAAAAAAAAAAAAAAAAAAAAAAAAAAAAAAAAAAAAAAAAAAAAAAAAAAAAAAAAAAAAAAAAAAAAAAAAAAAAAAAAAAAAAAAAAAAAAAAAAAAAAAAAAAAAAAAAAAAAAAAAAAAAAAAAAAAAAAAAAAAAAAAAAAAAAAAAAAAAAAAAAAAAAAAAAAAAAAAAAAAAAAAAAAAAAAAAAAAAAAAAAAAAAAAAAAAAAAAAAAAAAAAAGAAAAAAAAAAAAAAAAAAAAAAAAAAAAAAAAAAAAAAAAAAAAAAAAAAAAAAAAAAAAAAAAAAAAAAAAAAGAAAAAAAAAAAAAAAAAAAAAAAAAAAAAAAAAAAAAAAAAAAAAAAAAAAAAAAAAAAAAAAAAAAAAAAAAAAAAAAAAAAAAAAAAAAAAAAAAAAAAAAAAAAAAAAAAAAAAAAAAAAAAAAAAAAAAAAAAAGAAAAAAAAAAAAAAAAAAAAAAAAAAAAAAAAAAAAAAAAAAAAAAAAAAAAAAAAAAAAAAAAAAAAAAAAAAAAAAAAAAAAAAAAAAAAAAAAAAAAAAAAAAAAAAAAAAAAAAAAAAAAAAAGAAAAAAAAAAAAAAAAAAAAAAAAAAAAAAAAAAAAAAAAAAAAAAAAAAAAAAAAAAAAAAAAAAAAAAAAAAAAAAAAAAAAAAAAAAAAAAAAAAAAAAAAAAAAAAAAAAAAAAAAAAAAAAAAAAAAAAAAAAAAAAAAAAAAAAAAAAAAAAAAAAAAAAAAAAAAAAAAAAAAAAAAAAAAAAAAAAAAAAAAAAAAAAAAAAAAAAAAAAAAAAAAAAAAAAAAAAAAAAAAAAAAAAAAAAAAAAAAAAAAAAAAAAAAAAAAAAAAAAAAAAAAAAAAAAAAAAAAAAAAAAAAAAAAAAAAAAAAAAAAAAAAAAAAAAAAAAAAAAAAAAAAAAAAAAAAAAAAAAAAAAAAAAAAAAAAAAAAAAAAAAAAAAAAAAAAAAAAAAAAAAAAAAAAAAAAAAAAAAAAAAAAAAAAAAAAAAAAAAAAAAAAAAAAAAAAAAAAAAAAAAAAAAAAAAAAAAAAAAAAAAAAAAAAAAAAAAAAAAGAAAAAAAAAAAAAAAAAAAAAAAAAAAAAAGAAAAAAAAAAAAAAAAAAAAAAAAAAAAAAAAAAAAAAAAAAAAAAAAAAAAAAAAAAAAAAAAAAAAAAAAAAAAAAGAAAAAAAAAAAAAAAAAAAAAAAAAAAAAAAAAAAAAAAAAAAAAAAAAAAAAAAAAAAAAAAAAAAAAAAAAAAAAAAAAAAAAAAAAAAAAAAAAAAAAAAAAAAAAAAAAAAAAAAAAAAAAAAAAAAAAAAAAAAAAAAAAAAAAAAAAAAAAAAAAAAAAAAAAAAAAAAAAAAAAAAAAAAAAAAAAAAAAAAAAAAAAAAAAAAAAAAAAAAAAAAAAAAAAAAAAAAAAAAAAAAAAAAAAAAAAAAAAAAAAAAAAAAAAAAAAAAAAAAAAAAAAAAAAAAAAAAAAAAAAAAAAAAAAAAAAGAAAAAAAAAAAAAAAAAAAAAAAAAAAAAAAAAAAAAAAAAAAAAAAAAAAAAAAAAAAAAAAAAAAAAAAAAAAAAAAAAAAAAAAAAAAAAAAAAAGAAAAAAAAAAAAAAAAAAAAAAAAAAAAAAAAAAAAAAAAAAAAAAAAAAAAAAAAAAAAAAAAAAAAAAAAAAAAAAAAAAAAAAAAAAAAAAAAAAAAAAAAAAAAAAAAAAAGAAAAAAAAAAAAAAAAAAAAAAAAAAAAAAAAAAAAAAAAAAAAAAAAAAAAAAAAAAAAAAAAAAAAAAAAAAAAAAAAAAAAAAAAAAAAAAAAAAAAAAAAAAAAAAAAAAAAAAAAAAAAAAAAAAAAAAAAAAAAAAAAAAAAAAAAAAAAAAAGAAAAAAAAAAAAAAAAAAAAAAAAAAAAAAAAAAAAAAAAAAAAAAAAAAAAAAAAAAAAAAAAAAAAAAAAAAAAAAAAAAAAAAAAAAAAAAAAAAAAAAAAAAAAAAAAAAAAAAAAAAAAAAAAAAAAAAAAAAAAAAAAAAAAAAAAAAAAAAAAAAAAGAAAAAAAAAAAAAAAAAAAAAAAAAAAAAAAAAAAAAAAAAA